>JARHVA010003911.1:675000-1202500 GCA_037957365.1 Torreya grandis
AATTTTACACAGAAAGATGTTCACCACAAAATGTGAACATACATACATACATACATACATACATATGTATGTATGTATATATATTATACATATGTATGTATGTATATACACACACACATGTATATACATACATATATATGTGTATATATATATATATATACACATACATACATATGTATATACATATATATATATATATATATATATATATATATATATATATATATATATATTTACATATATATACATACATATATATATATGAAATTTAGATTTGCAATAATAATGTTAGCCAAATTTTACACAGAAAGATGATCACCACAAAATGTGAACATACATACATACATATATATATATATATATATATATATATATATATATATACATATATGTATATATATATATATATATATATATACATACATATACATATACATATACATACATATGTAACATATACATATACATATACACACACAGATATACATAAAAACCATAAAGTCATAAAAAATAAGAACATAATAGAATGTCAAGTGAATGTCATATAGGCATAAAATACTAAAAACACATGCATTGCCATATAGGCATATGAAATATTACATCATCTAAGAACATATTACAAAGTCAGATGAATGTTATATAGGTAGACAATGCAAAAAAATTGTACATTTACATATAGGAAAATGAGTAAGTACATCGTTTAAGACATCCTACTGAGAAAAAATTCTCCCTCTCTTTGCCTTCTTCAAAGAAGACTCTCCCTAGGATGCCCTCCTAGATGGAGATCCCTTAGTTGCCTTAGATTCCTCCAAGGTCTGATTATGGGTCCTTTTAGGCTCATAACTTGCATGAAGGTGAACCTATTCATATACAAATATTACTAGAAAATTTTCATACTAGATATGCAACCAAGTTCAAAATTTAAATCTTAAATTAGTACAAAAATTATTTAAACATGCACTTAACACAATCTTACAGTCATACTTAAACTTATTCTAATGCTCAATAGGTTCAATGCCAAGTATAAGTGAATTAATAGGCATGTGAAATGGGGATAAAACATTAAAATCTTCCTTTATAATCATATTAATAGGACTATTAGATGTCATTGGACAACCTTGTGTAACAATACATTCAAATAAGTTATATTTTACCAAGTATAGAGTAAAATTATTAAAACAAAACCATATTTACAATTCAAAATTACAAATTAACATGTACCTCATTAATTTCCTAATGTAGATGATATTTTGTGATTATGTAGCACCTTAGTCTTATACACTTGGTAAACCTAGACCTTGGTTGTTCTTCTTAGTTCTACACATGCCTTGCTTTTAAAATCCTCATATTTACTCTATTGTATGCCCCTTTACCTATCTCTTAGTCTGACTAGCCTTATATTAGTGACACATACATCCCATCTTTCTTATAATGGTTAAAACAATATTGTCTTACACCTTTGTAAGTTCTAAATTTGTACCTACTCTCCTACTCCATATATATTAATGTCCATGGTAGATAGTAGCATCAACATTATTGTTCTACCCAAATGAAAGTGTCTAGTGCCTAAAGTCATCCAAATTACATTTTAAATGTGTTAAAATGGTCATCCTAAGTGTTTTAATGTGATTTATCTCCTAATAGAATTGATATCAATATAATATCAACCCTCATTCATTCTTCACCTAGTAATTAAACCAAAAGAGCACTCAAGAATTACTCAAGAAGCACTCAAGTTACCAAAATATTTCTTATCATAACCTATTTTAATATTATTCAAATAATAAACCCAACTATAGGTTTGAAGTACTAAAGGAGTAGTCATAAGGTTATATTTTCTAAGTTACAATCTAGGTCACTATTGTACTTATTTTACACTCATTTCATGATTCACACATAATCCAAAACGCATGGGAGAAATACATGAGTCTAATGCCCCCTTATAGAGTATTGGATATGTAGGGATCACCCCTTGATAGTAGGGTTATTACATGTCAGCTCGATACCATGTGCCCACTAACCCATTTTCCCCCAAGTTCATATTAAAGAAGGAAATCTAGGTTTTTTCCATTTCACCAATAGCACATTCCATTACAAAAATCTAATGCACTAGAGTGAAGGTGAGGACAAATCCACAAGAATTAAGGTTGTTGTATCTTATTTCATTTGATATTCCATATAGGATACTAGTGTCAAACCTAGATAGTAGTGTCGATGCAATCATCCTAGGTTGACATAACTATCTAGAGAGCCAAAGGCATCATAGCCAAAATATAATGACTATTCTCAAACTATATCCCTACCTAATTTATACATGTACCATATCTAGATTTGTATTAACATCATAATCAACTAAGTATTGACTTTTACGTCATTTAAATATCTAACATAGATATACTTTCCATTAATAGCTGATCTCAATTTAATACATTCAACATATGGTACATCTAAGTTTAGCACAATAATTGCCTTGTTATAGATTTGATATTTACCTTCATTACCTTTAATTTATACATCCTTAACCCTATATACCTAAGTAATTATTCCATAAAATAAATTAGGGTTAAACATTTAGTGAACCTAACCGTTGAACATCAAACCCTAGGTCACTTAGGGTTATTTTATTTTTTAGATTATTGTATTGTGTTGCAAATTTTAAACTCTTCATTGTGAAGTAATGGAAAATATTATTTAAAAAATCAAATTTCAAATGCAAGACCAAGAAGCATTGATTACTCATCTCATAAATAACCAAGGCTTACTAGATATATTTTTATATGTTACAAGAGATGAAATAAGTAAACAATATAAAACTGAGGCCACCTCACCTAGTAATGGTGAATCCTTAGAAGGTACTATAAATCAACCCAAATTAAAAATAAATACATCTAATGGTTTCATAGATTATGAATTTTAACCTTTATTCCTTAAAACTAATATTGATACATCTATTATGAACTTACCTATTATTTCAACATGAATACCAATTTTAATGCCTATTATAAATCAAAACACATTTCCATCCCTTGTGGTGACTGCTCAAATTTATAAACAAAATCCTACTAGTCCTAAAGTTCAATCACTCCTTCAAGTATTAAATACCTTTCAGGACAAGGTTATAAGCATTAAAAAAATGGTTGTAAAGCCTTCATATGCTATAGATTCACAATATGTATTAAATAACCCTCTTGTACTTGATATATCTTTGTACCCTTTATCAAATAGATTTATTGAACCTAAGTTCACATTTTGTGATTTCAAATGTGATCTTGAACAACATCTTTAAACCTTCTATGCATCATGCCTTTATTATTCTTTGATTGATAAAATTTTGACCATTTTTTTCTAATGAGCCTCAAGGACTATGTTTTTATGTGGTTTTATAACTTACCTTTCCAATCCATGAAAGCATTCAAACCTCTTAGATATAATTTTTGGCACACTTTTATAGTAACATTACCAAAAATGTTTCCTATGTTCATTTACAAATATCAAAAAAGGAACCAATGAACCTATCAATGAATATGTCTTGAGTATAAGACAATGTTGGCCAAAATAAACAATCCTATGGTAGACAAATGGTTACAAGACAAATTCAATCAAAGCCTAATTGCTCATTTACATGAGTCCATTATTTTCAAAAAGTTTCAATATTTTGGTGACTTATGACTTGGATAGGACTTTTAAATGAATCTTATGTCATTGAAAAATCTCAAGTATGTATCAAACACATTAGTTACATTTACATCTAGTACAAAATATATAATCAAACCTAGTTATTAGGTAAATCCTTTTGAGACTAAAAAGGAAACAACTACCATTGTTAACACTATTTCACAAAATTATAATTGGATTGTATTATTTAATGTACCAATGAGATAATTTACAAGGTTTACTTAAGCCTCTTACTCCATTACTCTTGTGGTGGTTAGAGTGTCATCTTATATCTCTCCCTCCTCCTATGGAGGTTGATCTAAATAGACCTCTACCCAAAGGATATTATGAAAATTCTTATTTTTACTATCACCAAGACCCTAGGCATTCTAAAAATAGATGATTTACCTTAAATCATAAAATCTAGGACCTCATCGATGACTAGATTACATTTGATGATCCTCCAAAGGAATCAGTTTCACAACCTGGTGATCACCATAAACAAAAGATATTTAACAATCCCTTTCAATATAATTATAAGAGGGAGCCATAAGTTCAAATGGTATATAATTTTAATACTCCTCCATCATATTATGTACATAAAATATATGGTCTCATTGGTAATTACATAATTCATATACCTCATATGGTTTAAAGACATTACATTTCCTTTGATGATAGTGAAATTAAGGATGATGAATTTGATATTCATCCTCTATTCCTTCGATCATACTTTGATAAACACCCCATACATAATGATATGACTGATAATTGTGTAAGAATAAATGTTTTCACCATGACATTACTAATGTATTTGAGTATACTCATCATGATTTACACCCCTCTACTAGATTGGTTAGATCATTCAATAGGATCTCCAAGAAGGTTCTTGGTGAGATTGATCTACCTTTACAAGTTGGTCTTGCACATGTGGTTACTAATTTCTTAGTTATACCTTATACAAGTGGATTTGATAGGTTATTAGGATGAACTTTGATACATACTCTTTGATTAGTATATTATATGATGCATAGATGTATTAACTACATTCATATCAATTGGGTAATTTTAGTTTCTAGTATTCTATATGAGCATCTTCACATCCTATTAAATAAGATAAATTCATACCCAAATAACTAATTATCAGTCATGTTTAGGTTAATACACCACAAATGGGTATGTAACAAGTAATCTCATTTATTAGGTGGCTAATACTTGAAATACCTTTACATCATAGGTAAACGGTGGTTTCTATAGGATCTTAATCTTCTATGCACCATATTCAAATACCCAAGGCACCTAAACATGTTCCTAATATTATTATTCCAAAGAAACCATAGAGTACAAAAATATGGGTTTCAATAACCCCTATTCCTTCTATGTTCCTACAACCTTAGAGTCATATTATACATACACTGAGCATCAAAAATCCTATAGTGATAGATATTTCACTTATATATTTTCATTAGAAGTACTACCAATTTATTGCACCAAGTTTCAAGTGGGGAGATACATATGATCATACATTTTATGAGATCATAAGATGATCTTGTCTCTTCCCAAAATAATACCAAAAAAATATTCAAAAAGAATCCAAAAACACTTTTGTAACATACATGTTCTATTGGATCCTTAGAATCTATGTGTTACTTCCATAGTGATGGATGACATACTAAGTTACTCCTACATACACATATGTGTCACACTTATACATGAGTGTGATACATGCATACATATATATTTGATTGTATGCACTTATGGGTGTTGGGCTTTGCCTCTACTTGCATCACCATGACATTAGGGGCATCCATATTATATGATCCTAATACTTCCAATTTATATCATTATATGGTCACATTACATTATAATGATTGGTCTCTTATGTACTTACACATGCCTTATCCATGATTATGTCTTGCACATGGTACTTGATATGTTATGTAATTGATGTTTTTTTCTAACATATTTAATACATGGGCTACTATGACATGTTTATGTTGGTTGATTATGGTTTTTATTTATACACTTATTTGAGTTTGTTTCCTTTATATTATCTTTATTTTTTAATAATTTGAATATGTTTCATTATATACAACCCTATGCGTATGTTTACTGTTGGCTAAATTTGGCCTACATACCAACATGTGCCTATCCTTTGATGAGAAGTTGAGTAGGGTCTTGATTAAGGAGTGATCTAATGTCACAAGGAGCATATGGACTTAAAAATAATATTCATTATTAGTTCTAAGATTTTAAAACACTTTAATCAAGATTAAAGTGTGAATTTAGTGATCTTAGACAACCAAACCATCATCAAATGTCATGCACAATGAACAGAGCAAGTTGGTTGTGCATTTAATATATTTTCTTAGAAATCCTCTCAAGTAAAAATAAATGCATGGAAATGAATTTATTCATTCCTTGAACATTATTTGTAAAATTAATATCTTGATGAGCTTGCTATCTCAAGATATAAAGCTCCAAAGTTAGTATTGCAAAATGAAATGAACATGTGGACGTCAAGTTCAAGCCTCATAAAATAGACATTGGAATTTAAATGATCAAGATCAATAGTTAGAATTAAATCATACCAAATATTCATTAGTGAGTGGTGATATAAAGTGTTAGTGAGTTCAAATATCTAACAATGAGTGTTGATTTAAAATATCAGCATGAATGAGCTCCTACCAAGTGTCAAGATCTCAGGTACTTGTCAAATGTATCAATGGTACATGGTGACTGATAGGCCAGTCATCCCAAGTAGATCTAATGATGAATATTTAATCATACCAACCATATTTATGGTGAGAAAGAGTCAAAAATTCAATATATCACAAAGGCTAATGACAAGTTACCAAATGTTACAAGCATGTTAAACTGTCAGAAGATCAATGGTATGCATTCATTCATATAGATCAAGATTGACTATGTGAGTAAGGTCAATAAGTCAAAGGATCTTGAGGAAGAGTGAGAGACTTCCAAGTATCATGAGCACATTAAGTTTCCATCTAAATTAATGTCTCACATGAATTCAATGCAAATTAAATTGATGAGTGAGATTGAAAGTTGAAAGCTAAGGGGATTCAATATATAGGTAGAGCATATGGTCAAGGTCAAACTAGAGTAGGTGTTTTAAAGAGATATGTGCCCATTAGAGCTCAAATGATCACTACTAAGAAATGAGATGTATTCATACAATTAGGATTAAGCTCCATCACTATTAAAGCTTAGTAAGAAGCTTTGATTTGAAGTTTTAGAACATAAAAGGTCTATTCTATGGAGTTATAGTATGGTTTCTTAATTTTGTTTTCCATATGTTGAATAAGATTTGTATACATAATAGGTTATTAGATTATATAAATGCTCAGAGCTAAAATAAGTCTTTCTAGGCCTAATAGGGATCAAATATGGGTAGCTAATGGTTAATATAAGATCAAGTAGTCTATAAGTTTTTAGTGATATCCTTGCTATATGAAAACCAATAAATAGATTTATTTTCATTTATCAGGGACCTATGATCATGTTTCAAAGTATGGGCAGAATATGTGATTATTATGGATAATTTTATCATCTTTTGATATGGTCACATTTTTGACAAACAACTACCTATGGCCACCCAAAGTAGATATGACATGGTTCTGTCAGTTCCAAGATATGAGATGTTTGTACTCATTAGCAAATTAGGTAGAAAATGGTAGAGAGTCCCAAGAAGGAGACCAAGTGGTTAGATAAGGACAATGGAGAATTGAATTATTTTATAGAGATTTTAAAATTTGGTTTTTTCTTGATAAGATCATGACACAACATCCTTAGATTAATGCTAATCCATCATAATTCCCTCTCTCTCCTCCCTTTTTTCTATATATGTCCCATTTTCTTCCACATTGTGACTCTCTCTAGAAATTTTTAGACAAAAAATCTATGATATTTTTAGATAAAATACTATTATGCCTTTGGCTTGCTCAGGTTATGCTAATATTTGTACTATAACACCTATTTGATGCAATAAAAACTAAATTCCTTCATTTTTTCATGTTGAATTGAAGTGTGTTATATGAATATATGTGTTATGGTTAAGTGAATGTATGATGTCCTTACCTTTGTCTCATTTTACTCACCTTCATGAAGTGTTTTATAGTTCTCATGAGTCATTCTAAGTGTAATATATAGTTGTTTGAATAGTTTTTAAGTGGACAACTAACGTTCCATGCTATGTTAATAGTTAATCAATGCCTTTTTATGAAATACTTATGTGAGGATTGAACATATTTAGTCTTGAATGTGTCTTATAGTGTGTCTTGTGCAAATTTTAAGTGTTCAAATTATTGTTACATTACCTCATTTTACATGCTTTCATAGATTGTTGTTAATCTCTCTCCCCTTTTCCAAACAAGTGTTAATTTAGGTATAGTTTAGGTGATATATCCAAAAGGAATTCAGCCTTCTCCATAGGTTTTACCTAATATTATGTGATAGATGGCCTAGGTTCATTCCCATGTTAGACTATATTTGAGTAGGAAGACTTGAATAATCCCCTTGCTCAGTGAGGGTGCAATCTAAGACACCAACAATTTTGGCATGCTCATTGGGATAGAGTTTTCATTGACATAGATAAAGTTTAGGATTGAGAATAAATATAAATAGTAATAGGATACATTTACGATCATTAGAAGATAAATATTATTCATGTTAAAAATTTCATAACATCATCTAGATAGTGTTTTCATGCCAAAAGTTACTACAATGTTAGAAAGTAAAGGTATTCCTTTTGAAATCATTGAGCTACCTTTTACTTCTTAAAAATAATCAATATTCAATATGAAAAGTCCTTATCTTCAAAATAAATATTCATCTCCTAGTAATCCTATTATTTTAGTCCTAGCTATTTTCCCCATTACCCAAATCCCCATTAGCCAAATGGTCATTAGGAATCAAGTGTTTGTTCCATTCAATATGGGTAGTCCCCTAAATTTATCCTATATGATGATATTCTTGTGTTTTACCTTAAGATTATCCATTTCTTCTCAAGAAAATTAGATAAAAAACTACTATTGAGCATATCCAAGATGTTGTCAACCTTTATTCTATTCATAATGTTGTTTAAGATAATGTATCTATCAAACTACTAGCTACTTACTTCAAAAGAAAAGCATTGAAATGGTATATAAATCTTCCTTTTAACTCCATTTATACTTGAGATGAGTTAGTTGTATCCTTAGTGAAAAAATTTGAAGACAAATATGATCACCTATCCTTATTTGAACAATTGACTACCATTAAAATATACCCCCATGATTTCATGTCTAATTTTAACCTCATATTCTAAAAGACATAGAATAGGATACCTACATTGATTAGACCATCCTCAAAGTATTCCTTCTTATACTATCTAAAATACCTTAATTTTTATATTAGTGTGATGATATAGTCTATGGGTGGTAATACCTTGCCAAATTCCTATGAGGTTGTAATAAGAGTAGATAAAATTTTGATACAAGCTAACAAGCTTTGTCCAAGGCCCCTAATGCCTATATTTTTATAGTTTCAACCTATCCCACCCCCTCAAGTTCCTCAAATCCCATATATAACCACTATTACATCCCTTAAAGCTCAAGTTGTATCCCCTTCTAATTAGGGTAATGAGATTGGAGATTTGAAAAGTATGTTACAATATTTTGGAAATGACATAGTTTAAGTCAAGAGACATCAGTACCAAGGTAGGACTTGTCAAAAATAGAATTAGACCTCTTATTAACCTTTTAGATATCAAATGCCTCTTTATCAAGGTTTTATAGAAAATAAACAGCCTTACCAATCTTACGAAGGCATTTATCAAGCTAAACCATATACATCCCTTGACCATAATGTACCCCCTACTTCAAGAGTTATTATTACCACACCTCCCCAAAATAACTTGATGCAAGATTTAGGTTGGAATCCTTTTAATCTAAATGATACTCAAAACCAAGCCTTGGTATCATAGGATATTATTATTAGACAAGTGACATAAGAAAAAATTTCTATTCAAGAGGGTTAGTATTAAGAGACAAATTTGGTACACCAATAAGAGGATCAACAAGTTCAAGGGATACCTAATGCCATTAATGTGAATTGTAAAATGGATGATCATGTTACATTCAATAAAATTGGTGAGACTAGTAACATAAGTGATCAAGTTACAACTTTGACTAGAGCTAAAAGAAGAGCCGTTGAGGAAGCTTAAGAAGGTACTATCCTAAAATATATGCCAAGTATGGTGAACACTAATTGTCACCTCTATATGGATTTCCATATCTATTCCTTGAGGAATGGGCCTCTTATTTTCATTAACATGATCCTTATAAGTTAATTGAAGAATAAGGACTTGATGTTTATTGCATTCATTAAAAAGATACACCAATTCAAGCATTGATGAAGGATGATGAGTCTAGTTATGGCCTGTGGTAACTATACTTTGATGAATCAAGAAACAAACATGGCACTAGGGCTGGAATGATGGTGATTTATCTAGACAAAAAAGTTATTTATATTCTCTAAAGTTTTAGTTTTTTTTTTTAAAAATAATGTTGTTGAATACGAGGCACTAGTTCTTGGTTTACAATGGGCAAGAAAGATGAAGATCAATACCTTACAAGTCTTTGGATATAGTGAATTTTTAGTTCACCAAGTAATATGTCTTAATTTATGCAAGAATATATTTTTGAGTTATTATAATCATAGAATATAGGAATTACTTGAAGACTTTCAAGCTTTCAATATTTCTTCCATAACAAGAAATGATAAAAAAACATGTATATAGGTTGGTTGCCATTGGGTCATAATTCATTATCCCAAATGATATAAGGAGTGAAAAGGTTTAATCACACATTAAGGTGGTTATAAGGCCTTATATTCTAGAAAACCATGATAGTTGGCAAGTGTTTGAAGATGACAATCAGATTGTTAGGTTATTGTAAGAAGAGGCTGAATTTTCCTTAAGGAACCAAGATAAGTTCTTGCAGTAGTATGGTGACCATATTGTGCAACTTAAAACAAATAATTTTGCCAAATGGTTGGTCACCCTTGAGAACATATTTAGTAGATATGATGATTTGAGAAAATAAATATATTCATTGTCAACAAAGGAAGAACACTATACAAATGTGGAGATTGTAACTAGTAAGAACTTGAAGTTAGGTAAGGTTTGCACTCCTTTAGAGAAGGAAACTTTCATTAAGTTATATTTAAGTTTTATGGATTTATTTATATGGAAATATATTTACCTCAAAGGATTTTATCCAAGTCTATCTCAACATACGATTGAGTTAGAAACTAAAACAAAGCCAATAAGACAAAGATAAAGGCTTATCAATCCAAAGATTAAGCCTTTGATGAGTGCTAAGCTTCATAAGATCATTGAGTTGGCTTTTATATTTCCAATCAAGCACTCAAATTAGGTGGCAAACCATGTTCTAGTATGGAAAAATAATGGTGAAATTAGACTATGTGTTAACTTTCATGACTTGAACAAGAATTCCCTTAAAAACTACTATCCTTTACCATCTACGGAACAAATTTTACAATTATAGGTTTAGAAAGGTTCTCCTTATTCGATGGATATAGTAGTTAAAATCATATTTTGGTCAAGGAAGAAGACCAATTCAAAATATCCTTCACCAAAAAGTGGGGGACATTTGCATATATAAATATGCCCTTTAGTTTATCTAATGCTAGAGAAATTTTTTGAAAAGCCATGGATATGGAATTCTAGGGTCTCCTTAACAAGTTTATACTTGTTGATTTGGATGACATAATAGTGTTTTTTGAGAGTGTAGGTGAGCACATGATTCACCTAGAGCAATTTTTTGAAAAGTGTAGTAAATTTGGGGTGTCTCTTAATCCCAAAAAGTGTGTTTTCTATGGTCATGAAGGTAGGATTCTTAGACATGTGATTTTAAAAAATGATACAAGTATAGATCCTGATAGGATAAATTCAATTCTTTCACTTTATTTTCCTAATCATAAGAAATATTTAGAAATATTCTTAGTCAAAATCAATTTTATAAGAAGGTAAATTTAAAATTTTACCACTTTAGCTAGGCCACTTATAGCCATGCTAAAGAAGGATCAAAGTTTTAGTTGGTCCAAGGAAGGAGAAAAAACATTTGAAGAGATCAATAAAGCCATAGCCAATGATCCTACACACCTAAACCCTATTTTCACAAAGGATTTTATCTTGTATACCTATGCTAACATTGACATTATCTCAGGTATTCTTATGCAATAGAATTATGAAGCCTTAGATTATCCAATCACCTTATTCAGTCAAGGATTAGAATAATATGAAACCATGTACTTTTATGTTGCAAAGCATGAACTTTTAGTAATAATGTCACTCAAGAAATTTAGATACTTATTGTCTAACAATAATATATGCCTAATGTTTCACATCCAAGTGTCAAATATTTTCTATTGAACAAGGATATAAATGAAAAGAGAGCTAGTTGGATAACCAAGGTAATGGAGTATGATGTGGAGATCAATGTCACAAAAGTTTATTAGAGGTAAAGGACTTTTTAAACACCTACCCCAAGATTTGTAAGAGGAAAATGAGATGGTTTTGGTGTTAGATGATGAAACTATAACTGATCATACTTCACCTTCTAGCTGGTCCTAAGCTCTGGTAAGATACCTCTAGGATGGTGTTTATCCCTCTCACCTAACTCCTTCAAAAATAATATACTTTAGATTGCAATCCATTTCATTTCTCTTTATTGGTTATGTTTTGTTCAAAAAAGATATCAATGGTAAGTTGTTAAGATACATTGAATAACATCAAAAAGAAAAGTTTATTACAGAGTTCCATGATGGACATGGTGGAGAGAATTATTCGACAAGGACCACATCCCATAAGATCATGAGAGGTGGGTATTATTTGCCATGAATATTTGGTGATTATTATACATGGGTCATGAAATGTAGGCAGTGTGTTATGTTTATTGGAAAGGGGAAAATTGTAGCCTTACCTCTCCAACTAATTTTAGTGAATCAACCCTTTGTCCAATGGGGATTGGAATTTATTGGTCTCATTAATACCCCTTCAAGCTTAGGACATAAATGGGTATTGACTGCTATAGATTATTTTAATAGATGGATAGAAGTAGTGGCATTGAAAGAAACAAATGAGTCTAATGTTATGGATTTTTATAAATATTTTGTTACTACATTTGGATTCCCTTCAACCATTATTTATGACAATATTATGGCCTTTATGGGGTCTAGAATCAACTAGTGGGTAGTTCAACATAGTGTCTTTATTATCACTTCATCAAATTACTATCCACAAGGAAATAGCCTTGCTGAGTCCACTAATAAAAACATGTTAAATATCATGATAAGGAATATTGAATATAATCAGAGGTCATAGCATCTCAAGTTGAAGTCACCTCTATAGTATAATATGATCACCTATAAAATATCAAATGCCAACTCTTCATATAAGATAGTATATGGTAAGGAAGCAAGAATGCATATTTATCTAAAATTACCTACTTTTGAATTGATGCATAAACTTGACTTGTTAGAGAATCAACTATTGGAAATTAGACATGCTAAGCTCATGGAGTTAGAAGAGATAAGACACTAGTCTATATTGTCCATGGAAGACCATCGAGCACAGGTGAAGAGATATTTTGACAAAGGAGATTTTCAATAAATTTAAAATAAGGAGATTTGGTCTTCAGGTGGGATGAGGACATAGCTAATCTAGGAAGGCACAAAATTTTTTATTCTCTTTGGAGTGGTTAATACACAATATCTAGCTATAAATCCCATAATTCCTTTCAACTTGAAAATATGAATGGTGAGGATGTCCTATAGTCAAGGCCATCACAAAAACTTCAAAATTAAAGAGCAAGGATTTTATGAATAACTGAGTAAGTGAATGATAACCTGCATATTGGAAGCTTATTGAGACTACCATAAACTTTGGATACATTGATATTTTTATCCTAGTCAATGGGATACATTTGAAACACTACTATTGAGGAAGATAAGTTCACTTTACATAGTTATTTGATATTATTTCCCTCCAAGTGTTATTCTAACACATTAATTTATTTCTATTTTTGTCCCAAATAAGTTCTGTGTTTGCATATCTATTCTTTTAGGATCGTTTCCCTTTAAAGTTTATTTCTTTCCCTATTTGGTGGAATTATTTGTCTTTATAAGTCAAAAATATTTCTTACAATCATAGGATCAGATTCATAATTTTGGTGAGTCTAATAATCATGTAAATGGTCTAATTTATTAAAATTATAGAAAACATGGTACCCAGCTAAGTCTCCAAAGATATTGGCCAAATTTGGCTTGCATACCAAAATATGCATAGCCTTTGATGAAAAGCTGAGTAAGGTCCTAATTGAGGAGTGACATAATGTCATAAGGATTGTATGGACTTTAGGCTAATATTCCTTATCATATTTAATATTTTTAAAGACTTTAAGTAAGCTTAATGTGTGAATTTAGTGATCTTAGACAACTAGACCATCATTGAACATCATGCATAAATGAATGGAGCAAGTTGGTTATACATTTAATATATTTTCTTAGAATGCCTCTCAATTCAAGATAAATCCATGGACATGAATTTATTCATGCCTTAAACATTCTCTATAAAATTCATATCTAGAAGAGATTTTTATCTCAAGATATAAAGATTTAAAGTTAGTATTGTAGAATGAAATAAATACACAGACATAAAGTTCAAGCTTTGTAAAATAGATATTCAAATTCAAATGATCAAGATAAATGGTTAGTATTTAATCATACAAAATATATAATTATGAGTGATGATCTACAGTGTTAGTGGGTCCCAAAGATCTAATGATGAGTGTTGAATCAAAAGGTTAATATTAACGAGCTCCTGCCAAGTGTCAAGATCCTAGGTACCTATCAAATGGATCAATGGTATGAAAAACATATAGTCCAATAAGCCTAAGTAGATATAATTATGTGTATTTAATTATACTAATGAAATTGATGGTGATAAATAATAAAAAAATAGATCTTGAAGGCTAATGAGAAGCTACCAAGTATCACAAGCATGTAAAACTAGCAGAAGATCAATGGTACACGTTCATTTATATAGATAAAGATTGATGGTGTAAGGTAAAAAAGTCAAAAGATCCTGAGGAAGAGTGAGAAAATGCCAAGTGTCATGTGTGCATTAAGCTTTCAGGTAAATCATTGGTTCATGTGCATTTCGTGCAAAGAAAATTGACAAGCGAGATTAAAAGTTGAAAGCTAAGGGGATTTAATATAGAGGTCAAACATATGGTCAAGGTCAAACTAGAGCACGTGTTTAAAAGATATATGTCACAATTTGAGTTTATAAAATCACTATTAAGTAATGATATGTATTCATAGAGCTAGGATGAAGCTTCATCACCATTAAAACTAAATATGAAGCTCTGGTTTGAAGTTTTATAACATATAGAGTTTATTCTCTATATTTGTAGTATGGTTTATTGACTTTGTTCACCATTTATTAAATAATATTTGTGGATATAATAGGTTCTTGGCTTTTATAAATTCTTAGAGGCAAATTAAGTCTTTCTAGGCCTAATAGGGATCAAGGATGGGTAGCTAATAGTTATAATAAGATCAAGAAATCTATACATTTTCAATGATATCCTTGTTATATGAAAATCAATAAATAAATTGTTTTTCATCTATCATGGACCTATGATTATGTTTCAACTTATGGGTAGCCTATGTTATTATTATGGATAAGTGCCTCATCTTTTGATATGGTCACATTTTTGACAAACAAGTACATATGGCCACCTAAAGTAGATATGGCATAGTTCTGCAAGTTCTAAGATATGAGAAGTTTGTCCTCATTAGTATATCAGGTATAAAATGGCATAGAGTTTGAAGAAGGAGACTTGGTGGTTAGATAATGATAACAAAGAATTAAATTATTTTATAGAGATTTAATAAGTTGGTTCCTTCTTAATAATATCATGACTCAACATCCTTAGATTAATGCTAATCCATCGTAACTCCCTCTCTCTCCTCCCTTTTTTCTATATATGTCCCATTTTCTTCCATATTATGTCTCTCTTTAGAAATTTTTAGAAAATTAATATCTAATAGTTTTAGATAAAAGACTCTTATGCCTTTGGCTTGCTTAGGCTATTCCAATATTTGTACTATAACACCTATTTGATGCAAGAAAGATTGAATTCCTTCATTTTTGTAAGCTAAAGTGAAGTGTGTTCTATTAATTTATGTGCTATGGTTAAGTGAATGTATGTATACACACTAAAAATATGAAAATTACAATTTTCAATGTTTAAAACACCCTTAGACCACTTAGGACCCCTCTTGAGACCATTTAACCCTTTGACTAGTGACAAACCTAACCCGTAGTCAATTTAACTTAACTAGATCAACATTACCTTTTAGCCCTTTTTACCCTTTGGCACTCGATTGTTGATGGTCAGGATGACCATCGACAGTCAAGGTGCACCTCCCTAACCAAAATCATGCAAAATATCCACTTTTATTTTCTAATTATAACCTGTAAAAATCTTATTATGAGCCTTCACATTGACAATTTATAACTAGACAGCCTAGCTAAACCTTCACTTCTACCTCTTGCTTGTGCTTATAAGAAGAGAGGAGTTAGGATGTGAAATCTATTTGTAATTTTTATCAAGATATTTGTGTATCTAGGAGTTTATTTCATGTAGGTTAAATCACCATCAGTAATCCAACAATCCTATAATTATATCATAGAGCTAATTTTCCACTGCCTTTTCATCAAGTTTTTTAGGTACTATTACTCTATCAAAATCAAGCTAGATTTCACTGATAGATCAACTACCTAAACTATCTACCCAAATGACTTCTAGTAAGACAAGTACTTATTTATTAGTATTCATTTACTTTATTTCCATTTTGTAATCAACCTATACCTTACCCATCTCTCAAAATCCATCTTTTAGATCTCATCAATCAACCAAAATTACCAACCCAAATCCTCACATAGTAACTATTTATATTTGACTCAATCATTGATGGCCTATCCAACCACTAATGATCACCTTGATCACCATTAGTCACCTTAACTGTTAACAATCATCCCAACCACTGGTGGTCATTATGGCAACTAAAACTAGCAAGTTGATTTCACCTACCTACACCCAATCAAACCTATTTCTCTATGTTCTTACCTATTCACAGACCCCTTTCAAGTTTTTTGAAGCATACGCTAACCTTATATCACTAATAATAATTAGTTTATCATTAATTTAATCACTTATTTAATATTTATTAGCAAGCATGATTATATTCAATTTTAGTAACTTTTGATTCATTAATGCAAGTACTTTCCTATTCTATTTGTGAACTTAATTATTTAAAACATGTGGATTGACATCCCCTAAGGAAGCTCTTGATTTTGAGATCTAACTATCACTAGGCAATCTACCCAACTATCTATCTAATAAAAAAGTTTTCTTCAGTGATTTATTATCTTTAGGTCATCCTCCCAAGCTAAAGAGGAGCTCTTCACAATCTTTTGATTTTAATGTGTGCGCAATCAAACAAGTTTTTCAACCATACCCATATTTAGTTTCTTCTTTCCTTCTTTCCCATAATAATCAAGAAATCCATTGAAACATTATAGCATGTCTAGTGGGACCCTCATGTCTTTATTTTAGTTCTTGTTTACTTGCATTCTCTCTTTATTGTTTGCTCATTAATGAAATAAAAAATTTATTTTGGGCTTAAAACTAAGTGCATACATTGATTTCTTGAAAGGTTAGTTCACATATATTAACTTAAAGGCAAAGTAATCTATCATAGCTTTATTCTTGTTTCACACACCTAACCAAACCACTTTCACCAATTAAACATCAAATAAACCTAAGATAAGGTTTGACTAGGATTTCATCACCTAGAGATAACCTTGACATTTCCTAATGATCCTACTTGGAGATTATTACCAAGGGGAGAACCAACTCAACTCTCTAGTTGATATAATCTCTAGAAATCGATATATTGTCTAAGCACTTGACACCTTTATCACTATGGTATGTGAAATGAGGGGGTAGGCACCAATACCAAGTCACATATTTATTCCAATATATATTATTTTTTAGCACCTAAACATAACCTAAAACCAAATTCATACTTCTTTTTTAGTACCCAATATATAAACCAATTTCAATCACACATCTTATTAAGGCATAAGCGAAAAGTGAGACTAATTAAAACTCTAGGGTTTAACATCTCTTAGAGTATGATTTGATTTCTATAATACTTTCTTTTATTCTATTTTTTTGAGTAGTAAGGATATTTTTGCTTTCTATCTTCCCTATCTTGCATGGTTCTCATTCACCAGTAGTGAAGAGACCTTGTAGAGCAAAACTTGTCAGCAAGCCAACCTACCTCTTCTACCTCTTCATCTATGCACTATATTTATAAACCAAGAGACTCCCCTCACCCCTTATGAAGTCCTACCTTTCCTTGAGAGGCTCCTCAAGGAGATGTATATTTTTCTACTTTCCTAGATAACAACCACATGGCCTTGCAACATTATCTTACAACCACATCTTACTGTATCTTAGCTTCAGCTTCATCTATAAATCCACCTTATGGCATGCCTCTCCATATCATGTGGAGTACCTCCATTGCCATGATTATAACCCAATCATTAACTACCTAGGCTTCCTCATCAACCAATATCCCCTTTGAGACTACCATTGAAAACCAACCAACTCAAACTAACACTAACCTTATACCTTCTACTCCTACCAACCACTCTACCATAATAGGTGTGCCTACCTATATCACTACCAACCTTCCTTTAGATACCTTCAACCTATTGAACATTACTTTACTTCAAAGCCTTATGGTGTCATACCCTTTACCTTGCCACTGATTAACACAAGGGTCACCATCCTTCCATCAGTCACCAACCCGACTACCACTCCTATCCAATAAGTACCCCTTGCACCTACCTTTGGCTACATCCCTAATATATAAGGGCACATACCCACTACCCAACCACCTACCTCTACCAATCATTAACCAGCTTATTTATCTTATAGTAAGACATGAGATGTTATCTCTCATATATGGATTCTTAAGTTACAATCAAATCTTAATCACTCTCAAAGATCAACATAAAACTGCCTTTACCACCCCATGGGGGACCTTCTACTATAGAGTCATACCTTTTGGGTTAAATAACATTGGAGCTACCTACCAATGTGCCATGACTTATATCTTTTATGAAATTATCCATAAGATTGTTGATGATTATGTGGATAACCTTCTTGGAAAATCCTTACTCTAAAAAGATCATTTAGCTTTTCTTATGATCATATTTGAATGACTTATTCATTACCATGTCCACCTTAACCCTAAGAAATGCATTCTTGGAGTCTTGTCAGGAAATCTTCTTGGCTTTATTATCTCCTTTCATAGAATCAAAGTTAATCTTACCAAGATCAAATCCATCCTTGAAATGTTTCCTCCCACCAACCTTACGTAACTTTCTATCTTGTAGGGGAAACTATAATCCATTCATCACTTTATCTCCTAGCTTTTAGATTAGTGTCAACCATTCCACCACCTCTTGAAGAAGGATGTGTCTTTCATGTGGAATGGAAACTATTAAAAGGCTTTTGATTCTCTCAAAATGTACCTTTTGTCACCACCTATCCTTACCCCTCCAAAGGATGACCAACATTTATACTTATATATCTCTTCCCCAACCATTCCCTATGGGTAATGCTATCTCACCAAGACAAACAATAAAGAGATCAATTTGTATACTATATTAATCACATACTTGTAGAGTATGAGACTTAGTATACCCATACTGAGAAAATTTTATTAGCTTTAGTCTTTGTGGTTACCAAGCTTTGCCACTACCTTCTTAACCATAAAACCTACATCATAACCAACACTAACCCACTCAAGTACATGCACTCTAAGTCATAACAAAACTAACATATGGCCAAGTGGATTATGCTCTTAGTAGATTTTGACCTTGAGTTCCTACATCATAAGTAAATTAAAGGTCAAGTCATTTTCGACCAATTGGCCAAAGCACCTTTAGCAGATAACCTACCTCCTCCCCTTGAGTTCCCTAATGAGTCCATCATGGCCCTATCTCAAGTATATTTCACTTATCAAGTCACCATGTTATTTTATGGGTTAAAGTGTAAACATGGTGGGGGAGTTGGTATCATATTTATCCCCTTTTATGGTAATCCTCTTCCCTTATCCTTGAATCTTGATTTTCAATGTACCAACAATATGGTTGAATATGAAGCCCTAGTAATAGGCCTTTAAACTACCCCTAGGAGTCTATTTAAGATATAATTTTCACATTTATGACTAAGAATAAATAAAGAGATAAAAATTATGGAAAAATGTAAAATGTATATGATACAAAAACCTAGTATAAATGCACAAATGAATAAAATGAAGTGGAGAACTATTATTTGGATAGGGGAAGATGACCTACATAAGAAAGAACTCAAATAAAGTTTGTTTGTTAGATAAGGAGAAAGGGTAGATTGCCTAGCTAGTGATAGATCTAAGAAAGCATGAACTATCTATGGAGGCTATCAATCCACACTCGTAAAACAAGTTAATGCTAAAAGTAGATGAAAGAAAGCAAGCATACATAAAAGTAAACAAGATGAATACTTTGATAATGTAAGATAAAGATATAATAAACCAAAAGAGATGTTAATTTACTAAATGAATGGTCTATTATATTCTAGTCTGGTAAGGAAAAAGGTAAATGAGGGTTTAGTCAAGGGTTGGGTTGAATGGTATAAATATGGAGGTCTTAGATCAGAGGGCTAACCATCAGTGGTTATAGCTAGCCATCGGTGGTTAAGTAAACTATAAATGGTTTAGGTCACCATTGGTATTTACCTACTAAGACTGGTAATTTCATAAATGTTTATGGCAAGATGTTTTTAAATTTGGTATGGCTAAGGATATAGGTCTATTCGAGTCCTGAGAATGATAAGGTGAAGAGATAAGTGATCTTAGGTGAGATCATAGGTTTGATAGGAAGGATTAAAAGAGGTAAGATCTAAATAGGAATATACAAGTATAATGAATAAAGATAAATGAAAGTAACTAATGCTTACCTGATGTAAAAAAATTTTGGTAGCATAACGGTGCATGAAGGAAAGCTAGAATAAATTCACTAGAGGTTTAGGTTGATGGCTATTAGAGAAACATGCATGAAGAATCTTTTAATTTTTGGAAGACTTGAGTACCTATATGAAGATATATTGAATGTAGAATAAGGATATGTATTTTTGGATCCATTTATCCTCTTTCTCAATTCTTTTTATAATCAAAATTTGATGGAGTAAGAAGGATAAGGATGAGGAGAAATGAGGCATTATGATGTGTTAAAGGATGAGGATGAGTAAAGTATTAAATTTTGTTCCTAATTACCTTGGGAGTAGTTGATGATGAGTTACCAACTAGGGGACATAACCATCAATGGTTAGGGTAACCATAAATAGTTACCTTAACCATCAATGGTTGAGGTACTGAGCATAAGTGGGTTAAAAGGAGGGGATGAAAGGGGTGAAAATGGTGTTAAGGTTAGTTAGGGTGAGAGGACTAGAATAAGTGAGTTGAGTTGGATAAGTTTAGATAACTTAAACTCAAGGTGGGTTGGGACAAGTTAGATGAATGGGTTAGATAAAAATAGGTCATTTTGACACTTTTAAGTGTAAGAGGGATGATCAAAGTGCTCTGATGACGAGAACTGAGTGTGTGGTTTTCTAGTGTCTATATTTTGCCCCTTTTTGTTATGCATCTTATATTTACAAGCTAAACAATAAAAATAGATCATGTATTTTAAGGTTAGTTGAGGGTTTATTTACCCCAATTATGGGAGGAGTTCCCCCTCAAACTAGGTGATGATGAGAAAAGTCTAAATCAGGTTAGGGTTTAATGAATGGTTTATGGTTAGTCACAAATGTGGGTGACTCGAGGGTGGTTCAAAAGCTTAAAATTTGTAATGCATACATGTGTAAAATATGTGACAAAGATGTAATATCTAATTTTTTTCAAAGACTAAGGATGCCAATGTTATTAAAAATAAGCTCAGTGTTAAGAAGATAGGTGACCAATGGACCACGTGACCATATTGTGATAGCTGGGTACACTTGTTATCCTTAAAAGAAAAATGGATTAGTGTCTATTGGGGTATCAAAATTTAAAAATTATCCTATGTGTGGGTATCTAAAATTTGAAGTGATCCTATGGAGGACTCAAATGTTTTGGTTGTGCACTAAGTGCAAAATGTTCAAATGGTTAACATGGCAAAGTCAGTTGGTATGATAAAAAATACCATGATAAAGTTGTCATAAAAGATGTGAATGGTTTAGGTCAAAATGGTAAATGTTTGTGGTGGATGCGGTGTAATGCTTCAAGGATAATATTTAATGGTTGATAGTTTAAAATAAAGGGATAATATGAGTTGACTCCAAATATACTGGGCAAATGAACACTACTACATAATTGTGTGGACATAGTGTCCAACAAAAAATTCAAGGCATATGTAGTTTTAGTTTTGATTAGATGATTGTTAAAAGAGAAAGAGAGAGGAGAAGATTAATCTCCAAAAAAATATTGGGGAAGGAAATTCCCTAAATAGGTTAATGTGGTTTTCAAATGAGTTGCCCCAATTTGACATACCACATGGTCTGGGTTTGGTTGAAGGTAGTGTTGGTTTTGATTGAAGAAATTGGGTTAATAAAATATGGAGATAAATACTCTCCAAGAAATAAGTAATGGATAACTAATCTCCAAGATAGAGGCCTTATTTGGTTTGGGGTGAGGTTATGAAAAGGTAGAATGTGGGAGAATTAAGAGACACATTTTTTTAATAGTCAACACTAGAACGGAAAGAGAAGAATCATGATGCCTTTTCATTGGTAAAGACTAAAAAAAATCACTATATTTAGGTGGGGATTAGTGAATATTATCCTTTTTTATTTTTTTCATAAGCATACATTGGCTGATAAAATTATGTCTTGATCACATTGTGTCCAATAAGCTCAAAATCCCTTAATTCATAGAGAATTGAATAAGGGGAATAAGTGGCAAGTGAATTATAGATGGGTGAATAGGGAAGATAACCATATGTTGGAAATATTTCCCCTTCTATAGGTGACCTAAGAACCAAATTTAGATAAATCCATGTCTCATGCAAGGTGTAGACTAATCAATGAAGGAAGTCTACTAAAGGGAAAGATGATTGTAGCTTTCTTGGGATGTTTATTTTGTTTTTGAGAAAGGGTCTATTTGTGATTTTGCTTTATCAAGAAGTTTTTGAAGCTAATCGATGTAAGAAGCTTCAAGTAATTACTTTTAATATATATGTGACTTAACCATCTTTCAAGGGAGTGGTCTATGTTTTTTATTTTTGGTAGCCATCCTTTAAAAGGAATAGTCCATTTTTTAAGAAATGTTTAAGAAATGGAGTAGCTACCCTTCAAGGGAGTAGTCTACATAATGATATAAATTTTGTGGCCTAAATGATAAATTTTGGCATCCCAAATAGTTTGAGTTATATTTTTATACATGAACAAGTCTAATAAGGCTTAAAGGTGTACCTTTATGAGGGCAAACTTTTAGCATAAGAAGGTAGTTGAGGGTGGAAAGGAATGGGTTTTTGAGACACAAAATACCATGTGATTTTGTCTCATAAAAGATAAAAAGTATCCATGAGAACCATGCTATGGGTAGATCTGGGGTACCCATATTCAAGATTAGGTAATAGCTATGATGGATAATCACATGGTTATATTTTAATTAAGTTATCCTCAAAAGTAGAGGAAAAAAGGAGTGTGAGGATAAAATATCTCATGAATCAAGGGATGAGATTAAGTTAGACAAGAAGGTGAGTTTATCCTCATTTTAATAATAGAAAAGATCTAGATGAGAAGCATTAAGAGGCTTAGTTTCTAGTTTGCCTTCAAGGGAGGACAAATGATAAGCTCCTGATCCATACTTATGGGTGATGATGTAGGGTCCAAGTCAATTAAAGGCAAACTTTCCACTTTTACTTTTTTCCATGTTAGTAACATGCTAGTTCTCTTTGAGGATGAGATCTCTAATTTTGAATTCTCGCTCTCTTAGATTTTTGTTATAGGCACACATAATACACTCTTGGTTGACACAAAGGTGGTTAAGGGATATGAGGTGATGTTCATATAGTATCTCCAATTGGTATAAATGCTCTTGATGATAGTCACCTTCAAAAATAATATCTTTCAATGATATGCAAAGAGAGGGAATTTTTACTTTGAGAGGCAAGGCTACCTCTACCCCAAAGACAAGGGAGAAAGGGGTAGTACCCATAGAGGTTTAAATGCAGGTGTGATAGGCCCATAAAGAGAAGGGGATATGCAAGTGCTAATCCCAATCTAAATCATTGATGACCTTGGTTAGCATTTTATTCAAAATTCTATTGAAAGCTTCAACTTTTCCATTTGCTTATGGACAGTAAGGTGAAGAAAAGATAAGTTTGATGCCAAAGGCATCATAAAGACATTGAACTTACTTATTTTTGAAATATTTACCATTATCAGTGATGATCTTATGGGGAACACTAAAATAATATATTATATGGCGGTTGATGAAGTCAATGATCTTTTTAACTTTAGTGGAAATAAGAGGAATAGCCTTTACCCACATAGTGAAGTACTTGGTAGTGGTGATGTTGTGAAGAAAAAGGGTTGATTTCTTTGATGAGGTCCAATCCCAATTATGAAAAGGGCCAAAGGTCTTTGGATGTTTAAATTCCATGTGTAGGTATGTGATGTAAACTAGCATGTTGTTGAAATTTAACACACTTCTTGACATAGTAACGATAGTCTTGATTAAGGGTGGTCCAATAGTAGCCAAGGTGAAGGATACATTTAGTGACAACTAGGCTGCTAAAGTTTCCACCATAGATTATGTCATGGGTTTCATTGATAACATGAGAGGCCTTATGACCACAAAGAAAATAGAGAATAAGGTCATCAAAACCATGTTTGTAGAGGATTCCTCCTAATATGGTATAATGAGAAGTGGTTTGGATGAACGCTCATCAAGAATTCCTAAAGAGGTTAGAAATAACTACACTAAGATTGAGGTAGTCGAAGGTTTATTTATACCAAGTGTTTGAGGTAGATCCTTCCAAATTACAAATGGTGGAAGGGTTGTATTGGATATATAAGGGTGTGATGAAATAGTGAATGGTGATAAAAAATTTGGAAGTGACAAGTTGAGTTGGGATTTCGGAATCAATGAAATCCATTGTATCCAAAAATGCTTTAGTGGATTATAGAATAGATTGGATAGTATAATGGTCAAATGATGCCAAGATTAAATCAACTAATTGTTTATACTTTTTAAGGATGTCATTTTTACATTGGTAGAAACCATTAACATGGTTGATGACAAGATGGGAATCACCATAGACATTAATGGTCTTGAATCCTAAGGATAAGGTAGTTTGGAGACCTATAATTAGGGATTCATACTCAACCATGTTGTTGGTACACTCATAGTCAAGTTTGAAATAAAGAGGAATGGGTTTTCCATCAAGGGGAATGAGAAAAAATCTAGAACCCCCACCATGTTTCCATTTAGATCCACCGAATAATAGGGTCATTTTATAGGTGATACCTTCTTGAGATAGAGTTATAGTAGACTCATCTATAAATGTAAGAGGAAGGTGTTGATGGTTTAGTAAAGGAACTTCAGCTAATTGGTTGGAAATGACTTACCCTTTGATTGAATTTTTCTAGAGGAACTCAATGTCAAACTCAGTGAAGAGCATGAGCCACTTAGCCATACACTAATTTTGGTATGGTTTAGAGTGCATATGCTTGAGAGAGTTAGTGTTGGTGATGATGTAGGTTTTATGATTGAGGAGGTAGTGATGAAGTTTGGTAGCTACAAATATGATGGCAAGGCAAAGCTTCTTAGTATGAGTATACCAATTTTCATACTCTATAAGTGTTTAAATGATATAATAGACATCTTGTTCTTTAATTTGTTCATATCAATGTGTAAGAATTGCCCCTAGGGAATGGTTAATGGTGGATATATAGAGGTAGAAGTGTCGATCCTATTTAGGAGGGGTGAGAACTAGTAGAAAAAGAAGGTATTATTTGAGTGAATCAAAGGCATGCTAACAGTCTTTGGTCCACTTAAAAGAAGTGTCTTTCTTGAGTAGATGGTGGAAAGGTTGACATATATCATATAATCAAGAGATGAAATGGAGTATGGATTGGAGTTTGCCTTATAACCTATGGAGTTGTTAAAGGTGGGTTGGAGGTGGCATCTCAAGGATGGCATGGACTTTGGTAGGGTCTACTTTAATTCCTCAGAGAGAGATGATGAAGCCAAGGAATTTTCTAGATAGGAACCTAAAAATATTTTTTTGGGGATTAGTCTGACATGAAAATGGATGAGACATTCAAAGATGATGGAGAGAGAAACTAAGTGGTCCTTGTAATGTTTATATTTCCCAAGGAGATCATCCACATAGTCCTCAAAATTTTTATGAAAGAGATCATGGAAGATATAGGTCATGGCACACTAGTAAGTGGTTCCTATGTTCTTTAATTTAAAGGGCATGACCCTATAGTAAAAGGTTCCCCATGGGGTGATGAAAGAGGTTTTATGTTGATCCTTGGGGGTAAGCAAGATTTGATTATATCCTGATGAACCATCTATAAGAGATAACATTTCTTGGCTATTAGTAAGGTCAAAAAGTTGGTTAATGTTAGGCAAAGGAAAGTCATCCTTTGGACAAGCAAGGTTAAGGTCATGAAAGTTAAGGTAGAGGTGAAGTCCCCCTATGGGTTTGGTGATAGGGACAATGTTAAAAACCCATTGAGGATAGTCTATAGGTTGGATGAATTCTATGGATAAGAGATGTTATAGCTCCTATTTTATAATAAGTGTGATGTTGGGATGCATCTTATGAACATTTCAGCACATGGGTTTGGCTTGAGGATAGGTGACAATGTTATGGAGGGAAATAGAAGGGTTGATTCCTAACATGTACTTATAAGACCAAGAAAATGTAATGCTATGATCGTGAAGGAAGGAAAATCTTTTTGCTCCTCAAAATCTAAGGATCAACTAATTTTGACTATACAAAGATTATCTTGAGTACACAAGTTGACATTGATGATAGATTCATTCAACATAGTCTAATTCTCAAGAGGAAGATATTTGTGGATAGAAGAATTTTTTGTACCAAGGTAGGTGAGAATGGAATCATCATCTTGTTATTTAATGGTATGTATGGTAGGATAATCACATTTGACCATGTTAAGATAGATGAGAGGAAGGGTTTTAGTTTGGCTATCCTTTTGATAAACCAAGGGGCCTAAACTAACAGTGTTGATAAAAAAATTTAGGAGGAATGACCTAAAAGTCTTTATACTTGGAAGGGTAATGGGTTGGTGAGGAATGGGTTTCATCCTCAATGTTGGTGATAGGTTTTGATAAATCAATAGTTTCTTCAGGTGGTTCAATCCCAAGGCCAAAATATTCCTAAATATTTTTTGTTTTCATTGTGGGTAGCTCATGGGCTCCCTATTCATAAAGGCTAAGACCAAATCCTTTCTAGGCACACCTTTGAAGATATAGTCTAGAAAATGTTGGTTTGCCAAGGTATGAGAAATATATGATAAATGGTTTGGTGGAAGAGGTAATGGTGGGTGACATAAGTGGATGATCAATTCCCCCATAGATGAAATTTGTTTGATGGTTAGGGAACCCAAAAATAAGGATCTTACCTATGTTGGGGTCATACCTAGGATCATGGATGAGGCTCCCATACTCCTGAGGAATGAGGAAATCATCTAAAGCTAAAAAGTAGTATTTTCCCATTAAGAGACATTGGAATGTGGATTCTAAGGGATCCTCTATGGGAATTTGAGATGAAGGGATGAATGAGCTTTTTGAAGCTTCATCATGGGTAGTGGTGAAAGTATTATTAGTGGGTGGTGAAGTGGATGAGGTAGGAATGAAGACATCATTTAGATGATAGATCATATTACATGAAGTTAAGGGACTTGAGTCAGGTTTAATGGTAATGACTTGACCCACATTCTCAAATTTAACACATCATTGTAAAGTGGAAGGGACACAACTCATGGCATGAATCCAAGGGTGTCCAAGTAAAAAGTTATATTTGAACTTGACCTCTACAACATAGAAGAGTTTAGGGATAGTGTGAGGTCTTATATGGATGTGAAGGATAACCATGCCTAAAGTAGTGGTCATAGTATCATTGAAAGAGCAAAGGACTACTATAGTTTTAGACATGATGTTCTTGGGTAGTTGTAGTTGGTCATAAGCATGTAAGGAGATAATATTGATACTAGCTCCTCCATTAACCATCACCCTTTTGATGTGGGTTTGGTTGATGTATGTAGTGACAAGCAAGGGAGGATTAGGATCCTTAGGATGAATAGATGGGATTTTAGAATCCTAAAATGTGATAAGGTTATAATGGTGAAGAGATCCAACAAAGGTGGCTAGAGGTTGAGGATCATGTGGTTAAACCTCAATGGATTGGAGGGTCTCAATAAGTGCTTGGTAATGATGGGTTGAGGTGTTAATGAGTTCATAAAGACTCATATTTACCAGAGTTTGGTGAAGTTGCTTAAGCACTACACATTCCAAAGATTCAAATGGGTTGGAGGAAGGGACACTCAAAATGGATATCTTGGGTTTTGGTGATGGTGTGGCTAAAGGTGAGGGTATGTGAATTTGGTTAGTAGGTTGAGAGTTGGAAGGGTACATCCAAAGGATGGATGCTTTAGCTTTCTCCTTACCTTTTTGTTGGGCCCTAGATCAGGTAACCATGTGGATAGTATGGATAAGAGAAGGTGTTGGACTAGATGGTTATTTTGGTTCCTCCTCACTTTCAAATGAGAGTGTGGGAGAGTGTATCGTTTAGAAGGGTGGATTGGATGGTTGAGTTGGTAATGACCTAAGAGGTGGTTCATCTAAAAATAGATCATCCTCATCCATCAATTTATGGATAAGGGTTTGAAAAGATTTATAGGTTTTGTATAATGTCCACATGTTCTATGATAGGCATCAATTAATTAGTCATTAAACCAAGATGGTGTAGGATGTGAGTGGTAAAATTTATTATAAGGGTTAAATGGTTTGATGGGTGATAAGTAGATAGAGAAAGTTTCTAATAACCTTGTCAAGATGGTTAAATAAAATTTGGTCAAAGGTGTTGAGGGTGCCAAGGTTTTGGTTTTAAGAGGTAGAATGGGAGTCCCTTTTGGAAGAGGTCTCACCATGGATTTGGAAGATGATTGAATAGTTTTGGTAAATGGTTTAGGTTGGGGATATATAGTTGGCATTAGCTTTGTGGAGGATTTATAAGTTGAGGGTGTTTGTTTGGTTATAGGTGGGAGAATAGATATGGAAAGCTTATCTAAAAATGAGGATGATGAGGTTGATGGTTTGATATGAGATGTAGGTGAGGAAAAGGGTGAAGGTTGGAGAGATAAATAATATGGAATAGGGAGAGTTGATAGATGAGGTCCCAAGATAGAAGGTAAGGTGGAAGGAGGTGGTATGGATCTAGCTTGAGGTGGAGACTTGATTAGTTTAATCCTTTTGATGGGTTTGGTGGGTGTTTGTTTTAGTAGTTTAGAAGGGGTTAAGTCCAAATTAAAAGGTGGATGAATAATATTTGGAGTAGGAAGGATCCCCAATTTTTTTAGGGGTTTAGTTTGGGATATGATAGGTTTATTTTGAAGGGTAGATGATGATTTAGGAATTTTGAGTGGAAAAAGGTTGGAAGGTTATCCTAGAGTCATTAAAGGAGAGGGTTAGGTTGGAGGTATGATGGATTTTTATCTTAAATGAAGTGTGGTTAAAGGTTTGGGTTTACTTTGATAAGTTATACCTATACAATGCCAAAAAAGTGACTCTATCTAGGTTGAGTTGAGACGTGAATGCGAGATTTTGAACCATTCTAGAAAAAGGTTTATAGATGGGATTAGTTTCTTGATCATTAGTTTTAAATATTAAGCCTTTAATTGGAGGTGAGGGAACATTTTTGGGAGAGGGTTGTAAAGTTTGGGAAGATGATTCTACCATGGAAGGTGTAGGTGAAGAGGCTTCCTCTTTTGGAGTGGTTTCAAAAGAGAGGTTGGGTTGTCAATGATAGATGTGATAGGTTTAAGTAAGGGGATGGATAGGGATTCTCCCTTTGGTTGAACATCCAAAGGAAGGGTAGGTGATTTCTCCTCCATGGGTGGATAAATGGGTGGAGAGGTAGTTGAATCAATGATTACCTCCTTTGATTTTTCTAAAGGAGGTATGGGTAAATCAATGGTTTTCTCAAATGAGGGGGAGGGTGAAGTGGCTTCCTTAGTTTGGATGTCCAAAGGAAGGGTTGGTTATTTGGCCACTTAAACAAGTGGGATGGACAAAATGGAGGTTGAGGTAATGGTCTCCTTTATAAAGGGTTCATTAATGATTGTATTAACCATATTTACCTCATGTGTGTGAGATGATTTAGGTTAGTTTTCATTATAGTTGGTAGAGCGTGTATGGTTGTGAAATAGTTTACAAAAAATATCAAAGGATTGATTACGGGGTGCATTGGGATTATAAAATATGAGTTCCCCCTTGTCAATCATGTTTTGTACAATAATTTTGAAGGTATTACACCTACTAACATCATTTTCAATAACATGATGGCATGCATATGAATCAATTTCATTGTACCAACTAATTATGGGGTGAGTAGTGTCAAATTATTGAGGAGGTTTTATGGGTGGATGTTGTATGATGTTTTGTTTTAGGATTTTCTCCAAAATTGAAGCATAATATTCTCTAATAGGAGTATATTATTTTTTAGGTTCATGGGTTGATTTGGGTTGGGTTGTTTGAAATAGTAAGAGTAATTAGTTGAGGGGTTGGTTTGGTTGATAGTTAAAGGTGGAGAGGTTTTGAGAACAACCAAGTTAGTGGATGCCTTAGATTTAGAAGGGTTGGATTTATTGGTGGGTTTTGATGATGAGGAAGGATCATTAGATTTAAAGGTGTATTTCTTGTTTCTAAGTTTTAATTTTCCTTCCTTGATAGATCAAATTTCTAGTTTGCATGCCATAGTAAAGGCCTCATTAAAATTTGAACTTTGAAAGTGGGTGAAATGTGTTTGGCACAACCTCATGAAAATAACTCAATCAATTCAACATGTGGTAATAAGAAACAAAATTGGTTGATAAGAACTCTCCATCTAGAAATGAAATTGACAACTGATTCATTATCAAATTGCTTAATGGAATAAAGGTTAGTTATGGAAACCTTTATAGATATGTTCATCAAAAAGTGATCTAAAAATACTTGGGCAAGTTGGGTGAAAGCAAACATGAAGTGCTTGGTGAGAGCACTATACCAATCAATAATAGGTCCTACCGAAGACATGGGGAAAGTTCGAAGGAGGAGGGCATCATCATGTGCAATTAAATAACATGAATAGTAAAATGCCTTCAAATGTTGTTGTGGGTCATTTCTACCTTGTAATTTGGAAAATTTAGGCAATTCCCATTGAGGAGGATAGTATGAAATTGGGATGGATGGGTGGATAGGTTCATTGCATATTTGGTCATAAGAGATAAGGTTATGGGTTCCTAAGATGGATGATTCGAGATTGGTCATTTTGTCAATTAACATCTTGATCTAGTCAGTTTGAAGTTGGATAGATGAAATAATTTAGGATAGGTTGGATTGAGGTATGGTAGATGTAACATATTGATAAGGAGGTTGTGAAGATGTTGTATATGGGTAGGTGGTCATAAGAGGTTGATATGGTTTCCCATAAGGATTCATGGGTACATAATATTAAGTTGAAGGGACTACATGACCTTGTTGATTAAGCACATATTGATGAGAGGTTGCAAGAATTTGTTGAGAGGTTATTATAGTTGAAGGTATTGATGTGTGAGTGGGTTGGGGTTGAGTTTGAGTAGTAACTCATGTGTTGATGGGTGGAAGAGTTTGAGGTATAGAAAGTACCAATTTTTGGAGATGGGTATTATTGTTTCCAAAATTTGTCACTTGTTTTTGGGGACAACATATCAACTATTTTGGTATTAGAGGCCAAAATTCTCTCTTCACTTCTCAAAAAATGTTTTGAGTGCTCAATTTCTTCAATTATTCAAGCATTTTTAGTCAAGGGACTCACAGGTTCAATGGGTTCAACAACTTCAATAGGTAGGCTCTCATAAATGAACTTCCAAACACTTAGGCAATTTCAAGGTTGGTTCAATGTCGAGGTTCAACCAAAAGGTCCATCGACAGGATTCAAATAAATGGAATGAACCATTGAACCATTAACCCCTGCTTCAACAAGGTTCAAAGGTTCAATGAGTTCAAAGGTTCAAAAAGAGTTAAGCGCTCAACAAGTTCAAAGAAATTCAACTGCTTCAAAGAGTTCAATGAGTTTGAAGACTTCGGCAAGTTTAAAGTTCAACTGCTTCAAAGAGTTTAATGAGTTTGAAGACTTCAACAAGTTTAAAGTTCAACTGCTTTGAAAATTTCAAATAGCTTTAAAGGACTTAAACAAAAGAAGACTTCAAAGAAGAAAGATTGAACCATTGAACTGTTGAACCTAGAATTAAAAGAGTTCAAATTTCAAAGGTTCAACGAGTTCAATAAAGTTTGAGAGACTTAGAATAACAAAGGATTCGAAGAACAAAGAATGAACCATTGAATTGTTGAACCTTGAACCAAAAGAGTTCAAAGTTCAAAGGTTCAACGAGTTCAACAAAAAAGAAAAGGATCTAGAAAGTTAGAAGGACCAAAAGATTCAAAGAAAGAGAATGAACTATTGAACCTTGAACCAAAATGGTTCAAAGTTCAAAGGTTTAAAGGTTCAAGGAATTTCAAAATTCAAAAGGAAGCTTTGAGTGAAGGAAGGAACTGGAATATTTTAGAGACAAGTTTGAAGAGATGGTTCAACCAATTGAACCAAGGAGCTGATTCAACCAAGGAGTCGATAGGACCACTTAAACCATTGAACCATTGAACCAATGCACTCTCATGGTTCAAAGGTTCAAGGTTCAACGTGGTTCAAGTGACCAATGACTAGTGATGTCCCTGTGGACTTCAAATTTAGGGTAATAAAATATCTATTGTTTTTCAAATATGGCACAAACCTGAAAATAAACTTAGTGACCAGCCAAAGAAGGACCCAAAAGAGCCAGCTAAAAGTGAGAAGATAGCCTAAGAGCTCAGATCATGAGGAAGAGAAAAAATATAACAAGGAAAGAGGGAATGATGTAGAAAGACTAGAAATATCTGCATAGGAGTTGTTTCTAGTAGGTGAAACAGTCCATTAGGTGGACATCAGAGAGTGCAAGCACTCAATAACACAACCTATTTTTATAGATTGAGTAAAGGCAAAGTGGACAACTACACAAATATCAGGAAGAGGACCAAGCAGCCCATACTTTTGAGGAGACATTTGAGAAGAATTAACACACCATAGTTAAGGTCGATGCCCTGTTCCAGCATGGCCCCTTGATAGAACTAAAAATGCATTCAAGGCATTGAATGCAGCATGGGCCATTCTATGAAACAAATTTCCCAAGTCTTTCTTAGAGAGTTATATATTATAATCTCTTATTTTATGCAAAAGAGATCTCTCTGTTATAGAAGCAAAACTCTGCCCAAATTGAAAGGCATTTCCAAAGACTTTGAGCTTAGATTGTTAATGATATTTTGTTATTTGAATGAGAAAGCAAGTGACCTTTCAGACTTTGCACTGAGATAGCTTGTGTTGTTTAAGGGATTGTTCTTATGTTCTATTTCCTAAATATCATCTTGTCCATTTAATTAAATAAGTAGAACTAGTGGAATTAATTTGAAATGTTTCTTGTAGCCAATTTTGGGAGACTTTGTGCTACTACAATTGTCTTTAGTGTGTGTTTTCTATTTTTGTGTAAAGGATCTTGGGAAGACTTTGTGCCCCCATTATCCTTTGTAATATTCTACTCTTTGATAGTTGAGGTTGAGACTTTGTGCTACACTTAATACTATTGTGTTATTATGCCCTATTTTAGTGAGGGAAGCAACAAAAGACTTTGTGCTTTCATGGGTTTCTCGTGGTTAAAATTACTACCAAGAAGGAATCTGGCTGTTGACTGAATATTACTTTTGAAAGAAGATAAGTACCTTTAGTAATTATCTAAGATTTATCCTTTGATCTATGAACATCATCTCTAAAAAAAGAGAGATGGATGGTGTTGTCTTACACTTGAGTGTTATTTTTATCTTATATTTATAGTATATTAATATATCATAGTTATAAGGAACCTCCCCTTGATGAGAGGAGAGATTTTTCCCATTTTGATGTGATAAAAATACATGTTTTGGCTGATCAATCTCCCTATGTTGTGGTTGAAACACCTATTTTTCCCTCAGTTAGCTAGTGACAAAATATTCACCCAATAGTTTTTGGTGACTTCGCTAGGGACAACAATTTTGTGTAATTTGAAGCCTCAAGATTCAAATTGAAGCATAACCTGTGTATTATCCATTATCATTATAGACTTATCCATTTCCATTATATACTCTAAGATGTGAGACTAGAGATGCTAGAGATCAAGTGTTTCATTTCAAAAGTCAATTCTTTTGTAGCTCCACACCAACTAGAAATACTGCATAGTTCGAAGCCTCAAGCTTCAAGCTGAAGTAGTGTCAACTCTTTTTCATTTTTACTTTACAATTTGGAACCTCCATGATATACAAGAAGCTAGAGATCTTAAGGTATTGTCGACCCTATATTCAAGTTGGTACAATAAAGTAATTTTGATTTATTTCCTTCGCCATCTCACCTCTAATAAACTAGGAGTCTTCCTCCTACCAACATCAGGTCACCAATACAAGGAAAATATTCTTTTTCCTCTACTAGCAGAACTTTGCCTATACATACTCCACCTAGATTTGTTATCCCCCCTTCACAAGTCATACAATGGCAGGTCAAGGCCCCTGGGGTAAATCTTTTGGCCCACTCAATTTAACTCCACCTCTACATAAGATACCATGTAATTCAAGGAAGAATTTTTCCAAATTCTTTGGTGATGGGAGAGTTCTTCCTGATGAACATATTACAGCCTTCAACATAGCCTATGGTGTGATAGGTGTGGAGTATGAAGACATAATAGTCAGGTTTTTCATAGAGACATTAAAAGGTGCTACTGTAGACTAGTTCTACCATGTACAGGCTCAGTCAGTGACCAACTGGAACACTCTCAAAGCCAAATTTGAAGCCAAATTCAATCCTACAGAAGATGTGCATGCCTTGCTGGCTTATCTCACACAAATGAATAAGGAGCCTCATGAACCAATGATAGATTTCATAGCCAAGTTCTGTAAGCTAAGGAATAGGATTCCTATAATTTCTCAGCCAACAACTAAGAATCTCAAATGCTTCTTCATCAACTCTCAGCTGCCTAAAGTGAGTTTTCTGCTGAGACCTACTGGCCACATAGACCTTGCTGTAGTGTAGAATTTGGCTACTGAGGTGGAAGATGATCTCATCTTGGTGGGGAAGATAAGGAGAGATCCTAACAGAGGTAAATCTTCTTCATCCTCTAAATATACATCTATAGGCACCACTAATCTAATGGTGCAAAAGCTATAAAATGAGTTACTATCTCTTAGAAAGCAAATGATGCAAGGGATGTCTACTCCTCCTTGATACTAAGATATACCAAGGAGGACATTCCCTAATCAGCCATACCAAGGCAACACTACTAAGAATCAAGGGTAGACAAATTATCTTCCTCCCCCTCAGGGGAAACTTGCTATTAAAGTAGCTCTAGCTAACTCAGCAGTTGGATACCTTGAAATAAAATCAAATTTTTATTTCCAATCTAAGTTAAACCAAGAAGATGGCACTGATTTCTTTATGGAAGACCAAGATGAATCAACTGACAACTCCAACATTAGTTTCCTTAATTACCAAGATGAACCTAGAAGTAAAGGTGAAGCATTTAATAAATCATACACTGTATTCACTTGGTCCCAGAACTAGTTAGCCCAGTAAGCTGATAAGGAAAAAATAGAGGAGCGATCTCAACTAACAATTTCAATTGCTAAGCAGGGAACCACTCTACCTTTTCAATCAAAGGACCCAATGATCACTAAAAAGGTAAGTACATCAATTTTTCCTTCACCTCCTACTTCAAATTCTTAGACCAGTACCATACCCCCAAAAAACTAGAAGGATGAACTTCCTTCCTCTATTTTTAGTCCACTTTAATCATTTGACATAATCAACCATAATAAGAAGACCAAAAATTAAATGACCGAGTTTGAATATTTGCAATCCAACCCTGAGTAGTTAGATAGGTTGGTTCAATGTGTAAAGAATAAAATCATCCCTATAAGACTAGTTGTTTCAAAGGTGACTCCCACATCCACCCAAAATAACCTTGTCATTACTCCTCCTGCTACTCCTAGGAAGATAGAACCAATTTATGTCTCTCTATTGGTAAAAGGTCATCAGATGAATAATTACATCATCGACTTAGGTGCATATGACAATGTCATGCCTACCAAAGTGGAAAAATCTCTTGGTCTCACACTTACCAAGACATTTAGGAGGTGTTTCTCCATGGAGAACAAACAAATGCCACTACTAGGACAAATCAAGGATGACTAATTTATATTTTTGGCATTCTTAGATAAGAGAATTAAGATGACAGTCCTAGTGGCTGATGTATCAGCCTCTTATGGCATCCTTCTTGGTCAAAAGTTTTGTAAGGATGTTGGTGGAGAAATAAGCATGGACCTATCTGAAGTGAGGATCCCAGTCAAAGGTGTCATGCAGAGATTGCTCCCTAAGAAGGAGGAAAAATATGTTGTCACTCAAACATCAGCACTTGAAGCTCAAATTCTATTTGAGTCTTCAAGAGTGGGTAATTACTACCTGACTATAGGGGATGTTCCTATCCTAGCTAATGAAACTTTTGAAAATGACAATCTAAAAATTGGTTCAGGTGAAATAGCAAAAGGATCTGTAGAATGTAGTACAAGTGAAAAAAAATCCTCCCCACCAATTAAAAGAAAATTTGAGGAAAGCACAGTTCCTGATGATGTATAGATACTAGAATTTGATGGTAGCTATTCTTTTATCAGCTCTGGAGTTGGGATTGTTCTAATATCTCTTTAAGGAGATATTTTTGCTTCTTCATATAAATTGTAGTTTAGCAACACCTAAAATACTACTGAATATGAATCACTGCTGCTCAGATTGAAGGTTGCTCGAGACAAGGGCATCAAACTCCTTCATGCTAAAGGAGATGCTAATATAGTGCTTTGTCAGGTGAGGAACCTGTATCAAACCAAGAATGGAATATTGCATCATTACTACAATCTAGTTTGGGATAAAATTGAAAGCTTTGATGCTTTTAGTATCTTTGTAGTGCCTAGAGAATTTAATGACTGAGCTGATGCATTAGCTGTTTCAGTGACTCTCTTGGTTCTTCACCAAGATTTTAATGGAGACAATTACACCATCAAACTGGTCTTTTGACCAAGTGTTCCTAACAATTCTAATCATTGGAAAGCGTTCAAAGATGATAACCATATCATCACCTTTTTGGAATAAAAGGATAGCTTTAAATAACTTCATTTCAAAGGCAATAGACCTCTACCATAGAAATCAGCTTAGGAAACAATTTTAGATGCAGGTGAAGAATTCATATAGCTTAAAGGGAATAAATCCCAAAAGGACTAGTTTCTCTTTATAAGTTATTTGATAAGCATGATAGGTTCATCAAGCAACAACAAAAGGATTCAAGATCTTCACAAGAGTTTGATCAAATAGATTTGGGTACCAAGGAAAATCCCAAGATGGTGAACATTGGGAAATGTTGAAATCCTAAGGAGAAGCTCAAATTTACTGCCCTACTTCACCAGTACATGGATGTTCTAGCATGCTCCTATGATGATATAAAGTCACTCAAACCTAAATAAATTCTTCTCATGAGTGATTCGGTGCCTTACAAGCATAAATCCTGGCAATATAATCCAAAGATATTAGGTACTATTCTATCTAAAATACAAAAAATGCTGAACACTAGAATAATTTTCCCAATCCATCATTCCACATGGGTTACAAACATAGTCCATGTGAGAAAAAGAATGGAAAAATTCACCTCAGTGTGGATTTAAAAAACTTGAATCAATCCTCTCTAAAGGATAACTACCCTCTACCCATCATGGATCAAGTCCTTCAAATGATGACCAGTTCAAAGATGTTATCAATGTTAGATGGCTTCTCAGGGTACAATCAAGTAGAAGTTGGTGAAGCAAACCAGCATAAGACTACCTTCACCACACCTTGGGGCACCTTTGCATATTGAAGAATGCCATTTGGTCTGATAAATGCTGGTGCCACTTTTTAGAGAGCAATGGACATTGTTTTCAGAGATGAAATGGGTAAGTTCATTATGGTATATCTTGATGACTTGACTATCTTTTCTAAGCATCACCCTGATCATATATGTCATTTACAACAAGTGCTTGGATGATGTCGCTAAAATGGCATTTCTCTAAATCCTAAGAAGTTTATTTTTAGAGTAACAAAAGGGAAACTTCTTGGACACATTGTATCTCGAGAAGGCATAAAAATTGACTCAAAAAGAGTCAAATCCATCTAAGAGCTTACTCTACCCATAAGTAAGATTGTAGTTCACTCTTTCTTTGAAAAGGTGAATTTTTTACGAAGGTTCATTCCTAAGTTTGCCAAGAAGACTCACCACATTGTAGACATGATGAAGGGAAAAGCCACTTTTAGCTAGATAGAAGAAGGCAAATTAGCATTTCAAGACATCAAGAAAGTTATTGTCCATGCTCCAATTTTGGTTTGTCTAGATTACACCAAAGGCTTCATAATGTATAGTTGTGCTTCTGAACACACACTTTCAACAATTCTGGTTCAGCAGAATAAAGAAGGTGTGGAATCTCCCATATCCTTCATGAGTTATCCCCTCAAAGCTCATGAGCTAAAGTATTCAAACATGGAGAAGCATGCTTATGCAGTGGTAAAGGTGGTAAATCACTTCTATTTTTACATCCTAAACTCACACATTATTGCCATGGTTTTTGATATAATAGTCAGGTCCATATTGACTCAGTAGGAGTTTAGAACCAAAAGAGGCAATTAGATTGCTAAAATCTAGGAGTTTGATCTAGTTATCAAACCAACAAAGCTTGTGTGGGGAAGGGGCCTCTACATATTGATTGCTGAAAACATACCGAAAGAAATAGGGCATGAAGGAACAGAGGTTGAAGACACACCAACAGTCCTCTTTGTCACCACCATGAATGAGTGGTATTCAAATATTGCTCATTTCCTTACCTATGGTGAGTGTCTAGCTCACCTGTATTGTAAGTAAAAGAGGACTGTTAACTTAAAAGATGTCAATATTGTCTTATGGGAAAATGATCTATATAAGAAGAACCTTGATGGGGTATTCCTTCGCTACATGGATAAAGTGTAATAGAACAAACTTCTAAAATCCTTCAATAATCTAGCTTGTGGAAGACATTTTTATGCACCTATAACTACCCATAAGATTCTATTAGCTAGGTATTATTGACCTACCCTATTTCAAGATGCATATAAATGGGTATGTAAATGTGAATTGTGTCAACATTTGTTGGAAGACCTAAACTAGTTGCGCTGCCTCTCAAACCTATAGTAATAGAAGAGCCATTTCAGCAATGGGGAATTGATTTCATAGGTGTTTTAAACCCATCTTCAAGTGTTGGACATGATTATGTTCTCAAAGTCACAAATTACTTCACCAAATGGGTGGAAGTTATTCCAGACAAACATGATACTTCAGAAGTAGTATGCAATTTCCTTAGATAAAACATCATTTCCAAGTTTGGGGTCCCAACCAAGATTGTGATAGATAATGCATCCTATTTCTCTTCCCATGAGATTAATTAATTCTATTTTTATTATGGTATTACCCTCTCCCACTCCTTCGATTATTTCCCACAGAAAATTGGTCAGGCAGAATCGAGCAACAAGAACCTAGTGACCATCATTAGGAAGCTGGTAGATGATAACCAAGAAACCTAGCAAAAGAATTATTTGATGATTTATAGGTAGATAGGATTATGCCCAAGAGGGAAATAGGTATGTCACCTTTCCAGCTTCTATATGTTCTTAATGTAGAGATACCAATCACCATAAAATTATTAGCACTAAAATTGGCAAAGGTAGTCAAAGATCAGACATATGAAAGATCCATCGATAAGAGGATCATGTGCTTGAATAATCTAGATGAACAATGAACTATGGTGGTGGAATAAATTGCTACACATCAAAGTTTGGTGAAGAAGCTCGTCAACCAGAAAGCGAAAACCCATGATTTTTAGATTGGTGATCAAGTTCTGTTATGGGACAAGAGAAGAGAACCAAAGGGAATGCATGGGAAATTTGATTCCTTATGGAGAGGCTTGTTTTCTATTCATTATCTCAATGGTAAAAATACTTTCATATTGAATTATCAAGATGGCACGTCCTTTTCTATACCTCATATTGGGCAACATCTGAAGCACTTTAATTCATAAAGTACCAGATAAGTCTAGTTATACATTTGTATATTTATTTAGTCTTTAGTTATATTTGGTGCTTTTCATTTTCATTTCTTTTTTGTGCCTTTATTTTTGGGTAGAATGACTCTGTATCCCAATGGAATACTTAAAGGCACTGGAGATTCTAGATTCTACTCCCTTTGATTGTTTTTACAATCGATGGAAGTTCCCTAACTGGAGCTAGATGTTGTTCCAAAAATATGTCATTTGTTTTTGGGGACAAGATATCAACTATTTTGGTCTTACAAGCCAAAATTCTCTCTTCCCTTCTCAAAATTTTTTTTGAGTGCTTAAGTTCTTCAATTATTCAAGCATTTTTAGTTAAGGGACTCATAGGTTCAACAGGTTCAACAACTTCAACAGGTGGGATCTCATAAAGGAACAACTTCCAAACACTTAGGAAATTTCAAGGTTGGTTTAATGTCAAGGTTAAACCAAAAGGTCCATTATTAGGCTTCAAACAAATGGAATGAACCACTGAACCATTGAACCCCACTTCAGCAAGGTTCAAAGGTTCAATGAGTTTAAAGATTCAAAAAGAGTTAAGTGCTCAACAAGTTTGAAGAAGTTCAACTGCTTCGAAGAGTTCAACGAGTTTGAAGACTTCAGCAAGGTCAAATTTCAACCAATTTGAGTAGTTCTACGAGTTTGAAGACTTTGGCAAGTTCAAAGTTCAACCACTTTGAAAATTTCAAATGGATTTAAAGGACTTAAACGAAAGAAGACTTTGAAGAAGAAAGATTGAACCGTTGAACCTTGAACCAAAAGAGTTCAAAGTTTAAAGGTTCAATAAGTTTAATAAAGTTCAAGAGACATAGAATTAAAAAAGATTCAAATAATAAAGAATGAACCATTGAACCATTGAAACTTGAATCAAAAGAGTTCAAAGGTTCAACGAGTTTAACGAAAAAGAAAAGGATCTAGAAAGTTTGAAGGACAAAAAGATTCAAAGAAAGAGAATGAACCATTGAACCTTGAACCAAAATGGTTCAAATTTCAAAGGTTTAAATTTTTAAGTAATTTCAAAATTTGAAAGGAAGCTTCAAGCAAAGTAAGGAAGTGGAAGATTCTAGAGACAAGTTCGAAGAGATGGTTCAACTGATTGAACCAAGGAGCCAATTGAACCAAGGAGTCGATAGGACCACCTAAACCATTAAACCTTTGAACCAATGCACTCTCATGGTTCAAAGGTTCAAGGTTCAACATGGTTCAAGTGACCAATGACCAGTGACATCCTAGTGAATGCCAAATTCAGGGTAATAAAATATCTATTATTTTTCAAATATGGCGTGGACCTAAAAACAAACTTAGTGACCAACCAAAGAAGGAGCCAAAATAGCTATTTGAAAGAAAGAAGATAATCTAATAGCTCAAATCATGAGGAAGAGACAAAATATAATAAGGAAAGAGGAAATGATGTAGAAAGACTAGAAATATCTATGCAAGAGTTATTTCTAGTAGGTGAAACAGTCCACCAGGTGGACATCAGAGAGAGTGACCACTCAATAGAACATCATATTTTTCTAGATCAAGTAAAGGTGAAGTGGATAGCTATGCAAATATCAGGAAGAGGACTAGGTGGCCCATACTTTGGAGGAGACATTTGAGAAGAATTAACACACCATAGTTAAGGTTGATGCCCTATTCCAGCATGGCCCCTTGATAAAACTAAAAATGCATTCAAGGCATTGAATGCAACATGGGCAATTCCATGAAAAGAAGTGCCCAAGCCTTTCTTAGAGTGCTATATATTATAATCTCTTATTTTATACAAAAGATATCTCTCTATTATAGAAGTGAAACTCTACCCAAATTGAAAGGCATTTTTTGAGACTTTGAGATCAGATTGTTAATCATATTTTGTTATTTGAATGAGAAAGCAAGTGACCTTTCAGACTTTGCATTGTGATAGCTTATGTTGTTTAGGGGATTTTTCTTATGTTTTGTTTCCTAAATACCATCTTGTCTATTTAATTAAATAAGTAAAACTAGTGGAAGTAATATGAAAGGTGTCCTGAAGCAAATTGTGGGAGACTTTATACTGTTACAATTGTCTTTATTGTGTGTTTTCTATTTCTATGTAAAGCATCTTGGGAAGACTTTGTGCCCCCATTATCCTTCATAATATTTTACTCTTTGGTAGTTGAGGTTGAGACTTTGTGCTACACTTCATACTGCTATGTTACTACACCTTATTTCAATGAGGGAAGCAATGAAAGACTTTGCTTTCATGGGTTTCTCATTGTTACAATTACTACCAAGAAGGAATCTAGCTATTGACTGAATATTAATTTTGAAAGAAGAGAAGTACCTTTAGTAATTACCTAGGATTTCTCCTTTGATCTATGAACATCATCTCTAAAAAAAGAGAGATGGATGGTGTTGTCCTACCCCTGAGTGTTATTTTTAGCTTATATTTATAGTATATTAATATATAATAGTTATAGGGAACCTCCCCTTGATGAGAGGAGATATTTGGCCCATTTTTATGTGGTAAACTTGCATGTTTTTGCTGATCAATCTCCCTATGCTATGGTTGAAACACTTATTTTGCCCTCAGTTAGCTGGTGACAAAATATTCACCCAATAGGTATAAGTTGTCTGGGTGGTGATGGTGGAAGGAAAGGTGGAAAGAGGGGTAGAAGTTACCCCTAAAGTGGGTGTGGGATAAGTAACAAGAGTTTGGGTTACCTCTACATTAGATGTGTGGGTTGGTGTATGGGGTGTTTGATTATGGGTCAAAATATTGGATTGGATTTGGGTGGTGGTAGAAAATGGGTTATGGGTAGAAGATTAAGCTTGGGTAACCAAGGGTTAGGTAGTAGTAACACCCATCATAATTTTATGAGGCATGCGTAAAGGAGGATCCATGAGAGGAATTGAAGCAATTGGGGTCTGATGAGTGTTAAAGGGTAATGGGGTCATTATCAAGGAAAGTGGTGAAATTGGCATCACCCTCAACAATAATTTGAGGCATGGTAGGTAGGGGAGAATGATGAGGATAACCCTAAACCTCCAAATAATACCCCATGGATGATGAATAAGAAGAGGTAGGGGATGTTTGATTCCTCAGCTATTGCCTAGTAAAAACCATGTGAGGAATTGGAAAAGAATAATGAACCTCTCACCTCAAATAATGAGAAAGAAAAGAAAAGTTTAAATAAAATAAATCACAAACTAAAGCATAATTAATCCTAAGATTCATTTTAAATCACTTTTGGCTTATACCTTAGAGAGTGTGAAAGAATTTTTGATTGTTAACCAAGTACTAAAAGAGAAAGCTAAGGATGGTTTTAGGTTTGTTATGGTGTTCAAAAATAATTTGTACTAGACTGGGTACATGGCCTAGTACTAGGGGCTTTCTCCCTACACTTCACAAACTTGAAGTTGAGCCAAGATGCTTAGCCAATAGATATCATTTGTCTAGAGTTTATTCTCCACCAAAAAATGGAGTGGGTCCTCCCCTTGGTGATTAAATCCAAGTAGGATCTTTGGAAAGGGTAAGGTGATCCAATGGGTGATGAAATCCCAATGGGCATTATCTCAAGTATGTTAAGATGTTTTTTTTATGTGAGTGGTTTGGTTGTGTAACATAAGTCTGATACAATTAATTCATGATGCTTTAATTAACTAGGTGAGTTAAATCAAGCAAATAAATTATGAATGCAAAAATTTGTTTTTTTATACCCAAAAGGAAATATTCAAATTTAATTTGATGAGCATACAATAAATAAGGAAGGGAACTAGGCCCCATAACAAGAATAAATGGAACTAGGGTCCCACCAGGTGTGCCAAAAAATTTAAGCCAGAATTTTTAATTTTATGACTAAGAAGAAATAAAGAGATAAAATCCATGGAAAAGGGTAAAATGTATTGTAGAAAAACTTGGTAGAAATGTGTGCATGAATCAGATGAAGTGGATAAATCTTGTTTTTCTAGGGGAAGATGACCTAAATAAGAAAACATTTAAAGCAAGATTATTTGTTAGAAAAGGAAGAAGGATGGATTGCATACCTGGTGCTAGATCAAAGAAAGCATGTGCTATCTATAAATGTTATTAATCCACACCTATAAAACAAGTTAATACTAAAAGTAGATGAAAGAAATCAAGAATACACAAAAGTAAACAAGATGAATACATTGTTAATGTAAGCTAAAGATCTAATAAACTAAAAAAATATATGCTAATTTACTAAATGAATGTTTTCTTTTATTCTAGTATATTCTAGTCTAGTTTGGTATATAAAAAAGGAAAGCAGGGTCTGGTCAAGGGTTGGGTTAAATGGTAGAAAGATGAGGGTCTTGGGTCAGAGGGATAACTATTGGTGGTTGCAGGTAACCAAAAATGGTTAAGTAAACCATTGATGATTCATGTAACCATCAGTGGTTACTTACTAAGATTAGGAATGTCAATAAGGCTCATGGAAAGAGGTTTACAAATCTAGTATGGCTGAGGGTAAAAGTCTATTTTAGACCTGAGAATGATAAGGTAAAGAGATAAGTGATCTTAGGTGAGATCAGAGGTCTAATAAGAAAGATTAAAATAAGTAATATCTATATAATAATATCCAAGTAGAATGAAGAAAGACAAATGAAAGTAATCTAATTCTTATCTAATCTAAAATTATTTCGGTAGTATAACAATGTGTGAAGGAAAGATAGAAGAATTCACTAGAGGTTTGGGTTGGTGGCTTTTGGAGAAACCTCCCTAAAGAATCTTCAAATGCCTAGAAGACTTAAGTACCTATATGAAGATATCTTGAATATAGAATTTGGATATGTATTTTTGGATCCATTTCTCCTCTTGCTCACTTCCTTTTATAAGCAAAAGGTGATGGACTAAGAAGGATAAGGATGAGGAGTAATGAGGCATTGTGATGTGTTAGAGGATGAGCTAGAGGAAAGTATTGAATTTTGTTCTTGATTTCCTTGGGAGTAGCTAATGATGAATTACTAGCTAGGGGACTTAATCATCAATGTTTAGGGTAACCTTTTATGGTTACTTTAACTATCAGTGGTTAAAGCACTGAGCATAAGTGGGTTAAAAGGAGGGGGTGAAAGGGGTGAAAATGGTGTTAAGGTTAGTTAGGGTGAGAGGACTAGAACAAGTGACTTGATTTGGATAAGTTTAGCTAACTTGGACTCAAAGTGGGTCAGGATAAGTTAGATGAATGGGTTAGATTAAAAAAAGGGTCATTTCAACACTTTAAGTGTAAGAAGGATGATCAAGGAACTTTGATGACTACAATCAAGTGCATGGTTTTATAGTAATTATAGAGTCAAAACATCAATATCTTTGGTGATTCACAACTTGTGTTCAGTCAAATCAATGGCTCCTACTAGTGTAAAAATGATGTTTTGTATTAGTACAAGAAACTAGTTGATGAAATCTTAGCATCATTTGAACACTACCACATCTAGTCAACCCCATGATCTACCAACAATTTTGTTAACACCATGGTATCCCTTGCCTCAAAAATTCCATCTACACCCTTAGATTCTAAGATGTCTATCATTATCCATAAACTTACCCAACCATCCTATGTCAAACCAAATTCTCACACCACTTTTAATGTGGAAGAGACCCATCCTGACCACTGGTATCAACAAATCTTTGACTATCTTAACTTTGGCATATTTCCTTCTAGCCTCTCTAGGAATTCTCAAAGAATGTTTATTTAGAGTACCTCGCACTATACCATTATGGGAGGAATTATTTATAAATGTGGCTTTGATGGCTTCCTCTTTCATTAAATGTGTGGTCAGAAAGCCTCTCACCCTATCAAGGAAATGCACAATGGTATATGTAGGGGTCACTTTAGTGGCCTCACTATAGCTAAGTGCATCCTCTATCTTGGCTATTACTAGCCTACCCTTAACCACGACTAATATGATTATGTGAAAAACTATGTTAAGTACCAACAACACTCTAATTTACATCACACAGCTAGCCATAGCTTTCGAGCCTCTACCAATTTTTGGCCCTTCTCACACTAGGATTTAGACCTTATTGGTGAATTCAACCCTCATTCCTTGTAATGACACCATTATATCATTACTATGACTCAGTATTTTACCAAGTGGGTAGAGGCTATTCCCCTAGTCTCAACCAAAGTGAAGAAGATTATCGACTTTATCAACCATCATATCATCTTCCACTTCAGTGTTCTTCATATGATTATCATCGATAATGGTAAATATTTAAAGAATAAGTAAGAATAGGGTCTATGTGAAAAATTTGGCATCAAGTTAAGTGTTTCTTTTCCCTATTACCCTCAAGCGAATGGATAAGTAGAAGCCTATAACAAAACTCTTAGTAAAATGCTAACTAAAATGGTTAATGCATCTGGTCAGGATTAGCATTTAAACATCCCTTTTTCCTTATGGGCATAGCATACTAGCATTCATACCCCTAAAAGTGACACCCCCTTTTCTCTCATATTTCGAGTAGATGTTGTCTTGACTCTTGAATTCCAAATCCCCTCTCTTTGCATATCTTTTTAAGAGCTTATTTTAGAGGATAATTATCATTAACATTATCTAGCCCAGCTAGAGCTACTCAATGAGCATCAGCTAGTGGCCCTTACCCATATTCATATCTATCAAGATCATATCAAACATGCCTATAAAAAACACCTTAAAGTGTGAGAATTCAATATAAAATATTTCATCCTAAAGGAAAATAAACATGTCACTAATATGAAAAAAACCAAGTGGGGTAAATTTACTTTCAATTGGCTTAGACTTTATATCATAACTCATAAGTATGGATCAAGAGCTTACCAATTATCTTCTCTAGAAGGCCACCTAAAACTTGAGCCCCTTAATAATTCACATTTGTGTCCTTTATTTTGTTGAGAAGTACCATGTTCACCTTTTTGTCTAACTTAAGCTCATCCCTTGCTATCCACCCACATTCCATCTCCCTGTCTCAGGGATAATTAATTAAAATAGAATCATGTGATTATCTATAACTAGTATATCCTTATCTTAAATAATGGATATCATGGCTCTACCCATGTCATGATTCTGATGGTATTTTTCACACCTTCATAGGATGGATTCCCATGATCATTTTGACATGAACCTTTTCACAACTAATCAACCTTCTTGTGTTTTTTGCTTGCATAAAGGTGAGCCACTAATCCAACCTATGCAAGCCTATGTCAATCAAGATAAAAATAAAAAGAATAAAAAAATAACAAAAAAAATAGTCACTAGTAATCATGGGTCATTCCTAGCATTCACATACTACTCATTTGAAGGATAGTTGTTGAAAATCCATTTGAAATTGCCAAAATGTAAAGTGAACTACTCCCTTGAAGGAAATATATTAAAAGCATTAAATAGAGTACATAAACTTAGACCACTCCCTCAAAAGATGGATGACTAAGCACTTGTCAAAAGCATATCAATTTCTTGGAATATTCCCACATAGATCAAAAGCATTAAACAAAGTACATAAACTTAGACCACTCCCTCAAAAGATGGATGAGTAAGCACTTGTCAAAAGCATATCAATTTCTTAGAATATTCCCACATAGATTAGCTTCCCATATACAAAAATTAAAAAGTGACCCATTATCATAATCACAACAAAATTAAACTAATTTTGAAATCTGAAATTGAATCTCAAGCAACACACTAATGTGAAAGCCACAATCAACCCTCACACATAGACTTCTTACATCGATCAATCTACACACTTTGGCATAAGCTTGTTTATCTTGATTCTATGGACAGCTACAATGGATGCATGCCAATCTCGAAATAGGGTTCCATTTTCACCCATCACCCTTTTACTTTATAAGCAAGGGATTCTTGATCTTACTTAACAATATGTGGTTAAGACACCTTACTAGCCAATTAATGAATGCTCAAACAATGCATTCAAAGGGCTTATGTTCATTAAGTCAATCAAACTTTGGTTTTATTTTAATCATGTTCAATGAAGAAGCATCTACCATCTTCTTACCTTATCATGACTAATTGATATTTTTAGTGTGACATTTTATCTCTTGATTAGATTCTTTAAGTCACCTGTCTAGTGTTGTTGATTTTATTCCCTCATGTGTTATACCTTAATAAAAATTGACAACAAGGCATAATAATAACCACAACCATAACCAAAGCATAACAATAATCATGCCCATATTCATGAATAAACATAATCATAATATCACAACATCCACAAGCATTTAAATAATCAACCATGTTCCACCACATGCCTAAAGTCTACAAATGTAGTATATACACATTATGATTTATCATGTCATAAGCATAACCATACGTCCAAACCATCTCATGCCTAAGATAAGCATCCATAACATAAGCATAATCCATGATCACATATAAAAATCCCATCATAAGTAATAAAAATAAACATCAACTCATACACAATGAACGTGAGCATAAATAACGATCACATATATAAGTTCATGAGTTGGGTAGTCATATCATAAATTGTACAAATTAGATAGATATATCTCTCTCTCATAAATGTACATATGTACATCTCATCACATCAAATTGCAAGATGGAATCAAAATGATATATAAAATTCATATATATATATATATATATATATGAATTTTGTATATCATTTTGATTATATCTATGCCTTAGGGGAAACACTACCTCTTAGAGCACCAATATATCCTCATGTTTATCCACCTATTGTACTTTCCAATCCACCATCTATCCCTATATATCTAGATATAGATGTTGCCCACTACCTTGTTATCACTAAACTAGATCCACCAATGAAGTTGGCCCTATCTTACCCCATTAGAGCTCATTTAGACACTATGCCAAGATAACAGCTTCATAGTATCATAGCTCCTCCAATGTAGCTAGGTATCATGCTATAGGGGTAAATTCAAGTAGTGTTTCCTATCCTGCTGTTGGTCCTCCTCCTCTCTACCTCATAGAGTGCCTCTCCTAAGACACCAAGCCTAGAGAGGTCTTGGCCTGATCCCTCTAACCTATGATAGTAGTAAGCTAACCTTGCAAGGTCTCAACTTGACCTTGTAATTTGATAATTTATCCCTACAACATGGCCACCTATCCCTGTAGTACATATGCCTATCCATATGCAGTGGCTAATGCTACCCCTACTTATCCATCATGACTAGTTAGATCCACAACCATTGACCTCACACCTCCATCATCTCCACCAATGTCTACAGCTACATATATGGGTTGATACCATGCCATGCACTCATCAAAAAACCTATCATCATCTATCATATCCCTGGCTAGTAAATCCTAATATGCACCATCTAGCACTATAAGAATAGGCTATGGCACTCACAATAAGATATTTGAATCCTCTCTCTTGTACCTAGGGAATGGTCCTAGGATACAATATAACAAGCAAAAATATTAGCATATCCGATAAAATATAATTAGCTCCACCTCTCTATCTCACCTACCAAGTATCCATCTATAGCTCTGGAAGGAGAGTGTCTACCTTTTTATACCCTAACCATATCAAAAATTGGACATATGGCCTTTAAGAGATATCTCTAACCACTAGTGCACCCCTAAAATAATCCACATCAAGAGCACTACCTCTTCCACTTGATGCAACAAAATCACTCCTCCATTACATAAAACTAATGGGGATGTCAATTTGTATGTAGCCCACCCATGGTAATCCCACTTGTCTTAACACCCAAATATGATCATAGGCCTAATAATATAGGACCAAATTGACACTAATGCCATATATCTTGTGGGCCCTAAACCCCCATAGTTCCCTATATATCTATACAAGTAAAATAGGAACCCAACCAAATATTATCTAACCTAGCAGTAGCTCAACTAGAACCTTTAGTAGAAAGTAGGGAAATCTCTCACTACTCAAGTTAGGAAGCCCAAAGCAATTCACTATAATCATATGCATGGTTATGAGTTTCTTTTTAGCTAGAGACCTCTAATACAATGTCATATACTTGAACCCCAAATATGCCATCTAACTTGATCACTCTCATCTCTATATAAAATCTCAATGTGATCATCTCACTCTTCATGCTCAATATGATAGATTAGATCACCATGTAGTAGAAGTCAGGTGATCCTATGCACATCCTCAAGAAGAATGGTCATCTTGTTGGTTAGAAGAATTAAGGTGTTTATAGTAGGATACCATCTCTAAATGAGGTCTATGAACATAGATGTATCCTTGGGAACATGTTGGTAGTGCCTCATAGCTCCAACCCCACCTCATCTATATGGACCTATACAACTAGGGTCATCCCCTATTGAATATTTGTAAACATCTTAAGGATTCGATCCCTCATCTAAATCTACTCTTGCATATACAAAATCATGGTTATTTAACAATTAGCAATGCTCATTTCTAAATCTATGTATTTACCAACCTAAATCAACCTATCCTACCCTAACCCACACCCAACCTAAACCACTTCACCTCTCACAACCCTCACCTAAATTTTTTTTGGATACCTACCTTAGCCTATCAAATCAATACCTAAAACACACCTCAACCTCTTTCCTAATGCCTACCCCAACTGAAACATTTTCAACCATCCTATCTTAGCTTACGCTTGGCACTTTAACCCTTTGTAAATGCATCATTCTTACTTGGTAATTGTACTAGCCCAACTTCCATTTTGCATTTTATTTAACCTATACCCCTTCAATAATTTGTAACACCTACCCTATCATTTTATTTCCCTTAGCCATCTACCCCATGCCTAATAAGTGACTATATATATTGTAAGCCTTACCAAATAACAAACATCTTGCTTTATCATTTAAAATTTCTCCTTAACCTAGATGACTGTGGATGGTCATGGTGACCACTAATAATCAAGCACCCATGTTTTCTAGGGCATCAACCATTGATGATCAATAGTCACTATGGATGTTCTATGGTTAGAATGCCCAAACACTATCCCACCTCTAAACTACCTCAAATGCATACTAAAAAACCAAATTTATTACCTAAAGGCCTTATCCAACCCATTTTTCTTACCTACCCCTACCAATTCCCAAATTTACCCATAATTTCTCCTAAAATCTACCCAAACCCTATGTTAACATACCCATTTTACCCTATCTTAACCTCCCAACCCAATGTAATTGTATAAATCAAGATAAGCTACCAAATTCATAACATTCCCTACCTCATTTCATGACCTCCACCATGGAGTTGGCCATAAACCCACTCATCCTCACCGACATCCACATGCTCCCTACATCTCAATCCCAAGAAATCACCTCAATCATGTACCTCCAACCAATCACCAAACTGCCAACTTAGCCAAATGTTTTTTCCACTCTCTTGTATTAAAATGTGAAACATTGAGAAACTAGGGCATAAAATCAAAACAAGCAAAATCAAAGTGAATGAAAAGTGATTATATTTTCATTTTTACCCCATGAATTTTTTAGGTTTTCCACATTTACCATTGATGGTCAAGGTGGTCATCGATGGTTACCCTTGGGAACCCTAATCATTGATAGTTAGGTACCCCATTTTATCACTTCCACCTTATCAAAACACCTCTAAGCAAAACACCTCTTAGAAAAAAACCTCTTAGCAAAACCCAACCAGTTTTACCCACCTATGAAGATTACCTTCTTTACCCACCCTGACCACCTTATCACCTTATTATTGGCCCTTTTTGGCCTAATTAACATGTTTTTTGTGACACTTTTTTACCTAGTCCCTTAATCATAGTGATAAAATTGCCATGTTAACCCATTTAAATCTATACCACTTTACGCTTACCTGTCACTACTTGTGTCTTTTGGGAGCACTTCCTACCTTAGATACCCATGACACTTGACCTATTTATGTTTTCCATGGAACCACTTCCTACCTTGGATACCCATCAAACACACTGAACCTATTTAAGAGACTAATAGGTGTATCCAACCACCATGCCTGAATGTAGTCACATAGTACACTGGTCACTTATCTTTCTAGCACTGACCTTTATTGATTCAATTATGGCATCCTAGTCTTTGTGTAATCTTGACTATTGCACTCAGTCAAATTTTATGCACAAGTTCACATTTCAAATGTCCATTCCTCTTTTCACTAACCTTTAACTTACCATATACCACTTATCAAACCTACACCTAATTCAATTTTCACCTCATCACCTTCAAGTTTGAGGTGGAACACTTCCTCCCATACTCAGGTCAAACAACTAGACCTTTGACCAACATCAACTTTGATTTTGTAGCTGGTTGATTCCAAGATGTGTAATAAAAATGGGTAAAATATAAACACCACTAATCTACACACTATGATTCTAAATGTCAAAAATACCCTTTGACTGCTTAGGACCCTTCTTGGGACTATTTAACCCTTTAACCCTTGACAAACCTAACCTATCATTAGTTTAACTTAACTAGCTCAACCTTACCTCTTAACCATTTTTACTCTTTAACATTTAATCATCGATGATCAAGATGACCATTGATGGTCACTTTGGCCATTGATGATTAGGATGCACCTCCCTAACCAAAATCATGCAAACTACCACTTTAATTTTCTAATTATAACTTATTTAAATCCTTTTGCAAGCCTTTACAAGGACAATTTAATATTAGATAGCCTAGCTAAGCCTTCACTTCCACCTCTTTCTTGTTCCTATAAAAAGAGAGAATATTGGAGGTGAAATCCATCTACAATTATTATCAAGAGATTTATACATCCAGTAGTTTCTTTCATGCAGGTCAAATTACCATCAACAATCTATCAAGTTTTTTAGGTACCATTACTCTATCAAAATCAAGCTAAATTTCATTGATAGATAACTACCTCATCCATCCACCCAATCAACTTCTAGTAAGACAAGTACTTATTTATTATTATTCATTTACTTTATTTCCATTTTATAATAAACTCAAACCTTACCCATCACTCAAAATCCATATTTTAGATCTCATCAATCAACCAAAATTACCAACCTAGATCCTCACATAGAAACCATCGATAGTTGACTCATCCACTGATGGTTTGTCCAACTATCAATAGTCATCTTGACCACTAAGAGTCACCTTAACCTCTAACAATCATCCCAACCATTGATGATTACTATGGCAACCAAAACTAGCAAGCTAGTTTAACAACCTACACCCAATCAAACCTAATTCCTACCTATTCACAGACCCCTTTTCAATTTTTTGAAACATACCCGACCCTCTAGCACTAGTATTAATTAGTTTGTCACTAATTTAATTATGTTTAGCATATTTCTTAGAAAATACTCTTGTATTCAATTTTAGTACCTTTTGATTAATTGATGCAAGTACTTTCTTATTCTATTTTTGAACTTAATTATTTAAAATGTGTGGATTTATAGCCCCTAAAGAAGCTCTCACTTTTGAGATCTAGCTATCACTAGGCAATCCACCCAACTATTTATTTGACAAACAAGTTTTATTTAATGATTAATTAATTGTAGGTCATCCTCCCAAGCCAAAGAGGAGCTCATCACAATCCTCTGATTTCAGTGCATGAAAAATCAATTAAGTTTTTCAAATACCTATATCTAGTTTTTTCTTTTCCCTATTTTCCATAATAAGTAATAAATTCATTAAAACAATATGCTTCCTTGCCTCTATCTAATTTTCCTTACCTTCATGAAGTGTTTTATAGCTATCAAAATTCATTCTAAGTGCAATATATAGTTTGTTGATTATTTTGGAAGTGGATAACTACCCTCCCATGCTAAGTTGATAGCTAATCAATTAATTTTCTATGAAATAATTATGTGAGGATTGATCTTCTTTAGTCTTGAATGTGTCTTATAGTGTGTCTTGTGTAAAGTGAAAGTATTCAAATTACTGGTGCATCACCTCATTTTACATGCTTTTCATAGATTATTGTTAATATCTCTCCCCTTTTTCAAGAAAGTGTTAATTTAGTTCTAGTTTAGGTGATAGATCCATAAGGAAGCTGACCTCTAGAGGTCAGACCCAAGATTAGATGACCCATAGCCTAGGGTAATTCCTATGTTGGACTAGATTTGAGTAAGAGGACCTAAAAAATCTACTTGCTCAGCTAGGGTGCAATCTATGACACCAAAATTTATCTTATTATACATTTGAATATGGCATTGATTATTATATGGACATTTAAATATGTTATTCATTTCTTTGTGTACATTTGACTAAGTCATGTCCATTTAACTTTGTGGCATTTTAACATGTCCCTTATTTTTGGTCTCCTTGGACCATTTATTTTTGACTCACTTTTGATTGTGCTTGTGTGTCTAATTATTAACCTATTAATATTTTATTGTTACTATATATACATTGTCATGATATATATCATACATATTATGCCTACATGTGATCACATCAATTCTATGCACTTTAGAGATACATTTACCTAGACATATTTCATTATATATGATACATGGTTATTTGTATAGCCCAAATTTTCACACTAGAGAAGTTAAATGTACCTTCTCAAATTTGGGATAACATATAACTATCTCTACATATAGACAAGTTTCTACAAGAGATAGAATTCTAGATTATGGGTTAGCTCCCTTGATCTATTTTTTAGGCTCACACACTACACTTGAATAATCACTATTAGGGGTGAATAAGGAAGAAGGAAACATAAAATTAACCTACACTAATGGTTTTGATACACCAAATATATATCAACAAACATACTTGCATTTTCACCAAAGAAGGTAGATTGTTAAAACTAATCTCAAATCAAAGGTTCTTCAAGCATATGTTTTTCTACATGGAGGTATATTGCTATGCATTTCCAAATGTGTGTAACTAGGATGTCTAATACTAGACACTACTAATATCCTTCACACTTCAAAATACACCTAAAAAATATAAACACTTCATGAGACATATTATAATAAGTATTACTCACATAATGCATACAAGAGAGGAATGGAAGCAAGGAGAAAACATTCATCACTTGTCATCAAAATGGAATACTTGAAATACTTAGGCAAGAATTGAAAATAATAAATTATATTTATAACTTTATTCAAATGTGAAACAAGATGTCAAACCAATAGGTATTTTCCATACCAATTATGGATTATTTACAATGCCAAAATGGCTTCAATATATAGAGCATAGGAGAGGAGAGAAGAGTGATGTTGAACATTCATAATGCCAAGTGTCAAGTATTAAAGATTAATTAAAATACAAGAAAAAGAGTTAGAAAATAGGTCATTAAGTCCTCTTAGACAAATTTCCATTTGAATTATAATATTCTCTTAAAGTTGGTATAGGGACACTCCATTGTCTATCTTGAAACTTCTCTTATTGATGAGGAGTCCACTTATCTATTTTTAACTTCCTTAGAAGTCATTGACATATATGGACTAACTTAGGAAGGTGGACAAATGATTTGTGATAGTAATTATACACCCCTCAACTAATTACCTTCTATTTACCAATTGTCATTCACTTCCTTCCAGTTACTCATTAGCTCTCTAGGCCTCAGTTCTCATACTTGTCACTGTGGTTACTTGTATATGTTTAAAAAAATTCATTGTAGATATGTGATACACAAAATTATATCCTCTTTCTTCTAATCCATCAAGTAGACCTCAATAAGATTCAATATCACACTCCCCATCTCCAAATTAGGAAGTCACCTTACTTCTCATTATTCTATCCAAGACTACTTATAATAACCAATTTAGTAGAGGGGTTTTCATGCATGACTAAGATGAGAATGGGATTTTAGGATTTAGAACACATATACACACACATAATATAATGATCTTCACCCATCCATTACCTTATGCACCTTCAAATCACTTTAAAACTTGAAAAAAATAGAGAATTTGGTTCATCTGTACAAGTGATGGTATAAAACAATTGAATGGTGAGGAGCTTAAGAGAGTTTAAAGTTGATCTAAATCACCTTCCAATAATTGACCCCTTTTGTATGCATTTCTCATTATATCTTTCTCATCAATATCTTATGAGGGTTTTAGGAGTGTTTTAGGTTGTTTGTGTCCTTAACAATGATTCATAAAGGTTAATCCTTTAAACCTCAAACCAATTCCACTAAGTTCAAGTAAGGACCACCCTTAAATCTCCCCAAGTTTTTAAAATGTAATGCACATTCTCCATATAGATATGAGTGAAATAAATTATCTTTTGAGTTCTTACTATGCATTATGGACACCCCTAAGGAACAAAATGGCCAATTTGGGTTATTCTCTACAAAATGATGGGTCTTATCAACCATCCAATCTCCCATGAAGGATCTCAATTTTATTGGGAATATCATATGGTCATATTATTGACATTAGACACTTGATGGTTCATGTCTATTTCTTAAGCCCAATAGGCATAGACTATGTATTTGAGTTTACAACCATCTCTAAAGGATAATGGTAATTATAGGTGATTCTCAACATTTTTCCACTTTAAAATCAAATATACACATCATCCTTAAGTCATCCAAAGCTTTGTCATTCATCCTTTTCTCCATCAATGATATTAGGTCTACAAGACTGCCTTAACTATGAAGTGCCTCTAATATGAGACAACATAGAGAATGTTTCCCCTATTATTTTGAATCAAATGAGACCTTATAGGTGTATTCAAACTCATGATGACACTTTTTATTAGGTTTCAAAATCTTATCACACTCATAGAGGACTTAACACTTCAAACTCTCCAAACTAGGTTTTAGGTCTGTGACTTTGTACAAGGTTTTGGTTAGGCCTAAGAACCCTTAACTCTAACTATCCCTATTCATCCCTAACTCTATAAATCACATGGAAATGGTATATTATCACTATAATATTAATTTAAATGTGATCATCTATCCTATACGTCTACCTACCAACTAACCTTGCACCTTTCATTAGCTTAGACCGATTTGCATACAAGAGTCAAATTGTACATGTTAATTAGGGGGATTATGAGATTATTTTAGGTGGTGATACAATTTTTATCATGTTATTTTAAACTTTTAGATCCATAGTTAGGTTACTAGGACCATGTCACACTTGGATGATCTCATTTCTATCTTAAGACCATGCATCATCCTACTATCATCAATACACTAAAGGTGTCACTATTGAATTGTAATGTTCCAGGTTCCTTTTGGCCTAATGGAAATATATTTATTGAATGTTTTAATAAATATTTTTATTAATTTTAAACCCATTATACTATCATCTTCTCTTGACTTGGCAACCTCCTCTCACGTTAAAATGTTATCTCTCCATCTAAGCTATAAGAATGAAACATTAGGCTTACTTAGACTTCATAGACATTCTCCAATAGATGAAAATATATGGAGAAAAACCTATTTTCATATAATTTAAGTTAAAATTTCCCATTAAGCAACTTTTTTCAAACTGACACCTCTTCACCTTTCTCCCAATCTATGATCATTGAATTCAAGTGGTTGATCCTAAGTTGAGGTCTAAAGATGTCTTACCATCTCAGAAATTATATATGAGATCTATCATATATTTAATCTCAAAAATCCCATTTTTTTTATCATCTTTCAACTTTATAAATGTCTCAAGCCTCTGTGGTATTCACTTTCCTATACCTCTCCATCTAGCTTTGGCTATAGGGAATGGCCTCACTATGTTGAATGTTTAGCCCTCTTCATGAATTGGTAGAGTATATTATATGCCCTAAAGGTGATAGAGATCTATTATAGAGATTTAAAATACATAAAACTTTGTTCTCTCACAAATCAATGACACCTCCAACTTATGAGACACACATACTCAACATGTACTCTAGTTATAGATGATAGTGAGAATATAAGTTCATTATGACCTCAAACCATCTTTTCATGTATAATAAACTAAGGTTATAAAACACATTAAATTAATGATGTTCATTTTAATTTGATTTTCAGACCTCTAATTCACACCTTCACCTACAACTATCAAAACACTATTCTACAGATGTCAATGGTGTTCACTTTTATCATAAGGAGATGGTTATGCCTATCCATCCATGTTCACACATTACAAAACAATTTAAGTTAACATGAAAAGGATTAAAATTATCTATAATTACACCTACGCTACTTGGTCAACATAGACCAATGCAATTAGATGAGAAAAATTGAGATGTTGGGGTTCAACTAGCAATTTGGAGGTGTTAAAAATTTGATTGATTCTTCATACAACATAGACCACCAATCTTGAAACCATGACCATGAAATATAAGTACATGTTTATACCTAACATCCACCAATTGCATTCATTTCAACTATTCTTAACTTGTTTATACCAACTAAAAATTGTTGACCCTTCTTGACCTATCCAAGGGAGTAATAGGAGAGAGAAACTAGTTTTTGGTATTTTTTGATATTTTGAAGCCACTTGATCCTAGAAATGAATTATGGGGATTTCAATACACCTTATTTAATCCTTCACATGTGCCAAATGAATCATTCAGTCTGTACAACTACTTAAAACTAAATTTTTAGATGATCTCATTTATTTTATGTTGAACCTAATAAATTTAAGTTTTAAAGCCTTCCTATGACATTTTACAACATGAAGTATATTATATTTACTTTTGACACTTTTTTAATTTTTTGGAAAACTATACAATTCATTATAATGACCAAAAGGTGGCATAAAATGACATTAGAAAAGAAGGACAAATATGACAACGTTAAAACATGATATATGCCACCCTAAAAAAATAAATTAACCTAATTTAGGAACTTTTTGAAAATTTAAAACCTAGAAGGACCCTATGATAAATTTGAATATGTAGGGGGAATGACCCAATTTGACCTAGGTTGAAATTTGGTCAACATTTTGGCAATTTCTAAGGGTAACATACCTACTATGCTAAGGACCAGTTGCCTTCTCATATCCTTGGGAAATGAAGTCACCCTTATAATATAATTGACACTAATATGGATCTCAAAATACTCCAAACTCACACCAAACACAATAAGAAACAAACACACAAAACAAGACATCGAGACACACACTTATGCTCTCTAAGCACTTAAGGAAAACATATAAACAACTCAAAAGAAAACACACACCTATCCTAATATGTATAAGACCTGAAAACACTTGAGGTTAAAGACAAATATTCATTGATTCAACTAGGGTTAAAGACAATGATTTTAAAATCACTACTACTTCTTGAAATTAAATCACCATAGAATGAATGTTTGTCAGTGAAAACTTGCTTTTAGATATAGTCCAATGAATTACCATTTTTTGAAATCCTACTAAAATCAAGTGTGACACTTTTAACTCTTTTTAATTCTCCATATAGATATCTTATATTTTTGTTTAACTTTGAATATGGCTTGTTCTTTATCATGTTTAATTGACACACCTCAATCTAGTTATTGGGAGTCATGAAATACTTTCCAACTTTAAATGTGTCTAAATTCTAATATGTTTACTATTGGGAATCATCAATGTTTTCATATTGTTCACCAAACACTTCATGTTCTACCATATTTTTTTACTACTTGGTAGGGACCCAAAAATCTTCTTTATATTCATTAGGTACATGGTTGATCTCAATATCAGAACTATATTCCTTTTAAAGAGTTTCAAACCTACGTCCCTCCTCAAACCCATACGCTATAGCATTGAATTGTTACCACATATCATCTACCTCTTCACGAGGTTCATACACATGAGTGTTCTCTTCCATGGCAAGTAAAAATGATTGTTGACTAAGACTATCATGTTTTGTCACAACTAGGATATGAACATCATCATCCATGTGAAAAAGGTATTTGCCCCATGTAACTTCCTCTAGCATGTCATCAAAATATACCTCAATATATCCATAACATTCTTCATGAAGGATTTATATACCAAGGATAGTTTCTTCAAATTCATACTAATCATCTCCCCATTATTCAAGGTACAAGTCATATATGCCATCAAGAAGTGTTAGAGGTTCTTGATCACTAGGGTGATCTTCATCATCATTGATATTACAAGTAATTTAATATATATAAGGCACATATGTCTCTACATGAAATATAGATAAAGGTTCATATTTTATTAACACTTTAATACCATACCTAGTCCTAAATGCCATATAGGACCAATCTGAAGTCAGGTATCCTCCAATCGTAGTAGTGAAATCCCTTGACAAATAAGGGGGAAAATGAGGTGGCACATCCAAAACCATAACCTCTTGAGGAATAATGAAATTAGGACAAGCATGAAGAAAATTTTTCAAATATTTGCTTATTTGAATGGTCTTGGTAGCTGACCCATCTAATTGTAGCACTCCCTTTGAATGAGGCTCATTTTTCAAATTTAACTTGTCAACTACTTACTTGGGCATGACATAAGTACTTTCTCCACTATCAATCAAAAAAAATTTAATCAAATCATCTCCAATGATGATGGAGAGATAGAATGGAGGAGGTTTTTATATTTTCTCAATTTTGTTTGACTATCCTTCACTAGGATTCATTGTGTTTGTCAAGGTTTCCTCTTTCCCACTAGGTTGTTTGCTTTCCAAACTAAGTTTGGAAATTGATTCTTGGAAAAAAATTTCTTGTATAGGTATTTTAAGTGTATCCCACATTGATACATTCACATGATCCCTTTTCATCTACTCTATAATGTTAGTGAAAGAACCACTAAACATAGCTTTTCCACTAATAGAAATTGTACTGCCTACACCTTGATAATTATGAAGTGTGAAAGCACTCTTAGCATTCTAAATTTTTTGGTCAACTTGTGAATTTAGGATTTAATTAGACATACTTGAACTTTAGGATGTTTTAACACTCATTGATGAACCATTAACATCCCCTTAAACCTCTTTCATTACCTCTCTTTTCCCTTGTGTTTTCAATTATAGGACTTGGATAACTGCTTAATTTCCCTTGGTAATTCATAACACATGAGTCATATTGTTGTTAATTGACTAAGGTATACCCTACATGAGTACTCTTTCCATTGTTCTCTCCTCCATTAGGTAGCTCATCTTGAGTCATGATTGGCATTGTTCCCATATTTATCATGAAATCTTGATTGAAGGACTCATTGACATAGGTAGATAGATCATGAGATTGATCCCATGGAGGCTAAACCTCATGCTCTTGAGAAATGTTTTTTTGAGTAGTCACTAATTCTATTGAGTTGGAGGGAGGATTGGGATTATAACCATTACATGATATTTTTGAACTAGCTATCCTTGACCTTGAGTATGACCTTGAAAAGGTGTTTTATTTCCTTGATAGTTTAGATAGGAATGATTATGTTGGTAGTGTATTTGGAAATGATTCACTTGCTATTTTATAATACTCTTAATACCTAATATCTCTTGATCAATATCCCTCATTATTTATGCATCATTATGTTTTTTTGGCTAACTAGGGGTAGCAAATTTATATTTTGGTATAGGAATAGGAGCAGTAGTAGGTGTATGGGTTTGCAAAATATGGAATAGAGGCATGGGAGGTCTTGGGGAAATATTATCATATTAAATAAAATAATTCTCATAATTAATGGAAAATCCGTAGGCATTAGGAAATATGTTACCTCCCATAGAATGTGCCATCATGGAAATATCACTATCAAAAGCCTTAAGATAATAAAAGAAAACATGGTGTGAAGTTAGTCTTACCAATATTGGGATCCTATCCCATGTCTTAAGAAATCTTGTGTTGAAGGCTTGAATAGATTATTGAGATGCTCTCATTATGTTGGGCAGTTGCTTAGTCAATGATAAGTTGTCACTCTTGTCCTCAAACCTTCTCCTCAAGGTGTATACACATAATATTTTGAACTTTATCAAATACTGGTGCTTTCTATCTTGTAGGAACCCATTATGTCTTAATATCTCTAAGTGCACACCTTAATGGGTGTAACAAGAAAGGGGTGGGTAGACCATTGATTATTTTAAAGATTATTGTCACTTATTACCAATCCAACCAGCTTCTAAAAACCATTCCCTAAGCTCTTACTACTCTTTTACACACTCATCTAGTCATTTCCCACCTTTTGTACCTCTTTTCCTCTCCTAAATACCCTTTTAACTATTTAAAGTACTAGGTTGACTAGGTAAACCATATAATCTTGCGGGTAAAATTCATTTAGGGTCTAGGTTAGCTCTTGGCCAACCTAGCCTGTGACCTAGTGAATTTTTGTCCATAATTGTACTAGGTCGATTGGGTTGACCCTATCAGCCAAAACATTCAAAAGGGATTAAGTTTAAATTTGTTTATATATACAAGTTAATTTCATTGTTATTTACAAATGATCAATATTTATTATTCACTTATACTTATTTATAATTTGCTATTCCACCATTCTACTCAAAGAGTCTTAGCTTAGGGTTCCTACTTAGAGAATATAGTCTTTTGGTGAAGTCTTGGATGCTTTGGAATTTATTAATTATCCTTATAAACCATAATAACTTCTTACAAATCCCCTTTAGTCAAGGGAGAGATTGAGTCTCAATGTGTTCATATTTTAGGTAAGTATTTTCTAATGTTTCTCCTCTCTTTAATAAATAGAAGTAGCATAAGTATTGGCTTTGAATAATATTATTCTTCTTCTCTATTAATTAGGGTCTTACTTATACATAGCTTAATTGAGATTCTCCTATGCATGTTTTTTTATTTACTAACCTGCATATTGTGCTATAATATTTGGTGAGCAAAAGTTTAGATTTCTTTATTTTACTTGTTATTAGTATAGTGAATATGAAAACATAGGGCTTAATTAGGTTTATTGAATGATTGTGCTTGATTGAAGGCTTTGTAACACTCCATAGTATTGTTTATTGTGATAATATATCCCCTAATTGGGTTTAGTGAATCTCCATACTCATCTTATTATCGATTATCTAATAATATCACCAATCAGAAGTGTAAGTATGATCTATCTTCTCTGAGTTAGGATTGATTTATAGACATGATGTATTTATGATTTAACAAATTATGGTGAACTCAACATGAATCTAACCCTTAAAATTTTTATTTCATGTTTTTCATTATTTTATCATTTTAGTTATCATTTTTATATATTTATGATACTAAGTTGACATGGATGGTATAGCTTCTAACATTTATGCATAGGTTTAACACACAGTCACATCAAAATGAATCTATTTTGTTTTTGTAGGTCTTCATTAAATACTAATTATTGGATCAAACAGGTTGACATAATACACATTTTCACTTCAAAATAGGCTACTAGGTTGAACAAGTTGATATAGTACTCTTATTCAGCTCTAGAAAACATACTAGGTTGACCAAGCTGATATAGTATTCCAGATAGCTTCCAAAAAATATACTAGGTTGACCAGGCTAGTATATTCATCTTCATAGGCTTCAAAAAATAGGGAGACGTAAAATTAGGTCAACTTAGTCGACACAATTAGTAAGATTTGCAATTAAAACTAAAAGTACTTCAACAACAATCTCACTTTCCTCTATGTCTTCCAGCCCACCAAGGTTTCTTTCTCTCTTTCTTTGTCATTTCTATTATTCATTATAGTTCCTATTTTCATAGTTTGTATTCTTTAAAACTACCCTTATACAACAAATTAGATCAACCTAGTCAACCTAGTTTTGTACTTTATCTTCTATCTAAAAGACTAGGTTGACACTACTAACATAGTTTTTAACAAACCCTTACTTTAGTAGTATAATAGTGACACTATCAACTCTTTATTGTAATGTCTACATACATTATCATCTAAATTAACACTTTAGTATTTCTCAAAGTTGGAATTAACATCTATATACTAGTAATTACTTCACACTTTCACTTTCAATTGCTTACATGCTTAGATTATATCACATAGTCTAATTAAATGGTTTTTAAATATACCATTTAGTTGAACTATTTTTATCTTTCTTTCACACACTAACAAATCACATAATTTCAAAATGCATTTAAATAAATGTCTACCTAAGCCCTACCTACTTGGATTTCATCACTAAGGGGGAAGTTGACTTGGTTTTCTAGCCAAGTACAAACACATGGTTAATGGTACATATTATCAAAGAACCTAATACCCTTATCTCTATAGTGTTTGAAGTGAGGGAGTTGACCCTAATAGCAAGCTAGTACCATTGCCAATATAGATCCCTTTCAGCCTAAACATATTGAAATCATCCATAGATTTATTTTTAGTTCCTTTTTCTCAGCCAACTTCCTATCACACTTAAAACCATAATATAATAATCTAATAACATTCAAGATGACCACTTACTTAACATTTGATTTTAAATTTTACTACTTGTTCTTTTCTCACTTTATGTTGTATTATAAAAAATTACATTAGCCAATGTTGGTGCAAGTTTTTGTGTTTTGTACCTTAATTGGATCATCCTCATTGACCCAATTGATTATGTGTTTCATTTAATTTTAATATTTTAAAGTATATTAAAATATTTTCACCTATTTTTAATACATAATCATTCTATTTGACATTGTCTTTTATAGACTATTTCTCCCCTTCTTGTAGTACTAGGTTGACCCAATAGACCCTATATCTCTATTGTCAATCAAATAATAGTACTAGGTTAATGCAATTTACTTTGTACTCTTATCAAGGTCTATTTTCCCCAGTTTATAGTACTAAGTTGACCCAATCAACTCTGTACTCTTACTGCCTACCATGTCTATCTGACTCAATTCTATATTTCTCTTCCTTAGTATTTTTTCATTTATCTCAAGTCATCATGAAGTCCCCTATCAAAATCTTCATGGACAACCTAAATACATTTATATACTGTATGGGAAGTTCATTTTTCCCTCTCTTTTCCTCCCAAGATAACCATCACTCTTGGAGTACCTCTTTCCTTCCTTCATCTATGGCTTGTAACATGGTACAAATCACACCTCAAGATGAATTAGATGGATCTGATTGTAATGAAATTAATTCAACAATAAAGTAGAATAGTAGAAGTAGATCCAAATATGACTAAAATAAATCTAAATATATGTTAATAGATAAGCCACTTCGAGGGGGTAACCTCCAAAAGCTTCAATAAGAGTAGAATTCATAATATGATGATAAATAGTTACCCACTACCTCTTATATATAATCTATCTAAGACATGGTTACTCCATAGGCTGACCTACTAACCAAATGAATGCATAGATAAATATGAAATAGTATCAAAGAGGGATAAGTAAGCCACAAGTTAGCTATTCTTATCCTAATACATGTGATAGGTTAGGGCTGTAGCATGCCCTTCCCCTTTAAACCAACATTGTCCTCAATGGTGAACAACTCTAGATGTTGTTGCAGAAAGTCTTAAACTTCCCAAGTTGCATCTTCACTACTTAGGTTCTTCCACTTGATCAGATATTCCCTAATCTCTTTAGTTCTTAACCTCTTAATACGTGTTTAGAGGATCTTCTCTAGTTCCAAAATGACTCATCTTTATTCATCTAGTTCTAGGAGTTCTATCTAGGCTAAAACTGTCTATCCAATGACCTTCAAACATGAAACATGAAATACTAGGTGTATGCAAGATGAATGAGGTAACTCAAGCTTATAAGCCACACTTCCAATTTTCTATAGAACCTGATAAGGGCCATAATACTTAGGAGTAAGTTTGTTGTCCTTTTTCTATTGCTTCAAGGACATATGCTTATAAGGTTGCAAATGTACAAATACCCAATCACCACCTCAAAATTTCTCTCACTATGGTGTTGATCTTCTTGTTGCTTCATCTTGTTTTGTGTTAAGGCCAAATTCTCTCTCAAAATAGTCAAAACCTCTTGTTGATGTTGAATGTGCTCCTCCACATTTCAAACCTTGGTTTTCACCTTTAATGAAGAAGTGATGGAAGGTGGATGGTAACCATATAGTGCTAGAAATGGAGACATTTTAGAAGAGGTATGAAAAAATGTGTTATACCACCATTATGCAAGTGGTAACCATTTAACCCAATGTTCCTATTTATCTAATACAAAATAATGAATATACCCCTCTAAACATTTATTAACCACTTCTACTTATTTGTTAGATTGGGGTTGGTAAGATGAGCTATGAGCTAGCTGAGTACCCAAACAAGAAAATAGTTCAGTCTAAAAATTACTAGTGAAAATAGGATCACGATCACTTATAATTATTTTTTGGGTTCCATGTAATTTTAGAATTGCGTCCAAAAAAATAGCTACTACTATACTTACTAAAAATGGGTGTGAGAGAGCATAAAAATGGGCATATTTTGTAAGCCTATCCACAATGACCAAGATAACATTCTTACCTTCAGAACAAGGCAACCCTGTGATGAAATCCATGGAAACCTCCTCCCACCTTTGACTAGGAATTGATAATGGTTGTAACAGACCTAGGGTCTTAAATATCTCACCTTTATTCTATTGGCATATCAAGCATTCTACCACAAAATTTTTTACATCTCCCTTAAGTCCTTCCCAAAATAATTCTTTCTTATTTCTGTGATATGTTTTCAAGAAGCCTGAGTGTCCCCCAATTGGAGATGCATGCAACTCTACAAGAATCTTATGCTTAAGCTCTAAATTTTTGCACAAGTATAACCTACCCTTAAACCATAGGACATTACCTTTCAATTAAAATTTGTCATAGGCTAAAGTACCTTGATGGAGATTTTGAATCAGAACTTGTGTATCCTTGTCTTGCTCCCATTCTAATTTGGCTTCATCCACCCAATCTACTTGCAATATGGATATTGCACAAAGTAATGCTTCTATGGATGTATCTCATCTAAATAGTGCATCTGCTACTACATTATCTTTACCCTTCTTATAGATGATTCCAAAATCATAACCCAACATTTTGGTTACCCACTTTTATTGTTCCTTAGATGATAATCTTTGCTCCAAAAAGTATTTGAGACTATCATGATCGGTTTTCACCTTAAAGTGTCTACCCATCAAATAGGGCCTCTATTATTTAACTTCATGAAGAATAGCCATCATTTCTTTCTCATAAATAGGTTTTTGTAGATTCCTACCTTTGAATTGATGACTCTAAAATACAATGGATCTTCTTTCCTATATTAGTACCACTCCCAACCTAGATCTAGAAGCATCACATTCAATAGGGAATTTCTTTGAGAATTCTGGAGTAGCCAAAAATGGAGTTGTGCACATAGCTACTTTTAGTTTCTCAAATGCATTGGTGGTGACATCATTCCAATGGAAGGCATCCTTGTTTATCAAGCTAGTGAGTGGAGTTGCTATGCTACCATAACCTTTCACAAATCTTTGGTAGTAACCTGTTAGTCCTAGGAACCCTCTGAGGTTTTTGAGAGTTTTTGGCATGGGCCATTTTATCATAGATTTGATCTTCTGGGGATAAAATTTGACAACTTGATGGGAAATAATGTGACCTAGTTACTCTACCTCTTGTACTCCAAAATCACATTTGGATGGCTTCGCATAAAACTGATGCTTCTCCAAAACTATCAACACCTATTTCACATGTTGCAGATGTGCTTCCCATATCTGACTATAAATCAATATGTCATAAAAGAAAACCAACACAAAATTCCTTAAAAAATGCCTAAAAATAGTGTTCATCAAGCTATGAAAAGTAGATGGTGCATTTGTAAGACTAAAGGGCATTACTAAAAACTCATAATGGCCCTCATGTGTTCTATAAGTAGTTTTATGAACATCTTCATGCTTGATTCTAATTTGATGGTACCCTGAGCAAAGGTCTAATTTTTTGAAATAATTAGCACCATGCAACTCATCAAGTAAATCATCAATTACAGGAATAGGAAACTTATGTTTGATGGTGTATTTGTTGAGTTCCCTATAATCTAGGCACATCCTCTATGTGTCATCCTTCTTTCATACCATGACCACTGGTGATGAATATGCACTTTGGCTATACCTGATGATCCCTGACTCCAGCATCTCATGGACCATTTTTTTGATTTCACTCTTTTGTGAATATGGATATCTATGTTGTATAATATTTGGTGATTGAATCCCTGGAAGTAGTTGAATGGCATGATCGTGTTCTCTTTTTGGTGGTAGTCCTTTTGGCATGGCCCCAAAAATAGATGGCTGGTCATCAAGAATCATTTGTAGATCAGGATGTGTAGATGATTGTGTGGGTTGAACTTCTATGGAACATAATCATGTAATAATTCCCTTTGCCCCCTTTTTTAGTATCTTGGTCATCTGATGTGAACTAACTAATTGTGGAGATTTTGTTTGTAATCCCCGTAGTTCAATTTTCCTAATTTTAGAATGAAAGCGCATGAATAGTTCCTAGAAGTTCATCTTAATGGTACCCAAGGTTGTGAGCCATTGGACTCCCAAAACAATGTTTGTGTTACCCATGGAATAGAAAACATAAGAGAATTGAGATTTTACTCACCCATAACAAGCTTAATACTATGGCATTTGCCTCAACAATTAATTGTGCCATCATCTACAATCATGACTTGAAATTCTGGTGCTGGGTAGATGAAATAGTTCAATTGAGTGGCCAAATTATGGTTGATGAAGTTATGTGTGCTCCCTAAATCAATCAACACTATCACCTTCTATTTCTTGAGGAAACCCTCCACCTTAAGAGCTTGTGGAGTGCTAATACCTGCAAGTGCATGACAAGAGATTATAGGTTAGGAATTTTTAGGTACCTCCTCTATCTCTTCCTCATCATCATTGGAAGAATCATCTTCTTCTTTATCTTCATTGGATCCCTCAATGTAGAATAACTTCTTCTCATAACTTCTATGTCCTTTGCTCCACTTCCTATCACAACCAAAACATAATCCTTTTACATGCTTCTCTTCAATTTGTTGTGGGGTCAATCTATTAGGTGGAGGAAATGTTGGTGTTGACATGCTATGATATTTGAAGTGAGTGAATGGTTGCTTCTTGTTGGCTATGAATTTTTCCTCAGCTCTGCATGCCATGATAATAGAATCAGAAATCTTAAGTGGATTAAACATGTGTACCTCATGTTGAATGTGGTCCTTGAGTCCACCCAAAAATAGGTCATTCAAGTTTCCTCAAAAATTGTTTCCACATGTAAGGATAGGTTCTAAAAATGATGAATATAATCCTTGACAGAGCTAATCTATCACAATTTTTCCAGTTGGCTAAAGTAATTCTCTGTCACACTATTGCCATAATGTAATTGTAGCTCCTTTGTAAAAACTGACCAAGTGACATTGAGAGTCATCTTTTTATTTTGAGCACATAACCATCAATACCAAATGAATTAATTAGGTTCAAGATACAAGGATGGCATGATAACCTTCTATCCACTTGGGATCTGATGTAGATCAAAAAAATTCTCCATTTGGTTGATCCAATTGAGTGGATCTTTTCCATCAAATTTGTGCATATCCACCTTTGGTAACAGGTTCCTCTATGGCACTGTAGTTAGATTTGAAGTAGATTGGTTGGGAGAACCACCCTTATGGGTTTGTGAAATAGCATTATCTAGATGATTTTACAAATTATTTTTTAAATTCATTATGATATCTACCAAACTATCTTGTATGTATTTCATATTAGATTGTATGCCTTATACCTCACTCTGAATGCCTTGCACACTATAGTCAAGCTGGTTCACTTTAAGATCTATGTTATAGAACCTTGGTAAAAAGGGTCAAGTACATCCCCCTTATGACTCCATCTCTTCCTTGTTAGAATTTTTACCTGGAGTTTCATCACCCTTTCCTCGGCCCTGAGTTTGTGGACCTGCCATAAAAGGGCTTTACAATGTCGACCCTGATTGGCACTTTTAACCCAAATTTGACCAAGAAATTTTGGAATTTTTTTGGCCTCAAATAAACAAATACTAATAACCAAACCTATAAAAAATTTTTTAGTCTTTCCAAAAATTTAAATAACTTAGAAACATTCTTTGAATTGCGCATTAAAGAGCAATTTTATGAAAAAAACTAAAATGGAGATAACTTTTGTAAAAAATATCCAAATGATCTTAAATTTTAATGGAATATTAAATTAATTATTTCTTACCTCCAATAAAAAAAATTCAGATAAATTAGTAACATTTTTATAGATATAGCCAAATTTAAAAAAAATTAGGGTTTCACCCACAAGATTGTCGAAATCATAGCTCTGATACCACTTGTAATGAAAATACTTCAACAATAAAGTAGAATATCATAAGTAGATCCAAATATGACTAAAATATATTCAAATATATGATAATAGATAATCCACTTTGAGGGGGCAACCTCCACAAGCTTCAATAAGAGCAGAATTCACAATATGATGATAAATAGTTATGCACTACCTCTTATATATAGTCTATCTAGGCCATGGTTACTCCATAGGCTGACCTACTAACCAAATTAATGTATATATAAATATGAAATAGCATCAAAGAGGGATAATTAATCCATAAGTTAGCTATTTCTATCCTAATGCATGCGATAGGTTAGGGTCATTTTCTATACATATCAAGACATTTTCCATCTTCAAACTCATCAAACTAATGTGGGAATAATTGACACTAGTCTAATCAATAATCCCACTAATAACCCATCTTTTAATAACCCTCCTCCTATTACCAATTTAGGGAGTAATCCTGAGAACACCAACCCACTAGTTGATATGACTTAACTTCTTGCACAAGTCATACAACAAATGAACATAATGCAAGATTATAATACCTCTCAATGATGTAACTAAAACACCATTTGATTAATATGTCTAATCAACCTCCAACTATCCATCCTCAAGCCGATCCCAATTATATTCCTCCACCTCTCAGAGATGCCTTAGGAAATGTTATTCATCAACCTATAATGAATAATAAAATGCTTTAAACTATTCAAAATGAGCCTTTATCTCCCTTAATTGTGTCTATTGATATTGGTAACATATCTCCAGCTATCAAATATGAGGGAATAAATACCTTGCATCCTTTTTAAAATCCTTTGGAAATCTTTACAAAGAGTGGATCCAAACTAATACTTTCACCAAAATGAAAATCTTAGTCAAAAAATTTATTGGCAATATATTGGAATTATACAACAAACTTTTGTAACATTTCATTTTTCAACTTGAGGATTGGTAAATCCATTAGTTAGAGTTTCAACATAATGATCTTCCAAAAAATTATCTTAGTCATTTCATCAATTCTAAGAAATCTCCCACCGAATTAGCTCATGATTTTATCAAATGATGGAAATATCTATCCCATAAATCCAATTATAACATGACTGATGATAATTTATATAAACTCTTTATCACTTCTTTAAATCCTCTTCAATACAAGGTTAAAACTTTTACTCCCTTAATACTTAATGAAGCTCTTGACCAAGGTAAACATCAAAACTTTATCATGAAGCAATTCAAACCTAATCCTAGACTTCTCAAAGGATATTTTCAAACATATACTAATGTTATCACTATCAATACTCTACAAACCAAACTAGGAGTTATAAAAGATGACATTTCTTCATCTTCTCACACACCACTCACTATGAAACAAATGAAACAACTTTTACCACCCTCTAAACCTTTTACTTATCTTAATAATCCTCCTAAGTGGTATGACCCTAATAAATTTTGTTGGTTCTATGACAACATTTTTCACTCCCATGAATTGTTTAGAGGGATCACTAAATTTTTTGTCTCTTATATGCTTGGTGATTTCTTTAATCATGAAGCCAGGATTAACCTTCATCGTTAAGAGTACAACACTACTTCTCAAAAATGACAAGTTTCCAAAGCTTCTACCTCAAATAACCAAAAAACCTTTTCCATCACTAATAATCAATAAAATAGCAAATATGCTTGTGCTATTGATGCTAACTATGACCAATATTATAAAAATTCTAAATATGTTAACATCATTAACGTCAATTATCATTACAAGCTAGTTTACAAAGATCCTATCACCAAACCTAAGAAACCATATTTGAAAGAACAAATTCTTAAAGATACTAGAACCATTAATATAGATTTGAGATTCCATGAGGAACCACATCCTTTTAAACCCCTAACAAATTTTATTCCTTAAAAATATACCTTACATCCTAAACATCATGCTAGTTCTTCTTTTAAATCTCATTAGAACTTTCTCAAAGAACTCAAATTCATGCCTTGTAAGATTCCACTTACATATTTGGTTCATACTTCCCCTTATCCTCATAATTTCCTTATGCAATAATTATAATAAATCAAATATTCATCTCCTATAGATGAAGAGACACCCTCTCTTTAACATCAACCTACCAAAGTGCATACCATTAAAACCATTTATCCTTATTGCAAGCCTTCTATTGAATTTGTTAAAGAGGACATGATTAATGATGAAATTATTTTTCATGTTGATTATCCACCACTATTCATTAAAATATTCATTAATACTACCTTTATTCATAAATTTCTAGTTGATGAAGGCTATGGTATTAATGTGACATCTTTATGGCTTATCCAACAATTAGGTTATAACAAGGATCACCTCAAGCAAACCTGCCTTACCTATCATGGTATTGATAAGACTAATCAAAATCCACTTGGTTGTATTTGTCTTCCCCTAAAAATTAGACCTAAGATCATTTGAACTAAACTTATGGTCTTTGATTTACCTTTATCTTATAGCATACTCATTGGTCACCCATGGACTCATATAGTGAGGGCCATTACTTCTTCTTGTAGCCAATGCATTAAATTCTTACATAATGACAAATGATATTAGCATGAGGTTGATCCCAACCATTAGAGTATTCAACTTCCTAATCCAAAATCTTAGTATCATATTCCTACCATTCTAAGATCAATAATGTTCCTTTACTTGATTTAATTAACATCAAACTTGATTTACAAGTCACTCTTACTGATTCAGATGATGATGAACCTAATGATTTGTAACATAATGGTAATATTACCAAGCTACCTCCCTACATTTTGGAGTGGATTCCTCCTTTTATTACCTTGGGACCATATTATTCCCCTCATTAATGAGATTATTGTTTGTCCCCTCCATGCAATTCTTAATATCCTTATTTACCTTAAGAGGACTTCACATGCAATGATTATGGAGTGGCAACATTATTTCAAGATCCTCTCACCATGTCTCTATGTACATTCAATAATATTAGGAATTCACTTTCTGAAACTCCCCTTGAATCTCAAGCATGTACAATTTCTCCAACCTATGATGATAATTACATAATGGCCAAAGTTCAATCTCAAAAATTGGATGTCTAACATTATCAAAAAACCTTAGTTCAAATCCATGTTTTTAATTAGGATGTTTATAACATTTATATGGATCATGAATTGGATCTTGAATGTCATGTGCCTCATGATAATTCTCCACTTTTTGATACTCGTTGTGTGTTCAAATAAATCATACCTTTCAAACCTCCAAAAATTCCTACATATTTTCTACCACCTATGGATCCAATCATTACATCTGATCTTTCCTCCATCAAATAAACTAATAACACACCAAGCCCATCTAATCCATCTACTTCTCCTACAACCAAGATTACACTCAATACCAAGGCCATAAATATCCATCAGATACATTTTGAATATGATCACCATGGTAATAAAATTAGGGATCTTGAATTATATGTTGATTATAATGATCTTCTTCCTACTTTTCCTAGTGATTAATCTATTCTTGAAATACTTCATGCGCGAGAATCTCAACTTCATTGGAAACATCACAAACTTGGGAATTTCAAAACCAAAGCCCCTTGTTTCAATAATTTCATTACTAGCATTGATCCTAAAGTTAATCCAATTTATTCTTATCCAAATGTACCATACCACTTCCAAGATGGAAATGATATGATTATTGAAGAAACTACTCATATTGAATATGGTACTCTATCATACCCTCTATGAGTTATATTATCTCGTGAACTCTCACCTACTGAATATGATAAATTTAGCTTATTTTTATATAAATATCATGAGATATTCACTTAGTCCCATGAATACATTCTTGGTATTAACCTTATAATTATGGTGCACAACATCATCACTTATACTAATGCTAAACCTATGTGTCAAAATCAACAAAAATTTCCACCCAAGGTTTCCACTTTATGTCACAAAGAAATCATGAAACTTCTTGATGCTAAATTTATCAAACTAGTGGAATAATATAAATGGTTTTATAACATATTTCTCATTTTGGAAAATTTCATTGTGGTTATTTTCATCTACATTGATTTCCATAATCTTGATCTCACTTGTCCTACAAACAATTTCCATTTACCTTCAATATATGCCATTATCGATTCCATAGCTGTTTATAAAATTCTATCTCTTATGGATGGCTTCTCAGGCTACAATCAAATTCATATTACCCTTGAGGACCAACATAGGACCACTTTCACCATGGAATTGGGCATGCATTGATATGTTAAAATTCCCTTTGACCTCAAAAATACCAGAGCCACTTATCAATGAGTAATGACTCATATCTTTCATGATCTTATCCATAAAATTATTGAAACCTATATGGATGATCTCATTGCTAGGTATGAAAGTTATAAGACTCATATTTATTATCTTTCCATCATCTTCGATCATCTTCTCAAATACCAAGTTAGACTAAATCCTTAAAAATGTGTCTTTGGAGTCACATCTATTTTTTTTTAAGGATTTTTAGTTTCTCTTTGTAGTATATATGTTGAACCTTTTAAAATTATTTCTATCATCAACATGCCCATTACTCATTCCATTTTGAAAATTCACACTTATCTTGATAAAATTGGGGTAATTAGATGATTCATACCCAAATGGCTTACCATATCCACTCCATCAATTCTCTTGTTAATAAAGGTAATGTTCAAGAATGGATGGAACCTTGTCAAAATGGCTTTGACAACCTAAAAGAATCATTACTTCACCCACCTATGCTTTGTCTTCCTTAAAATGATTAACCTTTGATCCTATATACTTCTTCCACACCCATATCAGTTGGGGTAATTCTTTCACAACAAGACAATATTGGAAGAGAGTATGCCATCTACTACATTAGCTGAGGTCTCATTGATTATGATAAATTTTATAAAAAATTTGAACATGATTACCTCACCATATATTTAATGACTAAAAAGATTCGATACTATATGTTATACCAAACCACTTATGTCACCATTCATTTTGATCCCCTTCATCACTTATTTTCCAAATACTTTTTCTTAGAGATAAAACTGGAAAATGGATAGTCCTCTTCATGGAATTTGATCTCCACATTATAACTTAAAAATTTATTAGAGGACAAATCATAGCCAATCAACTTGTCATAACTCTTATGCCTGCTACTAATCACATTCAATATAGTATTCCAAATGATAATATTCTCTATATTGAATGTCTTAATATATTTATTTCTCTTAAATATCACTTCCATAACTTCACATTTGATCTAAAATTAAGTAATCTCGATGAATCCATTATCCTCCCCAATACTACTAAACCAAAAATAGTTATCAAAGAGCATCCTAAAATTAGTGTCAACCTAAACAAGGATACTTGGAACCTTCACTTTTATGGTGATAAATGCCTCCAAAGAGCTAGGTCAAATTAAATTCCTATAAGTCCTCTTGGAAAAATCATCCTTTTATCTTTTCATTTCACATTTGACATCACTAACAATATGGTAGAATATGAATCTCTAATCTTAGGCATGAGAGATGATCTTGATTTAGATATCTAATACATGCATGTTTTAGGTGACTCTAAGCTCATTTACTACCAAGTAAATGGTTATTACCAATGTAAAATTGAAAATCTCATTTCTTATCATCAAATTACAACTAATCTCACCAAAGACTTTATTTATTTCACCATTAAGCGTATCTCTTTAGACTAAAATTCTATTGCTAATTCTCTTGCTTCTTCAGCTTCTCTTTTTCATCCCCACCAAGTTATTTTCAATTCCACTTTTCTTATAAAAATAATAAAATATCCATCCTTTACTCAACCAAAATATTATCTTATCTACCATATTGAGGCCATCACCATTTGACAAAGCCTATGTTATAAAGACAAATAAAATATTTGGAACACCAAACTTATCCTCCCAACTTAGACTCTCATGAAAATACTCACATTCATAAACAAGATTTTAAGTGTATATTTTGATATAAAATAATTCATTATTTAAATGATAAAGGTACCTTGTTCTATTGTGTTATGAAATATGGTGTCCTTCCTCTTCTTAAATAAACACATGGGCGCATTTGTGGTGGCCACTATAACGAACATGCTACAACTCATAAATGCCTATGTATGGGATAATTTTGGCCCACTCTTGAAAAGGATGAAATTGAATTCAATAAAAAAATTTCCCCTTGTTAAATTCATGATCTAATTCATTCACCTATATCCGAGCTTCAAATTATCTAATCTTCCTAGCCATTCTCTATGAGAGGATAAGATCTAATCAGTAAATTACCTTGATATCAATATGGACATGTCTTTATCATCATAGATACCAAATATTTTACCAAATGGGTTAAGGATATTCCTTTGGTTAATTTTACTATTACCACCATCACCAAATTCATTTTTAATCAAATCATTTACTACTTTGGTGTTCCTTATACTATCATTTCAAATAATGGTGGTAATTTCAAAATCAAGGATCTCAAATAATAAATTAAAGACCAATCACAAATTTTCCACACCCTATCATCAAAAATATAATGTTCAAGTTGAGACCAAAAATAAAATTCTCCAAAATAAAATTCATAAAACCCACATGGATTGGCACCTTCACATTTATCCTACTCTTTGGGCCTATTATACTAGCATACATACTTCCATTGGAGCAATTTCATTCTCTCTAGTCTATGGTTATGAGTTAGTCCTCCCATTGGAAGTTGAGCTTACCTATCTTTGTTTATATCTTCATGGTATCATACCTGATGAATAATTACATGAAGATCACCTTCATGACCTTGATCTCCTTGATGAACATTATCTTTCTGTTTTTCAACACAATCACCAATACAAGGCCTGTATTACGAAATAACATAACAAATGTGTTAAAATTTGCATGTTTATTATTGGTGATATTTTCCTTAAATTATACTAAACTCATGACAAAGAAGGTAAGTATTCCCAAAATTGGTGGGGCCCTTATTTAGTCAAATATATTTGGTCCAAGTACCTATCACTTTCAAACCAATGAAGGCCATGTTTTCAAAGATCCCACCAATTTACAATTCCTCAAGAAGTATTTTGCCTAATCCTTCCCTTATTTTCATGTTTTCAATATGATATTTATCTAAAACTTTTTACAGGATACTTACATGGGTCTCACCCTCTGTAAATTTTCTCCACTTTCATAAACCTTATTCCTTCCTTTTTGGTCTTTTGGTTTCCTTTTTTATCATGAGTTTCATTTTAAAACCATGGATAGGACCTGATATTCCTCATGATGTATTATAGTATTCCTTGTTTTCATACTTTTTACAACACTTTTTGACACCCCTTGGGTTTCTCTTTTGTGATTTGTAGTGTAATACCATGGATAGGACATTGCCTTCCTCACAAATACCATTTTTTTCCATATCCCATTTATTTTTCACATACTTTTTGGCACCCTTGTGAGTTTTTATTTTATGAGTTACAATGTAAGACCATAGATAGGGCCTAACCTTCCTCATAAAATCACCATATTTTCATTCCTTTTCTAGAATATATTATTGATCCTTGTTCTCAACTTTAGCTTTTGCTTCTTTTGATAGATGGAATTTGTAAACAATCTATGTTAGCATGTTTTTCCTCCATTTTCCTCATTCTTATGATAAGGAATCACACTTTTTTTTCATTGTATTCCTTTTTCACCCTTTGTCACATTTTTTGAGATGATTTGAAGTAATTAAAATTGTGTCATGTTTCACTCATGTTGATTATTTTCCTTTCAATCCATATTGGATAAAATAAAGTTCAAGTCAAGATAGCGCTTTTATTTCACTTGATTTTATGAGAATCTTAGACATCATACTCTCTAAATTTATCTTTATTAGAAGCCAAGTCCCAAGTATTCAAATGAAATTAATATTTAAAACCCATGTTTGGTCCTCTAAATCCATATGGAGGAGGAATAGAAAAATCCATCAAGCAAGTTAAAATCCAAATCATTTGAAACAAAAGGCAATGATATAAAAAAGGCAACATATAAATTTTAAAATTCAAAATCACACCAAAATATGTGATTAAAATAACATATCCTATCTCTAATAAAATATTAAACTCCATAGTTGGCCTCATAATAGATACAAGATCCATTGGGGTGTGGTAGGCTAGTAGATTGGAATAGGAGAATTTAACAAACTCTATGGTGCTACCTAATTTCTAATGAAAGCACCCAATCTTCACAATATAATAATGGCTCTGTAAGGAGTCCTAAATAATGAGGAACATGTTGTGGGAAGGTAGGTCCATCTTAATTTTCATGCATATAACCTTCTTCAAATTATCTACATTATTTATTTATTAACCTAAGACTTGTGTGGCTAAGAGAAGTTCTTCAGAGTCCTTAATGTTGATAGTCCTCTTATTTTGACAAACCTAATTTGAGTGTTTTGAATTTGATAAAGAGTTCCTCTACCGTAGTTTCTCCTTCATTCTCCCCTCCACCCATTTCATTTCCCCCTTAACAAGCATGTGTGATTTATATCTATTTTCCCTCTCTTCTACTTCCTTCTTCTTCACATATTAAAAATATTCAAGCACTAATTTATTTTAGTTTAATCTATCCTTAAATCAAAACAATATAATTGAGTGGCTATGGCTTGTTTCTTTACACCATGAATTTACATTTCTAGATATGGATGGATTTATTTACACCATTTGTTATTATTGTACCACCCTTTTTATGGATACCTAAGTTCATTTCTACTTTCATGTACATTTTCCATTATTTGACTAAGGTTGGCTTGTTACTTCTCACTCATCAATTTTGTCTTCCCTTTTATTCACCTTTTTCCATTGATGATTGAGTAATTATTGATACTCCTCATTGATCAATGTTGTTTTACATTTTTGCTTGCCCATCTTTGTTACAGTAAGGATTGTTATTAATTTTACATAGATGTTTGATTACCATCCTTTTTGACATGTATCCTTGGTTTCAATAGGTGATTTTTCATTTATTACCAAGGTTTACTTGTTTATTTTTTTCAATTTTTATTAGCCTTGGATTTTAGGTTACCTGATTTACTCTAAATTTTTGACTTGGTAATTTGGTCTAACATAACACTTGTCACCCCAACTTACCGAATTTCTAAATACATCCCATCCACATATAACTAGTTATCTTATCTTTCCAATGTTTATTTGTTTTTAATCTTTAAATTTACATTCTTGGGTTTTTCAAAAGCAATCTTTGTGCCCTCCATAATCAAAACTACAAACATAGCAAACACCTATCCAATGATAAAGATAAGTCAAGATATGCATACATTTAATTTTTAGTTATTTTAATTTCCATCATTTAATTTCATTTTTTTTAAATAATATAAATTTTTTTAGCCTTAGCATTGTGTATTACTATGTTATTTTCTGAATCACCATCCCTTGTTTCACCTAAGTGACACATGATGAGCTTCCAATGGGGAATATGTATACACATAATATTTTGAACTTTATTAAATACTAATGCTTTCTATCTTGTAGTAACCCATAAAGTCTCAATCTATCTAAGTACATGCCTTAAGGGGTACACCAAGAAAGGGGTGGGCAGACCATTGGCACTTCAAAAGATTGTCGTCCCTTATTACCACTTATTACCAATCCAACCAACTCCTAAAAACTATTCCATAAGCTATTACTCCTCTTTTGCACACTCCTATAGTAATTTTCCACCTTTCATCCCTCTTTTCCTCACCTAAATCCCCTTTTGAATATTTACAGTACTAGGTCAATTGGGTTAACCCTATACTCTTGTGGGTAGAATTCATTTAGGGTCTAGGTCAAATCTTGGCTAACCTGGCCCATGACCTAGTGAATTTTTGTCTATAATAGTACTAGGTTAACTAGGTCAACCCTGTTACCCAAAACTTTTGGAAGGGCCTAGGGTTAAATATACCTATATATACAAGTTCATTTCATCATTATTTACCAATGATAAAGATTTATTATTTACTTGTACTTATTTACCATCTAATCTTTCACCATTATACCTAAGGAGTCTTAGATTAGGGTTTCTACATGGAAAATATATCCTTATCGATATGTCTTAGATGATTTGGACTTTTTTAGTGATCCTTATAAACCAAAAAATATATATTACAAAGCCCCTTTGAATAAAGGAGAGATGGAGTCTCAATGTGTTCATATTTTAAGTAATTGTTTTCTAACTTTAATCCTCTCTTTAGTAGATAGAAGTAGAATAAGTATTGGATTATAATAATATTACTCTTGTTCTCCATGAATTAGGGCCTTACTCATATATAGCTTAATTTATATTCTCTTATGCATTTTTGTTTGTTTACTAACCTCCATATTGTGCCACAAGCTTTGGTAAGCACTAGTTTAGATTTATTTACTTTACTTGTTATTAGTATCATTAATATTAAAACATAGGGCTTAGTTAGGCTTATTATGTGATTGTGTTTGATTTAAGGCTTTGTAACCCTCCCTAGTATTGTTTAGTATGATAATATATCCCCTAACTAGGTCTAGTGGATCCTTATATTGGACATGTTCCTAATTATCTAATGTATCCTGAATCAGAAGTGTAAGTATGATCTATCTTCTCTCAGTTAGGATTGATTTATAGACATGAAACATAAAACTAACCTAAAATAATGAAGGTGATATATAAAATATATCTCCACAAGCATACTTTCATTTTCACTAAGAAGGTACACTATTAAAATTTATCTCAACTGAAAGGTTCTTCTAGCATAAGTGTTTCTACATAGAGGTAGATTGCTATGAATTTTCAAAGGTGGGTAACTATGAGGTCTGACCTTAGACACTATTAATCTCCTTTGCAATTTAAAATACACCTAAAAACATATACATTTCATAAGACTTGTTATAATAATTATTACTCACATAATACATACAAGAACATAATGGAAGGAAGGAGAAATCATTCATCACTTTTCATCCAAATGGACTACTTGACATAATTAGGAAAGAATTGTAGAGACTAAATAAAATTCAAAATTTTATTAAAAGGAAAAAAAATATGTCAAACAATTAGGACTTTTCCATACCAATTTTGGATTATTTATAATGCCAAAATGGCTAGCATAGGAGAGGAGAGATAAGGAGTGATGTTGAATAGTCATTTCAAGTGTCAAGTATTGAAGACCAATTAAATTACAATAAAAAGAGTTAGAGAATAGGTCATGAAGTATTTTTATACAATTTTCTATCTAAATTACAATATTATCCTAAATTTGGCATAGGGACACTCCATTATCTATCTTGAAATTGTTCTTCTTGATAAGAAGTCCACTTATCCATCTTGAACTACCTTAGAAGTCCTAACACATATGCATTGACTTAGGAAGGTGTAAACATGATTTTTGATAGTCATTATACACCCATAAAATGATGACCTTATATTTTCCAATTGTCATTCACTTCTTTGTAGTCACTCATTATGCCTCTAGGCCTCAATTCTCACACTTGTCACTATGGTGACTTGCATATGTTCAGGATAATGTTGGGATTAGTTTTCACATTGTGTGAATTTGGGTATTTATAAAAATGTAAATAGTAAGTTTTAATATTTAACGTGGTTGATTTATCAAGAGATAAATATTTGTTACAAGGTTGTTAGTAACCATATGGTTAATATGGTAAGATTTTATTAGATAATTGATATTATATTGTTAGGAATAACAATATAATGTCCCATATAGTTTTGAGATTATTTGGGAGAGATATTATGGGGATCTCAAAATCCCTAGTTATAGGTAATATTATTTTATATATTTTTAAGTGTGTTCGAATGAAATTAATCATAATATAGAGAGTAGAATATTATTATCAGTGTTTAAAATAATTATCTGTGTTTAACTCATTCTAGATTATTATTTTTGCATGATTTAAATATGTACATTATATCCTCTAATTCACATTATTTAATTCATTGTATAGATTTGAGACACATCATCAGAGCCTCTTTGTCTTCTATTCCATCAATTATACCTCAAGAAGATTCAATAACGCACTCCCCATCTCCAACTTAGGTAGTCACCTTACTTCTCACTATTCTATCCAAGACTACCTACAACAAAAAATTTAGTATAGGGGTTTTAAACCATTAATAAGGTGATAATATGGTTTTATTATTTATAATACATCTCCACACACCTTCTATAATGATCTACACCCATCCATTCCCTTATACACATTCAAATGACTTCAAAACCTTTAGAAAACAAAAAAAATGGCTCATTCATACAAATGATGGTATAGAATAATTTAATGGTGAGGAGAATTGGACAGTTTTAAGTTGATATAAATCACCTTCTAGGCTAGTTGACACCTTTTGGATGCATTTCTCATTATATCTTTATCATCATGCTCTTATGAGGGTTTTAAGAAGGTTTTATGTAACTTAGGTTCTAAAAAATGATTCATAAAGGTTAATCCCTTAACTCTTGAAACAATTCCACTAAGTTAAATTATAGGACCCCCATTAACTCTCCCCACGTGATTAATATACCATGCACATTTTTTGTATAGATATGAGTGAAATAAATTGGTTCTCAAGTGTTTATTATGCATTTTGGACACCCCCAAGGCAAGTTGAGGCCAAAAATGGACAATATGGGTTGTTATCTACAAAAATATGGGTATTATAAACCATCCACTCTCCCATGAAGGCTCTAAATTCACTTTGGAAAATCATATGGTCATATGAAAGACACTAGACACATAATGGTTCATGTCTAGTTCTTTGGCCTAACAGGCATAGATTGTGTATTTAAGTATATGATCATCTCTAAAGGGTAACAATTATTATAGGTTAATATCAATGTTTTTCCAATTTAAAATCAACTCTACACATCATCCTTTACTCATTCAAATCTCTTCTATTGATCCTTTTCTAATACTAGGTCTGTAAGATTACCTTGATTCTAAAGTGGCTATGGTCTGAGATAAAACAAAGAATGATTCCACTATTATTTTGACTCAAATGATACCACGGAGTTATATTAAAACTCATTATGACACTCTTTATTAAAATTCAAAGTCTGATCACACTCATATATGCCTTAACACTTCAAACTCTCCACACTAGGTTCTAGGTTTGTGATTGTGTGTAAGGTTTTGGTTGGATATAAGAACCCTTAGATATGACTATCCCTATTCATATTTTCCTCTATAAATCACATAAAAGTGTGATATTATCATTATTATAGTGATTTTAATGTGTTCATCTATCCTAAACCTTTGTATACCAACTAAGTTTTCACCTTTCATTAACCTAGATGGGTCTGTGTATATGATCCAAATTATAGGTGTTAATTAGGGGGATCATCAAATTCTTGTAGGGATGATAGAAGTCTGAGCATTTTATTTTACACTTTTTGTTCCATATTTGGGTCACTAGGACCATCTCAAACCTCGATGATCTCATTTATATCTTGATACCATGCATCATCCTACTATCATCAATACATTATAGGTGTCAATGTTGAATTGTAGTATTCTAGGTTCCTTTTGGCCTAACAACACTGTATTTACTAAGTTTTTCAGTCAAGATTTTTACTAAGTTAAAACCCATTCTACCATCATCTTCTCTTGACCTGACAACCTCTTCCCATGTTAATATGCTACCTCTCCATCGAGGTTATAATAATGAAACTATTAGGCTTGCCTATAATTCATAGACCTTCACCAATAGATGACATTGTATAGAGCAAAACCTCTTTTGAAAGAATTTAAGGTAAAACTTCCCATTAAGTAATTTTTTTCAAATTGACACCTCTCCACATTTCTCCCAATATATGATCATTGAATTTATGTTTGATCCTAGGTTGAGGTCTGAAGATGTCTTACCATATCATCAAGTAGATATGAGATCTATCTTGTAATTAATCTCATAAATCCCATTTTCTGAACATATTTCAACTTTCTAAATGTCTCTGGCCTTTACGGTATTCACTTTCCACCTCTTTATCAAGGTTTGGATATAAGGAAAAACCTCACTATTTTAAATAATTAGCCCACTTCATGAATTGGTAGAGTGTAATATAGGACTTTAAGGCGATGGATATCTATTATAAATCTTTGAAAGCCATACAACTTCATTCTCTCACAATTTAGTGACACATCTAACTTTTGAGACATACATACTCAATATGCACTCTTCCTATAGATGATAGTGAGAATGTATTTCCATTATGACCTCAAACCATATTTTCGTGTATGATCAATTGAGGTTAGAAAACACATTACACTAAGGATGTTCATTTTAAATTTCTTTTCAAACCTCCACTTCACACATTCACTTACAACTATCAAAATACTATTATGTAAACCTCAATGATGTTCACTTTTAGCACAAGGAAATTGTTCTACCTATCCCTCCATGTTCACACATTCCAAACAAATTGAATTAAACATGAAAATGATTAACATTCTCTATAATTACACCTACATTACTTAGTTCATGTAGACTAATGTAATTAGATGAGAAAAACTAAGATGTTGGGGTTGCATAAGGAGTTTGGAGGTGTTAACAATATCAGTGATTGTTCATATAATAAAAAACACTAATATTGAAACGATAACCATGAAATTTAAGTACATAGGTATCCTTACCATCCACCAAGTGCATTCACTTTAAATATTCTTACCTTGTCTATACCAACTAAAAACTGATTCTTTTTGACCTATCCAAGGGTGTGATAGGAGAGAGAAACAAATTTTTGGAAATTTTAGATTGATTAAAGCCACCTAAGCCTAGAACTAACTTTTAGTGATATAAATACACCTTTAAGCCTTCAAATTTGGTAGATGAGTCATTCAATCTATACAAATACTTAAAACTAACTTTTTTAGATGATTTCCTTTCTTTTAAGTTTCAAATCCTTCATCTGACATTCTCTGAAAGGAATTACATTATATTTATTCTTGACACATTTTTACTTTTGTGTAAAATCATACAATTCATTATAATGACCAAAAGGTGGCATAAAATGACATTAGAAAAGAAAGAAAAATATGATAAGGTTAAAACATGTTGTATGTGACTCTCAAAATGTGACTTAACCTCATTTAGGACCTTGGTGAACATTTAAAAATTGGAAATACCCTTTCAAAAGTTTGAATATGTAGGGGGGTTGACCCAATTTGACCTAGGGTAAAATTTGGTCAACGATTACATTCATAAACTTTACAATTATCTTAACATTTTGAGGTAAGGTACTTATAGGTACTATTTTTCCCTCACCTCAAAAGGTAGGAATAATAGTGGGGCCATGCTTACGAATAATGTTCACCACACCTTACACTAATTTGTATATTTAGTGGAGGCATGTCATATGAGCATGGCTTCAATACATTCATAGTTTTTAGATTATAGTGGGGTCATGATTTGGAAGCATGATTTCCACATTTATTTAGTATTTTTTACTTATACTAGTTTCAAGATTCATTAGGGGTATGTCATATGGATATGGATTCCACACATTCAAAGTTTTCATATTTAATAGGGTCATACTTGGGAAGCATGTTGTTCACACCCAATCAGTATGATACTTACATTTATTTATAGATTCAATAGTGGCATGCTTTAGAAGCATATTATCCACACCTACTTAGTATTCAACATCTCTAGTTTATAGTCAGGGCATGTTCTTGAAACATGTCCTCCAAATTGGTACTTATATTAATTTCATATTTCTCCATATATATTGGGGGGAATTATTTGTAATAATTTATTACACACTTACATAGTTATCTAAATTGGCTAAATAACACATTTATATGATTCAAATTCACAATTATGGTAGAATTTTATACATGGTACCTATTGGCCAAATTTGGCCTACATACCAAAATCTCTCTAATCCAGACCATGAAATTGATTATGGTCCTAGTTGAAGAGTGACACCATGTCACAAGGATAATATGGAATTCAAGAAGATATCACACAATATTTACAAAGCTTTTGAAACACTTTAAACAAACTTAAAGTGTAATTTGTTGATATTTGGAAGTAAGCCATGAAATAGGTCTAGAGATGCAAGGGAAGAGATTTAGTAGGTTATCATGGTGTTTCAATAATTAATGGACATTAATAAGGTTTCATAGGTCTCATAAACTATTTTGAGCCTTGCAAGTTCTTACACAAGTCCAAAGTAACTATACCATCATGAGAACATCATATAGAAATGCACTAGTCAGCTTGATTATGTATTTAATAAGTATGACTAGAAAGCCTCTCAGGGATAAAAATATTGCATGGACATGAATTTATTCATGCCAAGATCATAATCTACAAATTTCATGTCTGGATGAGATTATTATCTCAAGATATAAAGCTTCAAAGTTAGACTTTTAGAATGAAATAGGCATGCAGATGTCAAGTTTAAGCTTCATCAAATAGACATTGGAATTAAAATATCCCAAGGTTTAATGAGATAGTGAAAATTTTCCAAATATTAGGAGATAATTTCAAGATACAATAGTGAGAATTAATATAATAGATATCAGTGAGTCCTTAGATCCAATGGTGCATATTTTGTCATGCAAAGTAGATCAATTGTGAGCATCAATTTAAAATGTTAGCATAAGCAAGAAGCTAACAAGTGGAAAGATCTTAGGTGTCCTAATAGATATCTAATGGTGCACAATGACTAACAAGGTCAATAGGTCTAGGTAGATCAATGGTATGCATGTAATCGTATAAAGTAAATCAATGGTGAGCAATGAGTTAACAAGTCAATAGATCTCAAAGGCTAATGAGAAGCTACCAAGTGTCACAAGCATGTTAAACTAGTAGAAGATAAATGGTATACATTTTATCATACCAAGGTAGATCTATAATGTACATGAGGTTAAATAGTAAACAAGATCTTGAGAACAAATAAAGAACTAACAATTGGCACAATATGAAAAGCTCAAATCAAGATCAAGAGTCAAAATTAAAATTCAAAGCCAATTCAATCAAGGTCAAATGAAAGATAATATTAAAAAGGGATGCCATAGAGGTAGACATGTTAGTTTTGATGGGTTCATCACCAAATATAGTAGCATGATTATGATCCCTTTCCTTTATTTTTATATACCAAAGATAAACCAGTAAGGAGCTAATAGGGATTAATTGATGACACTAAGATTAAAATAGATTTATTAAGTTATTCTGATAACATCAACACCAAAATAATATTGATAATTATTTGATCCTACCATTATAACTATAAGCAGCATCAATGTAGACAAAACATAGATTGAAAGGGACTGGTATGGTTGTTATGGCCATTTTATAGAATTAGTCTTAGTATGATGATCCTTGGTAACTGAATCAAAGCCAGAGGATTGGAAATCTCAATCATAATGACCCATTCTCTATTTTTATAGGAATAATTCCACATATCTCTCATTCCATTCTAATATATATATATATATATATATATATATATATATATATATATACACACACACACACACACATATATATATATACATATATATACACACACACACACACACACATATATAATATATATATATATATATATATATATATATATATATATATATATGCTTATAATCCTTGAAGATGACCCCCTCTCTTTGGCATGACTAGACTCTATCAAGATTGGTATTATAATGCCTATTTAATGTAATAAAGATTGAATTCCTCCATTTACAAGCTCAAATAAAGTATGTCTCATGAATTCATTGATGTGGTTAAGTTAATAAATACTTCCTTTCCTCTATCTAAGTTTTATCACCTTTATATAGTGTTTTGGTAGTTCTCATAGGTCATTCTAAGTGCTTACATAGTTTGTTGGTCAATGTGGAAGTGGACAATTGCCCTACCATGCTAGGTTGATAGCTAATCCATCCATTTATGTGAAATAATTATGTGAAAATAATCAAAGAGTGAATGAATTGATATTATACATTTTTTAATGTGTCTTATAGTGTGTCTTGTGTAATTAGAAGGATCAAAACATTTGGTGTATCACCTCATTTTTACATGCTTTTATGAGTTTTTGTCAATCTCTCTCCATTTTCCAAGCAAGATTTAGTATTAGGTATATTTTAGGTGATAAATAAAAAATTAATTTGGCCTTATCTAGAGGTCTGACCTAATTTTAAGTGACACACAACCTAGGGTTAGTCTCATGTTGGGCTAGGTTTGGGTAGGAAGACTTGAAAACCCTTTGCTCAACCATGGTACAACCTAAGAACACCAACAATTCTAACACACCTAGTAAGACCCATACCAATTAGTGTAGGTGATAATTAGAGATAAGGAGAAGCATATATAATATCAAAGTAGATCCATCATCATCAAGAGATGAATATTCTTCAAGTTGTAGATTTCATAACACTGTCCAGATAGTATTCTCATGCCAAAAGTTACTACAAGGTTAGCTAGTAAAGGTATTCCCATTGAATTCATTGAGCTACCTACTATTTAATATAAGAGAATAATATTTAATAGGAAAATACCTTATCCCTAAAATAAATATTAATTTTTTGGTCATCTTATTGCTTTAAGCAGTGAAATCCCCACTACCCAAATGGCCATCATAAATCACATATTTGTCCCATTCAATAGAGGTAGTCCATCTAACCTAGCCTAGTATGATGATATTATTGTATTAGATCTTAAAATAATCCAATTATTTTATGGAGAACATTAAAAAACTACTATTGATCACATCTAGGATGTTGCTAACCTTTTCTCTATTCATAATGTTATTCAAGATAATGTGGCTATCAAACTGCTTGTTACTTCCTTCAAAGGAAAAGCATTGGATTGGTATAAAAATATTCATTTAAATTCCATTAATACTTATGATGAGTTAGGTGTATCCTTATTTAGGAAGTTTGAAGATAAATTTGATCACCTATCATTAGCTGAGAAGTTGACTACCATTCAGAGAGCTCCCCATGAGTTCATGTCTAATTTTAAGTTTAGATTCTGAAAGACATGGACTAGGATTCATGTATTCATGAGACCTTCCCTAGAATATTCCTTCTTGTAATATTTTAAATCAATAAATTCTAATATTAGTGTGATGATATAGTTCATAGGTTGTAACACCTTGCCAAATACTTATGAAGCTTCCATAAGAGGAGAAAATAGTTTGATACAAGTTGGTAAGCTTTCACCTAGGCCTCCAATGCCTATATTCCTAGAGTTTTAATATACTCCACCACCTCAAGTTTCATAGTTTCCATCATTATATCCTATCCCATCTCCTAAAGCCCAATTTGTAACCCCTTCTAGTCAAATTAGTGAGATTGGAGAAAAAAGTCTATTACAATCTTTTGGGAATGAAATAGTCTCACTCAAAAGATAGAAATACTAGGTTAGGCCTTATAAAAGTTAGAATAAAACCTCATATCAATATTTTAGATATCAAAAACCTCCCTACCAAGGATTTATGGAAAATAGACCACCCTATCAAGCATAACAAGCCATAGTTATAGCTAAATCATATGCAAATGTTGACCCTAATATGCCAACAAGTTAAAAATTCATTATTATCACACCACCTCAAAATAATTTGATGCATGAGTCAAGTTAGTAGCCATAAAATCTCAATGATGTTCAAGGCCAAGCCTTGGTATGATAGAACATTACTATGCCACAAATGACATAAGAAGAGTTTTCTCTTCAAAGAGGTCAGTATCAGAGGAAAAATTTTGTACCCCAAGGAGAGGATCAAAAAGTTAAAGGGTATCATGATGCCATTAATGTAAATTCGAAAATAGATGATTATGTTGACTTTAATCATGGTGGTGAGACTAGTAGTTTAAGTGGTCAAGTTGTAATTATAACTAGAACTAAAATAAAAGCCATTGATGAGGCTCAAGATGTTACTAATGCTTAAATTAATCCTACTGTTGGTTTTAAAAGTATCAAATATCAACATGCTACCCCTACAACATAGAAAAATTAGAATGTAGAGGCTAAGAAGGTCCCTCAAATACCTTTGGTCTGTGAACAACTAGTTGTTCAAAAGATGTAGCCAAAGGTTAATGGAGCCTCATTAAGCATAATATATTAGATGAATAAATACAATATAATCATTATTATTTAGGATTACCTTAACATTCCAAGGCAAAAATTAATGCTCATACAAGATCTTTTAGCTCTCAAACTATCTCTAGAACTAGTTGAGAAACAAAGAATTATCCTAATTAATTTAGACTAGCTAGTGAAGAATCAAGTACAATAGGTAAAAAAATGAAAAAAGGGGAAAAATTTGAGGTAAATTTAATTAAAAATACTCACTTATACCTCTCTTTTATATTTTGTGATTTTTTAGTTCATAAATGTATGGTGGATAGTGGAGCCAGTAACACTATCATGCCTATGCAAATTGTAGAGAAAATTGGTCTTGTCTATGATCTAAATAATAAATGAGTATTGAAACTATATGGGTCACCAAAAAATATATTAGGCATCATTAAATTTCTAAATTTGACACTATATGCTTTTCCCAATGTTACCATTCAATAGGATGTAGTTGTGGTGGACTTGCCTCCCTACTTTTCCATGTGTCTGTCAAGGGACTTTACCTAAAAGATTAGAGGATACTTATCATCTCATTAGAAATATTTTATATTAAATAAAAATTATGAAACTAAAGTAACCATACATTTTAAACCTTTTTCATGGTTCCATTTTGAACCATATATGTCAAATGTTGTGAACACCAATTTCCTTATCTCAGATGAGGTGATAAAAGATATTGTAAATGAAACTGAATCACCATTAAATGGGTTTCCATATTTTTTCCTTTATGAGTGGACCTATAACTCACATTAATATGATAATTATAAGATAATTTAATAATAAGGACTTGGTTTTTATTTCTTTCATGAGAAAGATGCAATAATTCTAGCCTTGATGAAGGATAATGAGCCTAGTGATGGTCTTTGGCAATTATACTTTGATGGGTCAAGCTATAAGCATGGTACCATGGCTAGAATGATGTTTATTTATATATAAAATTAAAGGTACTTATCATTAATTATGTTTAAATTTGTGTTTTCAAATAATGCTACATAATATGAGGCATTAGTTCATGGTTTATAATGGGCTAGGAAGATGAAAGTCAACACCTTATAAGTCTTTGGTGATAGTGAAATTTCATTTCACCAAGTTAGAGGTCTTAATGTATGCAAAAAACATTTAATAAGTATTATAATAATATATTATGGGACTTACTTGAAGATTTTAGGCCTTCAACATTTAGGTAATACCAAGAGATAAGAACAAACATGTAGATAGGTTGGCTACCATTAGGGCACAATTTAGTATCCCAGATAATATAAGAAGTGAAAAGGTCCAATAATGCATTAAGGTTAATTTAAATCCTTCTATCCTAGATAAGAATGATAATTATAAGGTATTTGAAGATGATAATCATATTTTTAGATTATTACAAGAGGAAGCTGAGTTTTCCTCAAGAAATCAATCAAAATACTTGCAACAGTATGGTGATCATATTATGCAACTAAAAACAAATAATTTGCCCAAGGGATTGGTCACACTTGAGAACATATTCATTGTGATGATGAGATAAGGAAATAAAATTCATATTTGTCAACAAAGGAAGAACAATGTACCAATATGGAAGTTTCACTTAGTAAGAACTTAAATTTGGGCAAGGTATGCACTTATTAAAAAAGGAAAACTTTATTGAGTTATGTGCAAGTTTTGTTGATGTATTTTCATGGAAATATAGTGATCTTAAGGGATTTGACCAAAGTCTATCTCAACACACCATTGAGATAGAATATGAAACTAAGCTAGCAAGATAAATACAAAAGCCTATTAATCTTAATATTGAGTCTTTGATAAGATTTGAGCATTTTAATCTCATTGAGTCAACTATTATATTTCCAATCAAGAAATCAACTTGGGTATAAAATATTGTCCTAGTATGTAAAAATAATGGTACAATTAGACTTTTTTGAATTTCATGACCTGAATAAGGATTCCCTTAAAGACTCCTATTTACTACCATCTATGGAACATATTTTATAGTTAGTTTTAAGTTTAGAAAGGTTATCCTTATTGGATGGCTATAGTGGCTGTAATCAAATTTTGGTCAAAGAAGAGGACCAATTCAAGACAGTATTTACCATAAAGTGGAGGACATTTTCATATAGAAAGATGCCCTTTGGTTTATCTAATGATGTATCAACCTTCTAGAAAGCCATGGATATGGCATTCTAGTTCCTTATTTATAATTTTTTGATGGTATATTTGGATGATATATTAGTATTTTTAAATAATGTAAGTGACCACATAGTTCACCTTGAGAAAGTGTTTGAAAGGTGTAGACAATTTGAGTTATCCTCAAATCCTAAAAAGTGTGTCTTATCAGTTCATGAAGGTAAGCTTTTTTTACATATATTATTAAAACATGGTTTAAGCATAGATCCTAAAATATTAGATAAATTTTTCTTTCTTTCCTTGCCCAAGCACAAAAGAGCTTTGAAAATTTTCTTAAGAGAGATCAATTTTATCATAAGATACATCTCAAATTTTTCCACTTTAGCTAAGCCACTTATAGCTATGCTAAAGAAGAATCAAAGACTCAGCTAGTCCAAGGAATGAGTAAGGAGTTTCAAGGAAATTAAGAAATCCATGGCTATTTATCCTACACTCATGAACCTAGATTTATCAAAGGAATTCATTTTTAATACCTATTCTAACATTGACACCATTTTAGGCATTATTATGCAATATAACCAAGAGGCATTAGAGAAGCCAATAGCCTTATTTAGTTAAGGCTTGGAAGAATATGAAATAAGGTACTCTTTTTTTGAAAATCATGTACTTTTAGTCATAAGGTCTCTCAATAAATTTAGATACTTGTCTAATAATAAGATACATCTAATGGTTGCCCATCCAAGTATCAAATAATTTCCCTTAAACAAATATATAAATGATAAAATATCTAGTTGGATAATAAAACTAATTTTGTATGATGTGGAGATCAAGGTCACAAATTTGGTTAGAGGCAAGGGACTTTGTGAGCATCTATCCCTAGACTTAAAAGAATTCAATAAGGTGGTTATGGTGTCAACTCATGAAGAATTTTCAACTGATCATACCTTACCTTTTAGTTGGTATCATGATTTAGTAATATATGTCCAAGATTGTCTTTATCCCTCTCACTGAACCCCTTAAAAGAGAAGATATTTTAGATTAAAATATATTCTATTTCTTCTTATTGATGGTGTTTTGTTCAAGAAAGATATCAATGGTATGTTATTAAGATGCATTGAACAACATCAAAAGGAAAGGATACTTGAAGAGTTTCATGATGGAAATGGTGGAGGGAATTATTCATCAAGGCCCATATCCCATAATATTATGAGAGGTGGGTATTATTCCTCAATCTTATTTAGTGATTGTCATGAATGGGTTAGGAAATGCATACAATATGTTATGTTTATTAGAAAATTGAAACTTGTATCCTTACCACTCCAACAAATTATAGTGGATCATCCCTTTGTCCAAAGGGTATTGGAATTTATTGGTCTCATGAACCCCCCGTTCAAGCTTAGGTCATAAATGGATATTGACCGCTACATATTACTTCAATAGATGGATAAAAGTAATGGCATTGAAGGAGGAAAATGAGACTAATGTGGTAGATTTATATAAAGGTTTTATTACTATATTTAGAGTCCCTTCAACCATTATTTCTAATAATGTTATGGCCTTTATGGGGTTTAGAATTAGCCAATGGGCAATTCAACATGGGATTTATCTCAACACTTTATCAAACTACTATCCCCAAATAAATGGTTCTGTTGAGTCCACTAATAAGAACATGTTGAAGATCATAAGAATAATAATTGAAGATAATAAAAGGTCATGGCATCTAAAATTGAATTTAGATCTATGGGCTGATAAGATCACTTACAAAAAGTCAATAAATAACTCCCCCTATAAGTTGGTATATGGTAAGGAAGCAAGAATACCTATCTCTCATAAATTTCCTTCCCTATAAATATTTCATAAACTTTAGTTATTAAAGAATGAACCTATGGATATTATATATGCTGAGATTATGGAGTTGAAAGAGACAAGACATCAGTCCATGCTAGCCATGGAAAGCCATCAAGAAAAAGTGAAGAGAGCCTCTCAAAAAGGAGATTTTTCAAGAAGTTTCAAAGAAGGAGATTTGGTCCTCAAGTGGGATGAGGATAGAGTTAATAAAATAAAGAAAACAAAATTTGACTCTCTTTGGAGTAGTCCATACACCATCTCTAGCTACAAATCCCACAATGCCTTCTAACTTGCAAAAAAGGATGGTGAGGAGATTCCTATCCTAATTAATGGAATAAATTTGAAACATTTTTATTAAAGAAGTTGAGTTCCCTATACATAGTTTTTTTTGATTTCCTCCAAGTGTTCTCATATCACATTAATTATTTGTTTTTGCTTTGTTTAGTTATATTCCTTATTTTCTATGTTTCCCTTCTTATTTTGGTGGAATTTTTATCTTCCTCTAGTCAAAATGGTTTTTTACAGCCATGAATCATATTTTTAATTCTTTATAATTCCAAATTCATTTATATGGCCTATGTTCTCAATCATAGCAAGCATGCTACCCAGCTATGTCATCAAAGATGTTGGCCAAATTTGGCCTACATACCAAAATCTATCTAATCCAAACTAAAAAGTTGAGTATGGCCCTAATTGAAGATTGATTCCATGTCAAAAGGAGTATGTGGACTTTAAAAAGAGATCACATAGGATTTAGAAATCTTTTGAAACACTTTAAATAAGCTTAAAGTGAAATTTGTTGATCTTTGGAAGCAAGTCTTAAAATAGGTCTAGAGTTGCAAGGGAAGAAATTCAATAGGTTATCATGGTTTTTCAAGAATTCACAGACATAAATCAAGGTTCACATGTCTTATAAACTCTTTTTGAGCCTTAAAAGTTCTCGCAAAATACCAAAAGAACTAGACCATCATGAGAATGTCATGTAAAAATGAATTGGTCAGTTTGATTGTGCATTTAATAAGTATGATTAAAAAGCTTATTAGGGACAAAAATATTACATGGAAATAAATTTATTTGTGCCTAGATCATGATCTACAAATTTCATGTCTTGATGAGATTTCTATCTCTAGATATAAAGCTTCAAATTTAGACTTGTAGAATGAAACATGCATGCAGAAATCAAGTTTAAGATTCATGAAAAATCCATTAAAATTAAAATATCCCAAGGTTTAATTCAATAGTAACAAGTGTCTAAATCTCAAGAGCTAAGGTCAAGATCCAATGATGAGCATTGATATGATAGATGTTAGTAGGTCCTAAGATCTAACAACATGGATTTGATCATGCAAAGTGGATCAATGGTGAGCATCAAGTCAAAAGGTTAGCATAAGCAAGAAGCTAATAAGTGACAAGATCTTGGGTGTTCTTATAGAGATATAATGTTGCATGGTGATGTATAAGGTTAGTGGGTCTAGGTAGATTAATGGTAAACATGCAATCATATAAAGCAGATCAATGATGAGCAATGAGTTAATAAGTTAATAGATCTTAAAGGCTAATCGGAAGCTACCAAGTATCACAAGCACATTAAATTGGTAGAATATCAATGGTATAAATTTAATCATATCAAATAAGATCTATGGTGTGTGTTAGGTCAAATAATTAGTAGGATCCTAAGAATAAATGAAGATCTTCTAGTTGAAATAATATGAGAAGTTTAGATCAAGATCGATGATCAAAATTAAAAGTTGAAGATAATTTGATTGAGGTCAAACTAGATCTAATATTGAAAAGAGATTCCATAGAGGTAGACACAAATTTTTTGATGGGTTCATCACCAAAGCTAGTATCATGATTATGACCCATTTCCTCCATTCTTGTACCCCAAAGATGAACTAGTAGGGAGAAATCAACACCTCTAAGATCAAAATAGATTAATTAAGCTATTACAGTTACATCTACACCAGAAAAAGATTACTAAATATTTGATAACATCACTTTAACTATAAGGAGCATCAATGTAGACCAAAAATATATTGAAAGGGATTGATATGGTTGTTATGGCCATTTTATAGAAATATTTGTAGCATGATGTTCCTTATTAATTGAATCAATATCAAAGGATTGTAAATATTAATCATAATGACCCCTTCTCCATTCCTCCATTCTTGCATGCCAAAGATGAACCAATAGGGAGCAATCAAAACTACCAAGATCAAATTAGATTGATTAAGATATTGTAGCTACATTGACACTAGAATAAGATTATTAATGATTTGATCTCATCATTTTAACTATAAGGAACATCAATGCAAACCAAAAATAGATTGAAAGGAATTGATATGGTTATTATGGACATTTTCTAGAAATAGTCTTAGCATGATTATCTTTGCTAATTGAATCAATGCCAAAGGATTGGAAAAATTGGTCATAATGACCCCTTCTCCATTGTATTCCTTGTTAAATCATCCTTCCACATCTCTCTCATCCCATTCTAGTATATATAAAAGATTATAAGCCTTGAAGATGGCCCACTCTCTTTGGCATTACTAGACTCTACATGGTTTTTACTATAATGCCTATTTGATGCAATAAAGACTAGATTCCTTCATTTTTAAGCCAATTTAAAGTGTGTCTCATGAATTTATTGATTTGGTAAAGTGAATATCTTCTTTCCTTGCCTTTTTATGATTTATTTCACTTTTATATAGTGTTTTGGTAGTTTTCACAGGTCATTATAAATCCATACATAGTCTATTGGTCAATGTGGAAGTGGATAATTGCCCTCCCAAGTTAGGTTGATAGGTAATCCATGAATTTGTGTGAAATAATTATGTGAAACTGATCAAAGAGTGAATTACATTATATTTTTTATTCTTGAACATGTTTTATAGTGTTTGTGCAATTAGAAGGATCAAAACATTTGGTGCATCACCTTATTTTTACATTTTTTTATGAATTGTTATCAATATCTCTCCATTTTCTAAGAAAGATTCAGTATTAGGTCTAGTTTAGGTGATAAATCCAAAATTAATTCCACTTTATCTATAGGTATAACCCAATTTTAGGTGACTTACAACCTACGGTCAGTCCCATGTTGGACTAGGTTTGGGCAGGTGGACCTCAACAATCCTTTACTTAGCTAGGGTACAACCTAGGAACACCAACAATATGATTGTTATATATATGTTTAGCATGAGAAATATATAAGGTGCATATGCAATGCAAAATATACCTAATATTTCACAATATAAAATAATTTTAGATTCTAAAATTATTGCATGTATTGATAGCACATAGACTTTGACATACTTTAGCAAGCCAATCTACTATAATATTTGGTTCACCTTTTAGTATGACTAGAGTGGGGCATATCTATACACATAATATATTTAAACTTTTACTAATTAATAACACTTTGTATCATATAGGAACCTTTTGAGTCTCAATCTCTCTAAGTACACCCCTTAAGGGGTACACCAAGAAAGGGGTTAGTAGACCATTGGTACTTCATAATATTGTGTTCCCTTTTTCCAATTACCATCTACATACTTATCTCCTAAAACCATTTACCCTAAGCTTATTCTTCTATGCTATACTTATTCCAGTCATTTTTCATGCTTTATCCTCTTTGTTATTTCCCTAACCCCCTTTCACCACTTGATTGTACTAGGTCAATTAGGTCAACCCTGTATAGTTTTTAGACTTTGATTACTATATAGGGTCAATTGGGTTAAACCTATGGTATTTAAGGATATTTTTTACTTGGAGTTTTGTTATCCCTTCGACTAACCTAGCTTGGGACCTATTGATCAACTTCCCTAAAACATATAGGGTCAAATGGGTTGACCTTGTATAGTTGACATATTTGGAAATATTTAGGGAAATATCCACATATATATACAAGATCATTTCCAACCATTTGAGAATTGAGAATTGAAGAAGAATAAGTGCAAATAAACTTCTTCTTATTGACCATTCTACTTAAGGAATAAATCTTAAGGTTCCATACTTTCTTTGGAGATACAAATCTTGTCTTATGGAGAAGTATTTTGGATACATAAATAGGTTGTGTATCCTAGAGATGATTTGTATTTGTTATCCTTATATACCACAATAATGTCTTATGAAGCACCTTGGCGAAGGGAGAGATTGAGGCTCAACAAGTTCATCTTTAAAGGTATGTATTCCTAACTTTATTTATCCTTTGTAAGAGTAGATAAATAATGTATTTTTTATTTTATTACATGCATTAGGATTCTATATACATTGATGTGAGTATATGTCTTTTATGTATGTTTATTTATTTATTTTTATTTATAACACATACTTTATGCCACAAGATTTTGTGTGCACTAGATTAGATTCACTTTCTTATTTATTAGAATAGAGTGAACATTAAACCTAGGACTCTTATAGGGTTATTGAATGATTGTGTTAGACTATAGGCTTTGGAACACTTCCTATCATGGTGTATTATGATAAGTGATCCCCTATTGGGTATAACAGATCCCCATATTATAATTTTATAACTTAACAAATGTATTCCCAATTGAAAGTGTAGGTATGAGCTATCTTCTCTGAGCCAAGATTTATTTATAGACATGATGAATTAATGATTGCACAAACTAAGAGTTTAATCCATGTCATTCATAGGCATGTTAAATTTTTATTTTTATTGGTTGTAGATGGGAGGGAACTGGTTACTTAAGTTATAACTTAAGTCATTGTCATCATTATGCAAATGGCCCCTTCGACTTAGCAATTATCAACTCAAGAAATATTCTAGTACTTTATATTTCCTAAGTCCTCAAGTTAAGATTTATCTCATATCAATCAATGGTTAACAGTTACTCATATGTTGAAGATCTAATGAAGCATAGCAAAGTCAATTTATCAAAGGCACCTCTGAGTAAATGTGTTTGTGATAAGTGTCATAACCACATAGCTTACATAGTAAATATATGGAGTAGTTTAAAGTTAAATGGTAAAGGATTAATGTAAGGATTCCAAGTGTTTCAATAGTGGGTACTAACAATAGTGTACATAAGGCATGTAAGGATGCAAAGTGTTACATTTTGGGAGCTTGTTAGAGATAAATTTTGAGTTTATAAGAAGATCAATCGGTGTGTGTGTGTGTGTGTGTGTGTGTGTGTGTGATCATTAAATTAAGATATAATGGAGTGAGTGGAATCAATGGTATCAAGTGTTTGATGTTTAGCGATATAGAGGTGTGTTAAATATTGAGATAGTTTAATGATATTGATGAAAACATATTCATTTCAAAGACTCAAGAAGTAGCAAGATGAGATTAAGATCTCAAGGTTTAACATTAAATAGAGGTAAAGTTCATGAAACTATGAAGATATAATGACACACATGAGCTCAGATCAAAATATCCAATGGATGTATTTTAAAGTTGGAATATTAAACCCCAAAAGTGTACAAAGATCTAATGGAGAGCATGAGCCTATCAAAAATTGATCTAATAGATGCATTTTAAAGTTGAGAAATTGAATAAGAATCATTTGATCATGGTACAAAACTTCAAATTAATGATTAGTATTCAAAGGTTTTTTTCATCACAATGGTTAAGTAGACAAACACGAAGGTAAGCCATAAATTATGACATAGATAATGAAATAGATTATGATGATCAATAAAATTTGTGTAGTATGTCATGTATATCAAAACTAGAGCCTATTATATACTAAAAATAGTAATGAAACCAAGAATCATGGTGGTGGAGCATGAGTTCATGATGTAAGAAACTTTCTATTCAAGAAAAATGAACTGAGTCTAGAACTAGTATGATGTGTTAGTAGAAAAGTATGAACATAGAGAAGATGTGAAACCTTAGATCAAATGAATATATATATATATATATATATATATATATATATATATATATATATATATGTCATCTAGGATACATAAAATGTGGTTGCTACTGAATAGAGTCAAATTAAGAGAGAGAGGTAGAGAGAAAGAGGTTGATGAAGTGTGTCAAATAGATAGATATAGAGACATAGAGAAGAGGTTCAGAGTAGAAGGGAAGAGAGAGAGATGTGTAGAGTTTGAGAAATTACAAAATAGACTTGTAATAGAGAATTACAATTGGGTTCATTTATGAACCAATGTTGTAATCTAGAGTTATAGCTCCATATTTTGAATATAGATCTGATTGGTGGGTTCCATTAGATAAGTTGAGTTAGTGCTCAGTTGGGGAGTTATTACTTCTTTAGATTACGTGCTCTTAAATCAAGGGATTGGTATCTCTTTAGGGTTGGTGCCCTTAAACATTGTAGCAAGTGAGGTTCTTGATTATGAGGTTGGATTAGAATAGTAGATTCTCACCATGGTTTTATTTCCTACATTTGGATTTCCATGTAAACATATGGTGTTGTGTCTATTTGTGTGTATGTGATCTACACATATGTTTTTGATATGTATTAAAAGTTTCAAAAAGGACTAAGGTAGTCAATCTAATGACTCAACCACCCCTTGTTAATAGATAGTTGTGTTCCAACAATTAGTATCAGAGCCTTGATCCTTAGAAGAAGCTTAATCAGCTCAAGTAGATCTTGGATGGTGAACATAGATGGCTAGTCAAGAAGACTCTTCCTCAAACAAAGAACCTCTCTATGATGGATCAAACTATGCATTTTGGATCATTAGAATGGAATCATATTATCTTTAGTAGGGTTTGATGTATGGATGTCTATTGTAAATGAATATACATCCCTTGCTATAACTCCTACTAGTTAGGCTTAAAATAAGGCATATGAGATCAATGCCAAGGCAAATAATGTTATTCTATGTGGATTGTCAAATTTAGATTTTATCAAAGTCTTGCATTATCAAAATACACAAGATATATGGAATAATTTAAAGATCATCTATGAAGGTGATGACAAGGTAAAGAAGGCCAAGCTACAAACATTCAAAGGCAAGTTTGAAAGCCTTAAAATGAATGAAGAAGAGAAAATTATAGACTGCCTCCTCAAAGTAGATAAAATAGTCAATATAATAAAAGGCCTTGAGTAAGAGATGAAAGATCCAATCATTTTCAAAAATGTCCTAAGATCTTTGCAATCAAGATATGACTCAAAAATCGCTGAAATAGAGAAAGCAAAAGATCTAGATAAACTCACTATTGATGAGTTATATGGAACATTTACAACTTATGAGATGAGAATGGGAGAAATAGATATTTTTAAGAGAGATTCTGCATTCAAAACAACCAAACCATTAAAGGTAGAAGCACCTACATTCAAATCTGAGGAGACTAATGAAGATGAAGTCAACTTTGTTATAAGATTAAAAAGAGGGTCTAGAAAGTACAAAGGTAAGTTACCCTTTAAATTCTTTAACTTTGGTAAAGTAGGACATTTTTATACTAAATTTACTTATAAAAAAAATGATAACATTGATTAAGAAGAAGATAGTAAAAATATGAAACCCTATTATCCCAAGAAAAAAGAACTTCTTAAAAAATATGAAAGGCTTATACACAAAAGAAGATATTGACTCATTGGATGATTACGATAGTTCTAATGATGACCATGACTATGATTTTATGGTTAAGGAAAAGGAAATCCTATCCATGTGTAGAGTAAAAAACTCTACATTTTTAAATTTTTAGTTGTGTGCTCCAAGTTTTGTCCCTACACATTTTAGTTTTGAAGCAATGAAGTTTTTTGACACAGAGCGTGGGTACAAGTTTTTTTTTGCCCAAATTTTGTCTAAGTATCAAAGTCACGCAGAAGCTTCCAAGTGTCATCAGCCAAGACACATTTTATAATTTCTATAAGTTATTTGGAACGTGCCACATGTCCTATGGTAACTCAGTGGAGCATGACAAGTGTTGGAATCCACCTTTCAAATTTCTTATGAGTTTTGAAAGTTTCTTTTAATAAGCTTCTCTTAGGGTCAAGTGGAAGGCACCAAGTGGCAACTGTGGAAGTTTTCAATATTTTTTCTAAAAGCAACAGAAGATGCCACATGTCCCTAGTTGAATAATGTTGAAGCCACCACGTGTCAACATCTGAAATATATTCATTTTGTTTCATTATTAAGTAAAGATTGTGGTAGGCCCCAGGTTTTGTTTCTAAAGTCAGTGGAAGCCACCAAGTGTCACCATTTGTATGAATTTAAAATGAGTCTTGAATGTTTCTATAGTTTAGTTAAAGCTCAATGGAAGCTGCCATGTGTCCCTAGCTAAAGCACCATAAGCTGCCACATGTCCCTTGTTAAAGATACACAAAAAGTGACACCTATCCCTATTCTCCTTTTGAAGCTACTCAGTTGAGAAGTGTTATGGGTCCCATTTTCTATAAGTTTTTAAATTTTTGAAGCAGTGAACTGTGACAAATGTCAAAGATGGATCACTCTTAAGCAAAGACATATAAAGAGTATAAGTTATGTGAAAAGTGCTGTGTGTTTTCTTTAAGTGCCATGGAAGCTACCAAGTGTCATTTTCTAGTGTCGCCTAAATAATGAGATAGTTTTCAAGTGAAAAATTGGATACTACCAAGTGTCCTCACCTGTTTCACAGTGGGAAGAATCCTATGTATCTATTTTAGCCAATGAACTTGCAGGGAGATGGAACGTTTCAGATCCAAGAAATATCTTTTGTTAGACACTTCCAGTTTAATTAGAGTTTAGTTAGACCATTAGATTGGGAATGTGCAGGCAATCTAGAGCTAGTTCAATGTTATAAATATGGGTGCAAAGATCACTAGAAGGGAATCATCAGAAGATAGAGAGAATTTTCTATGAGAGATTTGTTATCAAGAAGTTTTAGACTTTCTAGTTGTGGTTAGGAATATCATTTTCCTTTATTCTATTTTCTTGAGTTAGAAAGTTTGTATAATTGTTCATGTATCTGTGCCTTTTATGGGACTAGAAAATTAATAAGAAGATTGAATTTTGTGTCTTTGTTGATTTTTTCTATGTTACTTCAGAAATAGTCTAAGTTGTGAGCCTTTGATTCTATTATTTTTATCTTTTACATTGATCATGCATTGTTTGCTCTTTAATGTAATTGAATCTTAAATATAGCTTCTCTATGCTTAGTGTTAAGGATCAAACTAAACTCAAGCGCATCACCATAGCTATATTTTCTTTCATTGCATTAGTGTTTCTATTTAATTTCTATCATTTTTCCCCAAAATACTTTTTGAGATAGAAGAGCTAGCTTCTTTAAAATTTAGAGGTCATTTCAAGTCACAAGTCCCACATCCTTGAAACTTCCCATTATTGGTGTTGGAAAAAGTGCAATTCTAATCATCAAAAAATTTTGGCATGCTTTGTGGGACACCATCTTGAAGTTTCTTTCAAGACCATATGAACTAGAGAGCTACAAGGAGTCAGAGCTGTGGACCAGTAACAATATCTCAATCTACTATAAATCTAGGTATTCTTTTTCCACCTTTGATAACTAGTCCAAGAAGAAGGGTAAATTAGTTTATAGTAATACCAAGAGTAAACATGGGAGCACCTATACCCCTAAGGAATTATGCAAGTTGGAACATTGGCAGTCCTTTGATTCACCCAGTACCACCAACCACTTGGGATCTTATCCCAGTAAATGCCCTAAAATCTCTGCCCAAATTTAGTGGGAAAGATTTCAAAACATCTAAGAGCATCTATAGGATGTGTCTGATGTATGTGTAATACATGTGGTCATATAACAGAATGTGGCTATAAGATTGTTAGAATCTTCTTTTAAAGGGAAGGCTCTAGAATGGTATTGATCCTTGATTCCAAATACAATATCTACATGGGATCAGCTTGGAGATCTTTTCTTTGAAATATTTGAAGAAAAGGGTGATAAATCTTCTTTGTTGCAACAATTGATTACTATCAAAAGGGCACCACAAGAAGCAATGACAAACTTTAATTCAAGATTTCAAAAGACTTGGGAAAGAATTCCTACTACAGCAAGACCATTACCAAGTATGGCTATAGTATTTTATCTTAAAGCTTTAAATTCAAATATATCAGTAATGATTCAGTCACTTGGAGGTCAGACTCTGCCAGAAGCATATGACTATGTAGTTAGAGCTAAAAATAGTTTAATAGATGCTGGAAAGTTGCCCCCAAGGCCTCCCATGCCCATGTTTCCAAAAATTACCTTACCTTTGCCTCAAGAAACCCCTAATTCCATAGCCCCACCTGTGTCTATGTATACATATCCTTAACAACCTGCTAAAGAACTTATCCCTACCTAGTCATCTGATATGGATGATATCAAGAACATATTAAGGACATTTTCCAATGAGTTAATCAAAATAAAAAGATAGTAGAATCCTTATCCTAAACCCCAATATCAAGGCTACCAAAGGAAATAAATTTCCACTGTAGCCAAACTCGTATCAGGGTCCTCAAAGGCAAACTAACCCTCAGCCAACAAACCAATTAGTTGTAGTCCCTACACCCTCAAAAAATGTTCCCCCTAATTCAAATAGGGAGATTATTCAAGGGTAGAATAATTATGTAGATGGCACCAATGCCTAGAGTTTCCCTTGTAATAATGCTCATATGCCTAGATATTGTCCCATGGGTAATCTACAAAAAATGGTAGTAGAGCAAAGAAGAATGGATGGACAATTTGTAAGTACTTCTAACACTCAAGCCTACCAGTCCCTTGGTATGCAAAATTTAGTCTTGATGGCTCAGATGCAAGGGATGTCCTTACAACAACAAGAAGAAATAGCCCCTGAACATGCTTTGTTTTCATGGGTTGAAGATGAAGAGTCAGTATTCTTAAATGAAGCCTCCACTTCCAAGAAGCCATTAGTACAATCAAAATACTACACCAGATCAAAGAGAAGGATGATGGAATAGCCCAAAGTCACAAATAAAGAAGTTATGTGGAATCCTCCATTTCAAGGTCATGAAAACATAGCTATTAGACAAGAAGTGCATTAGCCAGTTCAGAATCAAGTAGTTCCTAGACAAGTTCAAGAAAAAACAAGGTACCCTTATTTTCTAAGAACCCAAACACTAGGACTAGTGAATGTGGTAGATCAATTGAAGAGGACCCAAGAAAATATGTCAATATGGGACATATTAGCTATTCCTAAGCAAAACACATTGTTACAAGAAGCTCTATAAGGCTAAGCAGTGCCTGAACATATTGGCACCAAAGAAGGACTTGGTAATAAAGAAAATCTCAAAGACACATTTTATCTGCAAATAATAGCCCTTTTGAACAATGCAGTAGAGGTAAATAAATCCAAACTAGAGCCCTTTTATTTGACTTTGATAGCTGGAAAGAAACTGTTGCATAATGTAATGATAGACTCAAGGGCTAGTACTACAGCAATGCCTAAACAAATAGTAGATGCTTTAAAAATAAAGTATGAGCCACTTACTAGAGGAGTTATGTAGCTAGATGGAAAATTGGTGTAAACAATAGGGAGAATTAAACAACTCCCATTGCAATTATATACTTGTCCTAATATAATTGTCAATCAATATGTAGTAGTCATATATATACCCCCTGTATTTGGCCTATGTTTATCCAGAGATTTCACAGCCAAGATAGGAGATTATATGTCACTTGATTGGTCTCACCTCATCCTAAAAACCAAATATGGTTCAAAGATGAAAATACTATCTGATCCACTAGCTAAGGATCACATCACCAATGAACCAACTTCAAAATTAGAGGCAGCTCATGCTATGCTAAATAAGGAAGAAAGGGTCTTTGTTGAAGAGTTAGGTGACTGCACTAAACATGACCAAGAAGAGGAAAATAACCATTTGTTAGTTATGATGCACAGTGACCCATATGGAAATTATGATTCTACTAGTCTAGGCACTTATGTCATATTTGATGGAGATCATAAAATCCCAAATGTTTTAAGTGAAGAAACACCAAAAGATACTTCTTCTACCAATCCTCAGGTCCCTCAACATGAATTCCATATTTTGAGTAAGAAGAGGGAAAATCATGAACCAGCTCAGGACCTTGAAGAAGATAAAATTGCTGCCTCTTTCCAAGGGAAAAGTTCTAATTCCAAGGTCATGAGTTGGAAGCAAACAATGGAATCATGGGGAAGAAAGGAAGAGGAGAAAGGTTTTTCTCAAATCCTTAAAAAGGTTAAGGCTACTCTTACTCATGGTGATGATCAAGCAGAAGATCCTACATTTGAACACACCCCATCTACACCCCTCTAAGAGAGCTATCAAGCCACATCTGATACAGATAAAGTGTTGGCCAAATGGAAAGAGGAGAACAATTCAATTCTAGCTCAAGGATTTCCTTCTCTCCCACACATGTATAACTATCAACTCTCCACTTCATCCTTTCTCAAAGAGGAACCTCTTTTTGAGGAAGCAAATGAGGAGGAGTGTGCTCAGTTCATGGCTGGTCAGGGAGATTTCATGAGTGTAGATGAGAAGGAGATCACCATAGGTACACCCTTTGATGAACAAGAGATAAGTCACAAGATTTTGTCTTAATCTCTGATGAGGAAGAGATAATTTTTGACTTTCTTCTCACTTTGCAAGATGATATGGAGGAGCATGGACACTTCCTTGATCATGTTTTGAATGACTTGTTTAAAGTCATTAGGGCAGGTTATACTATTCTTCAAAGAGGCTGTGAGGTGGTTACGGATGGACAAGACAACATTGAGACTCAAATAAATATGAAAAATTACTGCAAGCTTTTGGGCTTATCCTTTCAAGAGGTTGGTGAATTTGATGATGATATTTTAAAAGTCATTAAGGAGGATGACCATGCAATAGAACTTGAGTTTGAGGCAGAAGGAGATAAGCCAATCAATGATGTGTATCAAAGGGTTTATGGTGATGAGCCAATAGCCATCAATTTCTTGATGAAACACGCTAGTATGAAGAATCAACATTTGACAATATTTCAAGAATAAGAAGAGTATGTATATGTTGAAAGCATGTTTGACTCTGATCCACTTAGATGCAGGCCAAACAAGGTGGCATGCAAGAAGATCAAGTCACCAGAGCTTCATCCCAATCAGCCACTTTTCTGGCACCATAAGTCTTCTCGCCATGAAGGAGACTTCAAATTTTTTTCCATTGATCCAGAAGGGAGGCAAATATACATGGTTAATGTATTATAGTTAGATAGTTTCCCTTTCTTTGTTGCTTTGTTTTCCCATCTTTCTTTCCCACTCTTTCTTTTAAATAAGTGTTCTTTGAACATGTGGCCGCAACTAAGAGTTTTCTTCAAAATTTTCAAAACTCTCAACACATTAAATCTCTCCCAAATCCTTAAATTCTCCCAAGGTACGTTGCACAGCCACTTACATGACGTGTTTGACTCACTATCCCCCATTAATTCAATAAAGATTTGCTAATGATTATTTGGTTTTAATGCCATTTTTGAGACTTGATGGGTCATTAAATACCCCATAACAAGATTTAAGGCTTAAAAAGTGTCTCAAACATTCCTGTCTGCTAGAAAATCCTTGTTACCTACATTTTTAGTTCATAGCAAACCTGCTTAGTGAAAGTTCCTTCCCTATTATAAAGCTCCATACCTGTTACCACAATTCACTATTTCTAAGTATAGATATAGATATGGAGGAGGCACAGTCTTCACAATAGGAGTATGGGTTTTACGAATCTTTTGATAAGCTTCTCACAAGAAAATCATATGCTTTGTCCCCTACACAACCTTTAAATACCTATCCATGGACTAGAGTCCCTGAAGTTGGTTATGTAAATGACCCAACAAAGGTGAAAGATTTTGCAGATGAAATCATGGACCCAATCCTTCAAAAGCCTAGAAAATCTCTAAGAGAAGGAGCACATCAAAGATGTCTTCAAAGGGCCAAGGTTGGACAATACGAAACATTTGCAATGAGGATATGGACTTCCCAACTGGCACAATTCATTGTCCCAAGTGTGCATCCATGCCCTGACTTGGTTAAAATATGCACCAAATTATTTCATGCACCCTCAAATACCATACAATAGGGTCCATTCATGGTAAAAATTACACCAAAGGCTATCAGGGATATGTTGGCCTTGTATCATGACAAGATAGCCATGTTTCCCACCATTGCCAAAATGTAGAAAATGTGGGCAAATGTCAATAATCAATTGAGGTTTTTGAAATTAGAATTACAATTAGGGGATGATGATACCACTATGCCAGTACTTCCAGCATCAAGATCACAATTTGTGCAGGCCAGCCAAGAGGCACTTTCTATGATGGCATTCATTTTTAGAATGAAAGATGATATAACTATCTATGAAGAACAAATGGCCATTTTGTTCAGATTGAAAACTATTGATAAGACTCAGGAGTATCAGATTGATTTATCTAAGTAGATTTCATATTCAATGGTTGATCATCTCACCCATTTCAAATCTAAAAGGGTTTTTAGGTATTCCTCTTATATATTTCACCTCATGTTGTATCAAAATTATAGCATCTTTTTCAAATATGTATGACCCAAGCTTTGGTCTACATAGGACCATTCCTGTGTCTACATGGACACATATCTTGTCCAAAACTAGTGACCCATATGAATTTTGAGAAATTTTTATTTCCCCTACTTTTTTTCATCTAATCCCAGAGCCATTTGTAAATAGATTGACTCCAAGTGTCTCAGGCCTTATGACCAATTGCACTATTCCTTGTGATTACTTTTTTGGATCCCATCATACTATTATTAGAGTCCATGGCTTTAGTGGAGAACCAATGTTGCTACCTAAGATTTTGACCCTCAGGTTAGCATTCTTAGAGGTCACCAAGAAAGTCTCTATGGTGGATAATGAATATGGCACTAGGAAGAAAAAGATGAAAATATATGATGTTCCATGGGTAACAAACAACATGGCCCTAGAGGTCAGAGATGTTAAACATGTGTTGCTAAGAAAGTTAGCTTTCCTAGGTTTCTTTCTAATTAAATATAAATGGGGATATGACCCAAATGGTTTCATAACTTCATGGGTCAAGAATAATAAGGTTGCTACCAAAATTGTGCATGAAGACTGTCCCTTTTGGGAAAATAGAAGAAACCCTCAGGAAGATATTTTTGATTTATATGTGGAATTGATAGATTTTCCCTCAGAAGAGGCTAGGCCATGGGAGAATTTTTATGATAATAAAAGGGATTTTGACCCTAAAATTAGAATGAATTTTGGTTTAATAAGGGCATTGAAGAACAAAGACTGGAAACTTGAGAAAATAGAAGCCTATTAGAAGTATAGGCAAGAGATTTGTGAGACTACTCACTCTTTTGGTAATGTGGATTTAGATGAGAAATGGGAAGAAATCTAGGATTAATGTCATCCATCTCCTATTTCTAGCCCTAATACAAGCATATTGTAGACATAGGGTGGAGAGTTAGAAGTCAGAGTAGAGTCTAGTCAAACATTGTAGACCCCAGGGCAAACCTCAGCTACAATCACTGTAACTATTTGGCCCCAATATCTTAGTACCATTGAAAAACAAAAGAGTTTAGTATCCTTACCACCAAAATCTTCTCCATCAATGTCAACCTTTGGGGTTCCTAGTTCTATACATTCACCACTAGCAGCAGTGATAAATGTTGAAGAGAAGGAAACACATCCAAAAGAAGAAATACCAAGGAAATGTAAGAGGGTGAGGTTTCAGATTGATTCAGAGGAGTGGGTAGAACCCTTACAACACCAACCATAGAGTTCTTTGGATGCTCCTCAAGTAAGTGTTGTTTCTCCTTCTTCTTCTCAATCTCTCTCTTCTTCTCTTGGGGTGACAATCCTATCGAGCCAAATAATATCCCCTGCCACCTCTATTGTGCCCATTTCTCATTTATCCCCATCTATCCATAGTCAATCCAAATCATTGCCTCATTTTTCCCCCTCTATCCCAAATAAAGTACCTCCTTAGATTTCCCCTATCCAGCATTTGGCTATTCCATATGGCTTGACACAAGGTTATCCTTTTGCAGGTGGGCACATTGCATTGCCTCTCCTTCTACCTTCCAAACTCAAGTAGATGTTGTTAAGAAGGCAAGGGAATCCTGAATGGAGAAAAAGAGGATCAAAGATAATAAATCCTTGACTACACCACATATGAGGTCACAATTTGACCCAATCCAACAACAACTAACAGTGACCCATTTGTCACCTAATATAGTCAAGCCAAATGAGTAGATGTAGCCTGAAGATTATATAATGAATGCAGTGGAAATAGATATGTCACTTTTTAGACCACAAGATAAGGGTTATCTACTAAATGAATCCACTTCTATAGTAGCTAATGATTATTTGAAAGTATCAAAGAAGCTACAAAAGATGGAGGCTTATCTAGCTCTAGAGAAGGCAAATTGTAGTGGTTTGACTACAGAAATCAATACCAAGAGTAACAAAATAGAGAGTCTCAATAAATAGTTGCAAGATACTATTTCTTTTCAGACTCATCAGGGTATTCAAGCCCAAAATGATTCTTTGAAAGAAGGTCCGATGCAAGTGAAAGATGTAGTGACAGCCTTAAGGTGGGAAAAGGCAACATTATAGGAAAAATGTGAGGAAAGCCTGTTATAGGTCACTCAATTTCAACACAAGCTATTGAATGAGTAGAATAATACCATTGTCACATAGGTCCAACTTTAAGCTGAGTGACAAATGATAGAGAAATTGACATTTGAGTTGGCTAATAGGCCAAAGAATGTAGGGGTTTTGAATCTGGTTAAGGAGCTTTATGTATCAATATGGAAAAGAATCTTTGAGGAGATTACTCAGTTTAGAATCTCTCTAAACTTTATGCTATATGCACAAAATTTTTGCAAAAAGGTGGAGACTTTAGTTGAAGCCACTCTGTCCACTATCTCTTTGAGAGTGTTTGACTCTCAAATGCTACTACAAAAGCTATATGATACAACTCATGGAACATTATCAACAACAGGGATTAGTGACAGAATGATCACTGCTAAAAGAGTGAATGAAGTTCTCAGTTGCAACTCCACAATAATTAAATGTGAAGAGCTTCTAGATGTGATGAAAGAAGGAATCAAAGACATGAAATAACACATTGAAGATCTGGTGCAATTGGGTCTTCCCTCCCCTTTTCTTCATAGCAATACGGTGTTGATGGTTGATAAGATTAAACCTTTGGTGTTAGCCAGGCAAAGTGATCAGTTAGTTTTCTAGGGTTTAACAGATGATTCATCAGTGCCTGAAGTGAAAGTTATCTTGATGCCCATGTCCCAACTTGAATTTCAATTGAAGGCTATAGTTCATAATTTGCAAAAAAATTCACACAAAGATATCATCAACCTTGATTTAGCCTTCCACAAATTGAAAAAGAAGCAAGGATTATCTGATGATGAGTGGTCTGTTTATCAGACAGCCTTACTAAATTTGAAATTTTTATCACATTGTTTATACATTCTTTTGGATTCTTTTTGAGTAGGCTCAAAAGTCCTTGGGGTCACCAAGAACTGTAGAGCAAAAACCTCTACATTTTTAAAGTTTTAGTTATGTGCTCCAAGTTTTGTCCCTGTGCATTTCAATTTTGAGGCAGTGAAGTTTTTTGACACAGAGTGCAGGCGTGAGTTTCTTTGTGACTAAATTTTGTTTAAGTATCAAAGTCACATAGAAGTTGCCAAGTGTCATTGATGGAGACACATTTTATAATTTCTATAAGTTGCTCAGAACATGCCATGTGTCACATGGTAACTCAATAGAGCATGACAAGTGTTGGCATCTATGTTTCAAATTTCTTATGAGTTTCAAAATCTTCTTTCAATAAGATTCTCTCAGGGTCAAGTGGAAGGCACCAAGTGGCAACTGTAGAAGGTTTCAATATGTTATTATAAAAGAAATGGAAGATGCCACATGTCCCTAGCTAAAGAATGTGGAAGCCACCATGTGTCAACATCTAAAATATCTTCATTTTGTTTCATTATTTAACAAATACTATGGTGGGCACTTGGTTTTATTTCTAAAGTCAGTGGAAGCTACCAAGTGTCACCATCTGTATGAATTTAAAATGAGTCTTGAATGTTTCTACAATGTAGTTAAGCTCAAAAAAAGTGGCCACGTGTCCCTAGCTAAAGCAACAAAAGCTGCCATGTGTCCCTTGTTAAAGATATGTAGAAAGTGACACTTGTCCCTATTCTCCTTTTGAAGTTGCTCGGGCGAGAAGTGTTGTGGGTCCCATTTTATATAAGTTGTTAAAGTTTTAATGTAATGGATTGTGATAGATTTCAAAGATGGATCATTCCTAAGCAAATACATGTAAAGAGTATAAGTTATGCAGAAAGTGTCGTGTGTTTTTTGCAAGTGCCATAGAAGCTGCCAAGTGTCATTTCCTGATGTTGCCTAAATAATGAGATAGTTTTCAAGTGAAAAAGTGGATACTACCAATTTTCCTCACCTATTTCATAGTGGGAAGCATCCTGTGTATCTATTTTAGCCAATGAACTTGTAGGGAGATGGAACGTGTCAGATCAAAGAAATATCATTTGTTAGACACTTCTAGTTTAGTTAGAGTTCAGTTAGACCATTGGATTGGGAACGTGCAGGCAATATAGAGATAGTTTTATGCTATAAATATGGGTACAAAGATCACCATAAGGGAATCATCAGAAGATAGAGAGAATTTTTTGTGAGAGATTTGTTATCAAGAAGTTTTAGAATTTCTAGTTATGGCCAAGAATATCATTTGCCTTTTTTCTATTTTCTTGAGTTATAAATTTTGTATAACTATGCATGTATCTATGACTTTTATGGGACTAGAAAATTAATAAGAATATTTAATTTTGTGCCTTTGTTGATGTTTTATGTGTTACTACAAAAATAGTCTAAGTTGTGAGCCTTTGATTCTATTATTTTTATATTTTACATTGATCATGCATTGTATGCTCTTTAATGTAATTGAATCTTAAATATAACTTCTCTATGCTTAGTGTTAAGGATCAAATTAAACTCAAGTGCATCACCATAGCTAGATTTTATTTTGTTGCATTAGTGTTTCTATTTAATTTCTATCCTTTTTCCCCAAAATACTTTTTGAGATAAAGAAGAGCTAGCTTCTTCAAAATCTGGAGGTCGTTTTAGGTCACAAGTCCCACATTCTTAAAACTTCCCATTGTTGGTGTTGGAAATAACACAATTCTAATCATCAACACCATGACATTAGGATCAACTTCTATGGATCAAGAAAAAGTTGAAGACTCAGATGAAGAAGAGGAATGAGAAGTGGATCTAGAGTGTGAACTCATTTATGCTCTAGATGAAATTGAGAAGTTGAGAAAAGAGAACTAAAAATAGAAGAAACTTAGACAAAAAGAGATTGAAAAAATGTCCAAAATTATTGAAAAATATGATCATATGGTGGTTATCATAAATATAAAATTTGAAGAGGCTAAAAGAATAGAATATGTAGTCAAAATTGAACTACAATCTAAATTTGATGAGTGCATGAAGTTAGAAGTAGAGATAGTGGCTTTGATAAAATAACTTGAGAAAGCTGAAGATCAAATAGACAATCGATATGAGGTCAACCAAATGTGTAAAAATGGATATAAGGTCACATTTAATGTATAAGTCTATAAGATAAGGATATCTAGAATAGTAATTACAAAAATAAAGAGATCTTAAAACAACATTTATAATCTTAGAGAAATGAATAGTCATATATAATTGATAGGAAAGATTGATGAGAGTTGGTTATAGCATAGAAGAATGGTCCATGTTAACTTTGATAACATATTAAATGTGAGATCAAATAAATGTGTAAGACATATTCCTAAGATAACCAAACTTGTAGACACTACTTATAAGGAATGTTAGCAAAACAAGTAGACACAGGTTAAAAAATTTAAACAAAGGAGTATGCAACTACAAAGCCTCTATAATTAGTTCATACTGATCTTTTTGGTCCTAATAATATAAGAGTATCTAAAGGAGAAATATACTTCATGATATTTGTAGATGATTACTCAAGAATGATATGGGTAACCATTTTGAAGGATAAGTCTTTGACATTTGAAAGATTCAATATCTTTAGGGCCATGGTAGAGAACGAGATTGGTCAAAAAATAAAATGCTTAAGATCTGATAGAGGTGGAGAATTCACCTCAAGTGATTTCATAGAGTATTGTGAGAATCATGGAATCAAAAATCATTACTCTATAGCAAGGACTCCATTTTAGAATGGATTTATTGAAAGAAAGAATAGAATAGTCAAGGAGATGGCTAAAACAATGCAAAAAGAGGCCAAGTTACCTGATGGATACTAGAGAGAAGTAGTCCAAATAGAATTATCTATATTGGATAGAGTTTAACTTAGGGAAAATAGTGATAAAACTCCCTATGAATTTTGGTATGGAAAACCTATCTCTACTATGTATTTTAGAGTGTTTGGTATCAAATGCTACATTAGGAGAAAAAAGACAAACTAGGAAACTTTGAATCAAGATGTGATGAAAGAATATTTCTTGGTTATTCCACCCAAAGAAAATCCTATGTATGTTAGAAAAAGAGGTTATAGAAGACTGTAGAGAACATTAATGTCAAGGTTTAAGAAGATTTGAAACATGTTAAACCTGATAGATAAATCTGTAATGAAGAATCAAACTATGAAGAGGAAGCAATTAAAGAAGAGCATGAGGAAGTAAACAAAAATGCACCTACAAGATTTGTTAAAAAGGATCATCTTATAGATAATATAAATGGAAATAATAATGAAGGATTTTAGACAAGGATAAGAGTTTCAATTAATAAGGAGTAAGTAAGTTTTTCTCTAATGTCTAAAATTGAGCCTAAGAGCTATGTTGAAGCTAGCAAAGATGAGAATTGGATAAAATCCATGGAAGAATAACTGAGCCAAATTGAAAAGAAAAAAACTTGGGAATTAGTTCCAAGACATTCAAACAAGAATTTAATAGGTAAAAAATGGGTCTTTAGAAATATGTTCAATGACGATGGAACTATTATAAGGAATAAAGAAATATTAGTGTGTAAAGGCTATGAACAAGTTAAAGGCATAGATTTTGAGGAAACATTTGATCTAGTTGCCAAATTGGAAGATATAAAAATGTATCTAGCATTATCTATTTACAATAAATCAAAGTCTATCAAATGGATATTAAGTTTGTTTTTTTGAATGTGAACCTCGTAGAGAAAGTCTACATAGAAAAACATGGAGGGTTTTAGCTATCATAACAAGAAGATCATATTTTTAAACTAAATAAATATTTATATGGTTTAAAATAGGCACCTAGTACTAGTACCTATGAAAACAAGGATTCAATAAAGGATGTGTAGACAAAAATTTAAACTTTAAATCAGAAGGTGAGCATATGTTGATTGTTTTTGTTTATGTAGATGGTATGATTTTTGGTGGAAACAATAATAGAATGTGTGAAGAATTTACTACTCAAATGCAAAATGAGTTTTAGATTTTTATGCTTGGATAAAAAATTTTCTTCCTTGGTCTAAAAATAGCACAAACTAATGAAGGGATATTTATATCCCAAAATAAATATTCTAAGGAAATGCTCAAGAAGTTTGGAATGGAAGATAGCAAGCTATTAGGTACTCCATTGATTGTTGGTTATACATTAAGTAAAAAGGATGAGTCCCTTGATATAAATCAAACTATGCATAGATCAATGATAGGTAGCTTGTTATACTTAACTACATCAAGACCTGATATCATGCAAGAAATGTGCATGGTTGTAAGATTTCAAAATGCTCCAAAAGAGTCACATGTTAATGTAGTGAAAATAATATTTAGATATATCAAGAGTACACTTGACTATGGTATTTGGTATCCCAAAGGTGAAGATTTCACTTTGATAACATATACAGATGTTGATTGGGTAGGAAGTATGAATGATAGAAGTAACACTAGTGGTGGTGCATTTTCCCTTAAAAATAAGCTTGTTTCATGGCTAAGTAGAAAACAAGAGTTAGCTACTCTTTCCACAATAGAAGCAGAGTATGTTGTGTAAGTGGCATGTTTCACTCAAGTCTTGTGGATGAAACAAACACTCAAAGACATTAAGGTAGAGTAAAAATCACCTATCTCTATTCTTTATGATAATTCAAGTGATATAAATATATCAAATAATCTAGTGATGCATTCTAGAAATAAGCATATATTAATCGAGTATCACTTCTTAAAAGAAAAGGATACATATCAAGATGTCACAATGGATTATGTGCTAACTCAGGATCAAGTTGAATAAATATTCACCAAACCTCTTCCTAAAGAATAATTTGAGTATCTGAGATAGAAGTTGGGAGTGGTAACTCCTACATCACATCATTAGATCCTAGTGATATGGCATGAGTCTAGGGAGAGTATCATAAAAATAAATGTTAATCCCTAGAAGAAGAGATAAAATACAACTTAGGTATACATATTTTTTCAAATTTATAATTAGTTTATGGTTGCATATTCTTGGACAAACTCTTTTATCTAATAAAGGGGGAGAAACATTTGGACAAACTATGAGATAGTTGGAGTCCCTTTGTCATTGATGTTAAAGGGGGAGAAAAAGTGAAAATGCTCTATGTAAAAGTTTAAAAGAGTAGAGCATGTGTCCAAGTTGAGCTTAGGAAAAAGTTCCATTGCCTAAGGGGGAGTAAGTTTGGTATGGTTAGTTTCAATTAGTTTCATCTCAAGTTCATCAGAGTCAATGCAAGTAATGACAAAAAAGGAACACAATATTATAAGATTAGAGCATTTAGTTTGCCATCAATGCCAAAGAGGGAGATTATTTTCCATATGATTATCATTGATGTGAAAATGGTAATTATGTATGTCATTGATGTTAAATGATTAGGCATGATTGATGGAGAGAAGAGCATGCTTTAGAATTGCATAGTGCAAAGTTGTCATGCTTTATAGAGACCATTTTTGGACCATTTGAAGAGTAATTAATAGAATATCTATTATGGGTTTTTCAAGAGAATCTTAAATATATGGTTTTTAGGTTTATATGAGAATAAATAAGTTGAGAATTGATTTATCTTTGCTCTTAGACATAATAGGGTTTCTATGTTAAACCCTAAGGGTTTAAACCATGGCATTCACATGCATGTTCTATTTTTATGTTGACTGGCTATAGATGGGAACTAGTTACTTAAGTTATAACTTAAGTCATTATCATCATTATGAAACTAGACCCATTGACCTATAAATTATTAGCTTCAATAATTTTTTAAGACTTTATATTTCATAAGTCCTCAACTTAATATTTTCCCCAACTCGATCAATGGTTAGCACTTAACCATATGTTAAAGATCTAATGAAGTGTAGAAAAGTCAATTTGTCAAAGGTACCTCTAAGTAAATGCACTTGTGACAATTGTCAAAATCATAGAGATTACATAGTAAATCTATGGAGTGGTTTAAAGTCAAATGGTCAAGGATTAATGTGAGGATACCAAGTATCTCAATAATGTGCACTAACAGTAGTATACATAAGGCACATGAGGATGACAAGTGTCACATTCAAGGAGATTGTTTGAAATAAAGTTTGAGATTGTCAAAATATCGAATGGTGAGCATGTGATCATGAAATTAATATCTAACAGATCGAGTAGACTCAATGGGATAAAGTGCTCAATGTTAAATGATATAGAGGTGAGTTAAAGACTGAGCTAATTTGATGAGGTCAATAGAATGTATTCATTAAAAAGACTTAGGAAGTATCAAGATGAGATTAATAGATCAAGGTTTAATATTAGACAAAGGTAAAATTTATGAAACTATGAAGATCTAACAACACATGGGAGTTCTAATCAAAATATCCAATGAATGTATTTTAAATTTGGAACATTAAACCCTGGAAGTGTACAAGGATCCAATAAACAGTGTAAGCCTATTAGAGATTAATCTAATGAATGCATTTTAAAGTTGAGAAAATTGAATGAGGATCATAATATCATAACACAAAAGTTAATATTTTTTTTATTATTCAAAGGTTTGTTCATCACAATGGTCAAGTAGAGGAACATGTAGTTAAGTCATAAATTATGACACAGACAATGAAATAGATTTTGGTGATCAATCAAATTTATGTAACATGGCATGTACATAAAAACTATAGCATAGTATATACTAAAAATAGTAATGAGAACAAGAATCACGATGGTGGAGCATGAGTTCAAGACATGGGAAACTTGTTGTTCAAGAAATATGAACTGAGTCCAAAATTGATGTGATTTGTTAGTAAACAAGTATGAACATAGAGAAAATGTGAACCTCTAGATCAAATGTTTGCACACACACACACACACACACACACACACACACACACACACACACACACACACACACACACACACACACACACATCATCATCATCTAGGATATAAAAAATATGGTTTCTACTGAATAGATTCAAATTAAGAGACAAAGGTAGAGAGCAAGAGATTGATGAAATGTATCAAATAGAGAAATATAGATACACAAAGAAGACTGGTAGAGTGGAAGAGAAGAGAAAGATGTGTAGAGTTTGAATAGTTACAAAATAGACTTATAACATAGATCTAGAATTGGATTTATTTATGAATCAATGTTTTAATTTGGAGTTATAGGTCCATATTTTGAATATAGATCTGATTTGCGGTTGCCATTAGATAAGCTAAGTTAGTGCTTAGTTAGGGAGTTAGTAATTCCTTAGAGTAGGTTCTCTTAAATCAAGGGATTGGTGTCTCCTTAGGTTTGGTGCCCTTAAACATTATAACTAATGAGGTTCTTGATTGGGAGGCTAGATTAGAATAGTAGAATCTAGCAGTTGTTTCTCATCATAGTTTTTTTTTCCCACATTGGGTTTTCCATGTATACATATGATGTTGTGTTTATTAGTGTGTATGTGATCTATTCATATGTTTTTGATATGCATTAAAAGTTTAAAAAGGGACTAATTTAGTAAATATAATGATTCAACCCCTTCTTAGTAGATAGTTGTGTTTCAACAACCTAACTAGGTGGCCAACCTTTATGGGTTTTCAACCAGTTTGGCCCCTCTCCTAATGTTTAGTCTACCTTACAAAAATAAAAAATTATTGAAGTGAAAAATTGGAATGTTCATTACCTATTATTTTGGAAATGGATAACTTTTATTGGGCTGCTATGGAAGTTATTATGTTTACTTAGTTGTTGTCCCACTGGCTTCTGGTACACCCAATGGTGGAGGTTGTTGTTGAGATCATGCCTTTGCATCCAAATTTGTATTCTATAGAATTTGATGGATTTTTTATGGAGGAATGAATTTATACTCATATATTATTTTAGAAATATCTAGATCAACTTAAGATAGATCTTTCTTAAGTTTTTAAAAATCTATGAAAACTTTAGGAACCATGGAAAGTAGAATGCATAGAGGCATCTAAATCACCATCATGTTTTAAACATATTCATCCTCTAAAATGGTGAGTGGTGATTTGGAATTAGATATCTTGAGTTAGATATCCAATATGAGATCATCCAATCTATTTATAGTCCTTTGGGATTAAATGGATAAAAAGGAATTGTACATTGTTTCAGTATGCCAAACATGTAGTTTCTACATTATAACATCCCTAGAATCTATAAGTTACTTGATTGCCCTAATCATTACCTCTTTAGTAATAATTTGTTCGTTCATGACTTATTTAGGTTTATCTATAGTGGAAAACTCAAGTTTCACATATCCAAGGAGTAATTGAGATGTTGTCTCTAATCTAGCATATATTGGGATATTTACTTGGGCTATTACACAACTATCTCTAAGAACTACTCATATTCCTCAATGAGTTCACATATAGTTTTTATTTCATTTTTGATAGCATGTCATTGTGTGAAAAATATAATCACTTTCTACTTAGCCACCCAATCCTTTATGAAATATGTTAAAGAGAAGTGAATTAATTATCCTTATACATTACTTAATCACCTAACACCTGCATAACTAAGGTGGTAAAAATGTTATTTATTAACTAGCATGTATTTTCTAATTGATCTTTTGCATTGGCCTTTTCCTTGCATAACTAAAAAAATTTTGATATACGTATAAATCCTTCTACATAATCGAGTCCTAGTTCAACTATGCCTTTAATCTTATTTGATAGTGGTAGTTGAGTCACATCCAAATATGTTTCCTTCATAGTTGTATCAAGTTTCATGGATGTAGTTTCTAGTGTCGTAGGAATTATTGTAAATTGATCCATTAAAAGAAGGTAGTCTATCAAGTTGATGTTGTTGGGACATTCCATAGCCAATAGATAGAGCTCTATGGTTTAGGCTATAATGCCTCTTTTATGTCCTTCATCTAGGTTGTGTTATATGATTCTTCCTATTTTTTGTCCTCCTTGTTCTTCTCAACCTAAATTTTAGCTTCAGTTCTAACCTTAGCATCTGCTTTATCTTGTGCTTTGGCTTCCTCTATAGCCTTAGCCTTAGCATCACCTTGAGCCTTGGATTTAGAATCTACCTCAACCTTAGTTTCAACTTCAACTTTAGGCTTAAATTTTTCTTGAGTTTCTTATATTTCCATTACACACATGCATTATTCCTTAGTAGCCTTGACTTGTGCTTCTTGTTCCACCTACTTCTATTGTATAACTTGTACCTTTTATTATTCTTGGTAGAATTTATCCTTGTATTTCCTTTTTATCTCTATTTATTTAGTCATCTTCTTCATATCCTCTAATTTATTATATTTCTTCCTTGTATCCTCATCTTCTTCAACTTAGTTCTATGTAGCCTCTACTTCTTTAGCTTTCTTTTGCCTTTCTTTCTCTTCATCTTAATTATTTTTTATTTCTCTTACATAACTTCTTGTTATGTTTGTTTTTCTTCCTATGTAACTACTCGTTTTTTCACTTGTTTTTTCTATCTTTTTCCTTCCTCCTTTTATGCTTCATCTCCTTTTCATTTTTTGCCTCCTCAGGATCTAGTGTAACCTGTATAGTTTATTTTTATCATATTGAATTTAACACAATTGTGTCTTAGGGTTCCTTAATAATTTCCACATCTACCAGCTCATTTTTTTATTCAATATGTTTAGATTATTCTAATTCTACCACCTAACCTTGGGGTATGATCTTGTTCTTCCTATAACTAGATCAAAAAGTGAGGGTCTCTTTTTACTTCACAACATGAGGCTAGGATTTTTTTGTGTTACTCATGTCTATTGTGCACCACTTACTCTTATAGGTTCACTAAATGACACAATCCATTATCTAACAATTTATGATGGTTTGGAAGTGGGGTGTGTACATAGTCATCAATAAAATGGTCATTTAGGACTACCCCATTTTGGTAGATCTACCACATGTGCAGTTGATGATCCTAAAACTAAATTGGTTGGAAATATCTTTACCTCTACCTTATTTCAAACAAATTTCTATCCTATAGTATCCATAATAATAGATGGAAGTGGTTGAGTAATGTCAACCTATATGTCTTTTCATACCTAATTGCACACTTAAAAAGTATGCACTACTTTCTAGAAGAAGAATTCATTTTCCACCTCTCAATCATAAAACTCCTTCCCGATGTCTTCCAACATAGATTTTAGGAATTCAAGCTCATTTAATCCCATCTTTGATAGGTATCACTCACCATCTATATTTGTAACCATAATATTATCCAACCAAGACTTTTTTTCATCCTTTTCTTTGGTGGTGGTGGTGAATTACGCCATGTAGCTGCCTTCCTTTTTCCTTTATCCTATGGTGGTAGAGCTTGTGGTTATTGCAATGGTTATTTTGGTGGTAATTTATCTGGATATAAAGGTTTTAATTATAGAGTAATAACTTTTATAGGTGGAATTAAACTCATAGCTAAGGATTTTTACCTATATACTTCACCTTGTCCTTCTATCATGGAAATAAATAATGGCATCGTAGTCATAGGTGGTGATGTCAACTCATGGATTTTGATTTGAATGCCATTATGTAGCTTGGTTATCAAAGAATTTTATCTTAAATATTATATAGCATATTTTTGGATCCATGACTGTGTTATGATTATATTTAATCATAATAACAAAATAAAAAATTAATACTAAAATGTTTGTGTGGTTCCTGTAAGTACCTTCTCAATATTGGTGGTGATATTAGGTGTTAAAAACTCATACCAATTAAAGTCCTCATGTAACTATATCATCTAATACACAATATCAATTATCCATTTTATTTCTTGATTTAACTACTTGGTTGTTTTCCAAAACCTTTTTATGATGAATTCAACTAGAGTGTGCATCAAAGCATATTTAATTGAATCAAATGGTATTCCTTAGCCTACTAGTGTGGTATATTTTCCCCACGTGTCTTAATGGATTGGTAGTTCCATATATTTATTTGAAGGAAGGATTTACCTTAATTTGGAAGGCTTGTGGTTTACACCATTTTTTGCACAATGATCTAAATTATGATATCTTGCGATAAATGAATATCCCCTTGATTTTATTGACTCAACAGAGTCATCATGACCTCATCTAATTTACCAAATGCAAGCAACCTAATCATGTTAATAAGTGTTTTAATTGATTTAAATTTTCATTTAATTTATGTCAATGTTCATCTAGTAAATATTCATAGTGAGTGGTCTTTAAGGTATGATCTTGTGTGCTTGATATGATAAGGAATCCATATAATAAGAGTGAATTTGAAGGCAACCTAATATCTCTTTTATTGAGAGAGAATTTGAAGGAAACTTAATGATTATTATGTTAGTTATTTTTAATGTTATTAGATTGGTGTGAGAGTGTTTTCTAATGAATTTTATTGTTTGATAGCATCATTGAGTTAAGCATGTTTGAGTACTATTCCTTGAGTAAAAGATATCTTGAGAAGCCTAGTCATAAAAAACATAGTCATATCATGAGCGAGAATGAAGAGGTATGTGCATGGTATGACATTATTTGAGGATCATTTAAGGCATGTGTATGAAGTTTAGAATCATCAAAGAGTGTTTCAAGGTCACTTGTCAAGTTTCAAGTGCTTGAGAATTCTAGTCATGGCATGTAAAGTCCTAAAGAGAAAGTCCAAGCATGATGGATTAGTGAAATGGATGTATAGAGGTATAAGAGGATATATGAGGTTTTTTGAGAATGTATGTGAAGTATTGGATCATTCATAAGAGTCTCAAGGTAATACTAAAGGGGTAGGACCTACATATCAAGTCTACAACTAAACCATTTCTAAACTCTACCTAGCCTAATGAGGCATCATAATCTATTGTCAAGGCATATAAAGGATGTATGACACTTTATAATCATGATAAATTCTTTTTGAGTATGTAAGTGAAGTGGAGAGAACATGGAATGAGTCATGAAGGTCAGTTTTAAGGCCTCATTTGATTTGTAGGTCAAGGTCTAAGAAAGCAAAGAGAGAGAGTATGGCCTAATGGGGTATGAGGTTATGTTTCCAAATAAATTATGATAGGTTAGTGTTTTAATAGGTATGATATGTTTTTTTAATCATGTTAGAAAATTTTTAAGTCAAGGTTTACAATAAAAGGCATGAAAAGTGGTTTTGAGGTCTCTCAAGTACACATAAAGAAGGCATGCAAATGCAAGAAGAATTTTTAGTGTTCATTAACATGTTTAACCTCTACATGGGAACATAATATATTCATGGTATATGGGGAAGGGTCTTATATCAAAATTATAGGCATTATTTTTTAAATTTATGGGCTATACTTTATGAACAATCTTTAATAGTGGAACTATGTTTAATCCCTCTTAGAACCCTAATAATGACCTGATGTTAAAGATATTGTTCAAAATATCCTAGAATGGTCTAAAATGGCTAGAAAAACTATTGGATAATTTATTAAACTCTCTCAATCACCTCAAAGTGTGATTAATTTTTCACTTGTGTGAGTAGACCCTATAGGAATGTGCACATTTCTTAGATATTTATTGTAGCAGTAAGATTTGACCAAGTCAAAGTTTGAAAATGAATGGAACATAAAGCTTGAGAATCATGTTTTATGCCAATGAAGGTTTCTAGTCAATTTAAATCCATAAATTGTGATAATATGGTCATCCAATTTATTCAATTGATAATAGGCCTAATGGTAGAAATTCTAGACACTAAAAAACCACACATGATGGTTTTAAATGTCGAACTAACCCTTGGAACCCCCTAAGGACTATTCTAAAACCTTTCAATTTCAAAATTTAGTCAAGTTAGATAGATAGATAAACTTACTATCCAACCCACCTTGACCAAAATTAACCTTTACACTTGACCACTAACAGTCACCCTAACCATTGATGGTTAGGCTTGACCACTGATGGTTAGGTTCTAACCACCTAAATAATTAAATCCAGTCAATTATAGCTCACTTTTTAATTTTTAACTTGTCTAATTTGTATAAAAAATAGTGCATGTTAAAGATAAATTTATTCACCCTATTAAAACACATTTTTAACCTATTATTTCACCTCTCTTTTATTCCTATAAAAAGAGAGGAGGAAGAGGTGAAGAGGGGGGTCCATATCTAGAATCAAAGTGACCATTAATAATTATCAAAGCTTCCTGCATTAGAAATTATTTTTAGGTATTATTATAGTGAAACAATAAGTATGGTAGAGATCCAAAGTGTTTTCATCCATCAAAAAATATCCAAGTATCATTAATCTATCGAGATTTCTCCAAACTCCATCAGCAAGTTTTTCAACTGACTACCTCAACCATCTTTAGATCAACAATGTACAAGCTATATTTTTTCAATAATTAGTTAATTTGTTTCTATTTAAAAAATAACCTAATACAAACCCACTTTCCAAAATTAAATTATGTAACTTTATCAGTCTAACTTATTAAACCAACCTAGAACCCATAATAACCATCGATAGTCACCTTAACGATCGATAGTCTATTCGTAATTATCGATGATTACCAACAACTGATAATCACCCCAAATACCAATGATAACTATGTGAAAAATAAATATAAAGTTATTTTCACCCATTTTACCTCAAAAAAATTAAAATTTCTTTCCCTTTACCTTATCATAGAACCTCACCCTATTTTTTTGGACCACACCTGAATCATTTAGCATTATTATCAATCTATTTATTGTTATAATTAATCAAACTCACCCATTAATTTATCAAAAAATTATTGTATTTGATTTTATTATCTTATATGATAAATTAAATTAATTCATCTTTTATAACTTTATTATTTAAAAGTGTGGATTGACAACCTCAAAGAAAGATCATGTTTCTTGGATCTAGCTTGTTAGGCAATCCACCCTACTATCTAGCTAATCAAATAATTTATTTACTGATTTCTTATCTACAGTTCATTATTCCAAAGACAAATAGGAATATATAAAATCATATAGATCATTTCATGCACAACATATCAATTTTTTCTACTATACCCTTCTTGAGTTTCTTCTCTCTTTCTTCTAAAGAATAAAAGTGAAATTTTACTGAAACAAAAATAGTAAGAAATCCAGGTAGCAGTGAGAAGGTAATTAGGGATTTGTTATCATGAATTAGGGATTAAAATAAGTGTATGTATATTTTTTTTAGGAATTTTAATAATTTATAATATTTTATATAAAATTTGTGAGTTAGTGGTTATAATGAAAAAGTTGCTCACAAGTTGACTTGTCCAGCTCAGTGAGGTCTGTGTACAGTGAGGTTATGAGATTGGTCTAAAAGACTAATATTTAAATTTTTCCATATTATATTTATATAAAATGATATTATAATTATAAAATTATATAATATAAATTCATAATAATTCATTTAATGTCTACATAGGTGTTGAAGATCATTGTCACCATATTGTGCTTTAAGGCAAACTAGTAGTTGTGGGTAAACAAGTTGCAGTGTTGGGTTTGAGGATATATTATATTATTTAATATATATAATGTATATTTTTTTTTCTATTAATTTAAATTATTTATCATTATTTTTTAAATATTTTAATTTGGTAAAAGTGGTTTAAACATTGAAGCCAAAATGTCTTGTCTAGTTCTGTCATGACTATGTATAGTGAGGTCAAAAGATTGGTCTACAAGACCAATATTTTAATTTGACCTTATGAATTTTATATATAAGATTGGTATATATATGGAAGATAATATTTTTAAATTATTATTTATCATGTAAATTTTTCTTTCAGGTGTTGAATATCACGTTGTTTATGATTGGGTTTTGGAGTGTTCTAGCAATTCTGAGTGGGTTGTTTGCAAAGAACTATTTGAGTAATTTTAATCTTAGTAGTGAAGACTAAATAATGTGGTGATGACCATGAGTTAATTTATATATATATATATATATATATATATATATATATATATATATATATATATATATATATATATATATATATATATATATATGATTTATTTCCATGGTTTTTTAACTAATTTATGTCGAATCTTCTATAGTTCAAGATAGACTTTATGTAGGTTCACAGACCTAACTATGAACAGTACTAATGGTGTGCTTCAAGTGGTGATTAGAGATAAAAATTATCATGGAAATAATATTAAATTATTATGGGTCTATTTTATTTTAATATGAATTTTTCCTACCATTTTTTATTATTAAAGTACTCTAAGGAGATCAAAGGGTCATGTGTGTTAATGAACACCTAATTGAACTAAGTCTCCTTAAGGCCTAAAAGAGGTTTTGGTATTTCAAGTTTTGGGTGACCTATTTCAATGATTTATTCATGTATTAAATTTTTTATAAGACCTATTTAAATGGTAATACAATTGTTAAAGTGTGTATGGCCAACAAACAGGGATATGAGCAAGAGGCTTGTATAAATACAAGGTAATTTTAGGTCTAATGAGTGTAAAAAAGGGTGTAGAAGAGAAGAAAATGAAATAAAAATTGGTAAGCATAAGAAGGTCTTTTAGACCATATTAATAGTGTATATAAACTATGATAAATATTTTATACAGGATTTGTGTATGAAAATCAAGGTCATATGACCGAATCAAGTCAAGAAGATGGATAGTTGAGAGAAGAAGGCTAAAAGATACTTTGAGAGGTATAAAATAGAGAGAAGAGCTGAAGAAGGTTATAATAATATTTTTTATGAGTAAAAAGGTATATTTAAGGTGATAAAATCAATCAGTTGGATGAGTTGGTACTGATTCATCTAGGGGGTTAGTGCCTCCTTGCAAATTGGTGCTTGCTAAAGCCTAGCTAAGTAAGTGCTTAGCTAGTTGGGGTTGGTGCTCCATGTGAAATTAATGATTCACTAAATTTGATGTTTATATTATAGTAATATATTCCATTTGTATATATAAATGGGTTTTCTTCCCCTTGAGGGTTTCCCATATATGTGATGTGTTCTTGTGTTTCATACTTATGTAGATAGGTGATTATGTTTGGTATATCAAAATGATTGCTTAAGTGAAATTGATATGAAAGTTTTAGAATATTGATTCACCCCCTCCCCCCCTGATCTCAACCATTTAGCTTCCAACATTTGGTATCAAATTAGGTCTTTTGAAGCAAGCCTAATAACCTAAAGGAAATCATGAAAGGGAAGATGGCTAGTCAAGAAGCTCAAGGTGTTTTCTCTACTAATAAGGCTCAATTTTTCAATGGGAATAATTATGATTTTTGGAGAATCAAAATGAGGACATATCTCATGTCTATGGGCCATGACATATGGTATTCATTTGTGGATGGATACACTCCACCTCCTATACCACCAACTGATGTAGCAAGTAAGAAGAAAAGTGAGAGTGATTCCAAGGAAATGAATGCCATTATATGTGGCCTATTAGAGGTAGAGTTTGTTAAAGTATTTCACTATGAGTCACCCAAGGTGATATTGGATAAATTTAAGACTATCTATGAAGGAGAATCCAAGGTGAAAATGGCCAAGTTGAAGACCCATTAGAGATAGTTTGAAAGTATGAATATGAGTGAAGATGAACCCATTACATCTTACCTATTGAAGGTTTATGAAGTTGTCAATGTCAGTAGAAGATTTGGAGAAGAAATGAAAGAGTCTAAAATTATTCAAAATATACTGATATCACTAACTCTAGAGTTTGATTCTAAGGTGTCTATAGTAGAAGACATACAAGATTTGGAGAAGATATAAATGGATGGGCCTCATGGTATATTGAATACATATGATATAAGAATAAATGAAATAAGACCTCCCAAGAAGGAAAAAAAATCAAAATCTGAGAAGAAGTCAAAATATAAGAAGGCCAAGGATGAGGTATGTTCACCTGTTGGTGATGATGAAGTAATATCCATGTTTTCTAGGAAATTGAGGTTTGGATCTAGTAAGTACAAAAGAAAATTTCCTTTAAAATGTTTCAACTATTGTAAGATTGGTCACTTTTCATCTATTGAGCATGATGAAGATCATTATGAACATCATTGAGATGAAAATAAGGCCTATAAACCTAAAAAAATAATAAAGATTTTAGGAAGTATGAAGGAGAAAATGATAATTCATGAACAAGAGAAGTATCTATACCAAATAAGATAATATCTCATTTGATGTGAGTGACACAAGCACATCTGAGAGTGATGATGATAGTAATGAACATAAACATGATAATAATGAAACCTTATTCATGGATACAGAGATAGAAAATGAGTGTTGTTCAAATGGGAAATGCCTTATGGTTGATGAATAATCAAATGAAGAAGAGGATAAAGAAAACATTGAGGTAGAATTGGTGAGAATTATAGATCATTTGAAGTTATAAATAAGGAATAATCACAAGCTAAGATCATTAGTTAGCAACTATGAAGAGCAGATCGGTTTGTTTGAGGAGAGACAAAGTAACACATCCAAGAAGTATGATGAGATCATCAATCAGATTGAAACATAGATGGAAATAATCATTGCTAGCTTAAAATCTAAAGAGGATGAATGTGCCAAGTATGAAACTGAGATGGAATCCTTGAAAGCTAAGTTGGATCAAGCATCTAGCAAGTTGAAGACCTTTGTGAAGTTTGAAATGATCACTGAGGCTCTAGATGACATATTGAGTGTTCAAAATTTTGCAAGTGATAAGATAGGTCTTGGCTTAAAATAAGACCAAAAGGAGGAATCTCAAGTCAAGGAGAAGAATAATGAAGATGAGAAGGTTAATATGAAAATACCAATTAGACATCTTAATGTTATGATGTATGATAATTCATTCAATTGCTACTATTATACATGTAATCAGTTTGGTCATAGAGTAAGAGAGTGTATAAGACTCTCTTAAAATGAATATGCATGGTATTATGTAATAAATCATCAGTTAAGAGGTATTTCTATGTTTATTTATACAACTATCATAATATGAGACACATTACAAGTTTCTATCCTAGTAGAGGTTTGAAGCTCCTAAAATGCAAGAGATAAGGAAAATGAATTTATGGAAACCAAAGAAATTAAAAGTGACTCATGACTAGTCTACAAACTCAAGTGGACTATTTTATATGGTATAACATACTTTAGATTAGAAATCAATTTTGGAATGTTCATTATCAACCCAAATTACTGATCACACGGATGATGAAAAGTTCAAGCCCAAGGTGAAAATCAAGCCTAATAGAATCCTAAAATACATTAAATCTTATGAGAGAATGGAGATATAGGAATCTCATAAGTTTGGGTTGTTATAGTGCCCTATGAAATGGGTGGCTCCATTAGGCTTCATGGAGACACACATCAAGTTATCAGAAGCATGGTGGATGCTTGGTTTGAGGGTGATATATTCAGGTTGTTCATAAGATCCAAATGTAGTTGTTGACAAGCATAGAAGAGGTAAGAAAATCAAGTTATATGTTTTTACAAGTTGGTAGTTGAGCATGAATTGTGTTTTACATGGTTTGATAACTCTGTTTATTATCTTGGTAAGCCCAATATGTGAAAACAAAGGGGTGCCTTAGTAGCTTTGAGTTATTTTTGCAAGTTTATGAAAACAGTTTCCAAGAGGGTGAATGATCAATTCTATAATTTTCATTATGTATGACCCTTTTTTATTAATGTCAAAGGTGGATAAATTTCAATAGGGGAGTTTGACTAGTTTAGGGAAGATGAGAGTGATCATTTCACTAGTTTGGGGAAGATGAGAGTGATCAAACTAAAGAATGTTTTACCATCAATGACAAAGGGGAAGTTTGTTGAGAATTGTTATCATTTATGTCAAGGTGAATTAGTGAATATGAATGGTGAGTGGTATTTGGGTTATGAGCTTATGTGCTTGATATGACAAGGAATCCATGTGACAAGAGAGAATTTGAAGGAAACCTAATGATTATTCTATTATTTTTTGTCAGGGTTATTAAATTGGTGTGAGAGTTATATCTAATTAATTTTATTTTTTGATATCATCATTGAGGTAATCATGATTGAGTATTAGTCCTTGAGTACAAGATGCCTTGAAAATCATAGTCATATCATGAGCATGTGCATGGTGAGAATTAAGAGGTATGTCTAGAGGTATGAAATTATTTGAGGATAACTTAATACATGTGTGTAAGGCATAAAAACATCAAAGAGTGTTTCAAGATCAGTTTTCAAGTTTAAAGTACTTGAGAATCCTAGTCATGGCACTAGTCATGGCATATAAAGTCCTAGTGAGAAGGTCTGAGTATGGTGTCTTGGTGAAATGGATGCATAGAGTCATAATAGGATATATTAAGTTTATTTATAATTTATGTGAATCATTAGAGAATTTATAATATTATCAAGGTGAGCTTATAGGGGTAGGACCTACAGATCAAGTCTACAACTAGAACATTTCTAGACTCTGCTTGGCCGAATGAGGCATCATGATCTATTTTCAAGGCATATGAAGGATGTATGACACTATCTAATCATGAGATAGGTATCTTTAGTATGTAATTGAAGTGGAGATCACATGGAAATATGAATGAATTTGATTTTCAAGGCCTTATATGATTTCTAATTCAATATCTAAGCAACCAGAGAGAGAGAGAGAGAGAGAGAGAGAGAGAGAGAGAGAGAGAGAGAGAGAGAGAGAGAGAGAGAGAGAGAGAGAGAGAGAGAGAGAGTGAATGGTATAATGTGGTATGAGGTTCTATTTATAAGTAAATTATGGAAAAATTAATGTTTTTATAGGTATGATATGTTTTTTCAAGCATTTTCACAAAGTTTTAAATCATGGTTTGTAATAAAAGGCATGAAAAGTGGCTTTGAGGTCTCTCAACACAGAATGAAGGCATGAAAACTCAAAAATAACTTTTATGTTTTCATTTTCATGTGTAACCTATGAATGGAAACCTAATATATTCATGGTATATGGTTAATGGTACTATCTAGAAATTCTAGGCAATAATTTTTGAATTGAGTGGTTATGCTTTATGAACAATTATTAATAGTGAAAGTGTGTTTAAACCTTCTTAGAACCATAATAGTGACCCAATGTTGAATAAATTATTAAAAAAATAATCTATAATGGTCTAAAATTATTATAAAAACTATTGTATCATGTAATTAACTCTCCCAGAAATCTCCAGGCATGATTGAGTTGTCAGGTGTGTGAATAGACCCTACAAGAAAGTGGACATTTCTCAGAGATTTTTTGTAAAAAATATATATGATGAATTAAAAGTTTAAAATTAATTTATGATTAATAATTATACTCAATTTTCATGTAAATTAATGTTTAATTTCAATTTAAATCCCTCAAGAGTGCCAAACTAGTCATCCAAGTTAGCCAGTCGTTAACAGGCCTAATGGTGGAAACAGTGAGAAATCTAGGCAACAGTGAGAAGGTGATTGGGGATGTGTTATAATTAAATATTTAAAAAAAATTGAATGTATATTTTTATAAATAATTTTAATACATTATCATATTTTATATAATTTCTGGAGGTCAGTGATTATAGTGAAAAAGTTGCTCACAAGTTGACTTGTCTGGCTCAGTGAGGTTTATATATATATTAAGGTTATGAGATTGGTCTACAAGAAAAATATTTAACTTTTAAAATATTATATTTATATAAAATAATGGTTTAATTATATCATAATATCATCTAAATTCATTATAATTCATTGGATATGTCTACACATGTGTTGAAGAACATTGTCAACATGACTATGCTTTAAGGTAAACTAGTAGTTCTATGTAAGCAAGTTGAAGTGTTGAGTTTGAGGTTATATTATATGATTTTATGTACATAATTAATATGGTTTTGTTTTTTATGACTTTAAATTATATCTCATGTTTTTTTAAATATTTTAAGTCATTGAAAGTGGTTGAAACATTGAAGCCGAAATGGCTTGTCTAGTTCTAGACTGACTGTGTATAGTGAGGTCAAAAGATTGGTCTGTAAGACCAATATTTGACATTATAACTTATTATTTTTGTATATTATATTGGTATATATATGTAAAATAATATTTTTCAAGTATAATTGATCATTTAAAGTTTTATTTCAAGTGTTGAAGATCAAGTTGTTCATGATTGGGTTTTAGAGTGTTCTAAAAATTCTGAGTGGGATATTTGCAGAGAAGTGTTTTAGTATTTTTTCTCTAAGTAGTGAAGTATAAGTCATATGGTGATTAAAATAATGTCATTTATTTTCTTAATATATTATTTATTTACATATTTTTTTAACTAATTTATGCCTAATCTCCTGTAGTTCAGGATAGACTTTTTGTAGGTTCACAAAAACTAATTGTGAATAGTACTAATGGCATACTTCAAGTGGTGATTGGAGATAAAAAGTGTCATGGACATAATATTATATTATTATGGGTCTATTTTAGTGTAATATTAAGTTTTACTAATATTTTTTTAGTATGAAAGTGTTCCAAGGATATCAAAAGGTAACGTGTGGTAATGAAGGCTTAATTGAATTAGGTCTGCTTAAGGCCTACAAGAGGTTTTGGTATTTCAATTTGTGGATGACATATTGTAATTATTTATTCATGTATGAAACATTTTATGATAAAAATTAAAATTTTAATATAATTTTAAAAGTGTGTATGTCCAACCAAGAGGGATATGAGCAAGAGTTTTGTATAAATACAACGCAGTTTTAGGCCTAATGAGTGTTAAAAAAGGGTGTAGAGGATAAGTGAATGGAATATAAATTGGTAAGAATAATAATGTATTTTATACAATTTTAATATTTTATATAAAATTTGATAAATATTTTATAGAGGTTATATTTATTTAAAACAAGGTCATATGACCTAATCAAGTCAAGGAGAGGGCTAGTTGAGTGAAGAAAGCTAGAAGATAATTTACGTGATATAGAAGAAAGAAGAGTTGAAGAAGGTGAAAATCATATATTGTATGATAAAAAAATCCCAATAAATTTAATAAAATTAATTATGTAGTATAATTGGTGCTAAGTCATCTAGGGGGTTAGTGTCTCCTTACAAGTTAGTGCTTACTAAAGACTAGCTGAGTTGGTGCTTAGCTAGTTGGGGTTGGTGCTCCATGTGAAGTTAGTGCTTAACTAAATTTAGTGTTTGTATTATAGGATTTTAGTCCATTTTAATATATCAGTTGGTTTTCTTTCACTTAAGGGTTTCTCACATATGTGATGTGTTCTTGTGTTTCATGCTTATGTGGATAGGTGCTTATGCTTATTATATCTATATGCTTGCTTGAGTGGTTCATGGTTTCTTAAGTGAATTTTATATGAAAGTTTATAAGACTGATTCACCCCCCTCCCTCATTCATTTTTATTCCAACAAATCAATGTTTCTATATTAGACCTCAAAGTGGATGTTGAAGTGTGAGGTTTCTTGATTGTATGGTTCCCTAAGGATTTTGTGAAAAATGAGTAATTTATGATGTGTCAATGAAATAAAATGGATTTGGGTCATTTTACTTGGTTTTGAAAATACCTAACCCAATCACCATCTCATTTTTATGTTCATCTATGAGTGGGATCAAGAACTAACCTCTATCCATGGATATATCAGTGATCTCTAATGAATGTTTTTTATGCTTTATCAAGCTCTAATTTTAAATTCATTCATAATAAATATGAAATTATATCATAGGATTATTAGTTTAATAAAAGTTTTTAATTTTTTATCATTGCCCATACCTTGCTCTTATATAGTTTTTGGTCCCTAATTTTGTCTTACTGGATACTTTGAATACATTGACTATTTGCCCATGAGTTTTACTCTTCCCATTAATATCACTTCCTATAATTTACCCTAAAAATGACATTTTTTGCTTAAAATCATTGATTTACCCCTTTGATAGTTATTTTATGTGACTAGTTGTCCTTTTATCTATCCAATTTATTTTATGATGCTACCTATCCATTTACTACTCAATCTACCTCAAAAATGATGAAATATTTTGAAATGCCATGTAATTAATGGTATAACATGACATTTGGTATTCCTTTATCCATACATGTCTTATCTCCACCTTCCTAGACTTAAATAATATCCTCTATGTAGTTTCAGACAATTGACTTCTGTGAGTTGTTCTAGAATGTGATCACTCCTTGCGATTATTTTGATTTTCTAATTGTTGTAATGTTTTGCACTGCAATGAATGTACTTTAAAAACATTTTAACCTAAGAAAATAAAATAGAAACAAACAACATTAAATAAAATACTAACTACATGGTGCCACTCAACACCCACTCTATTTTTCATTGAATTGAGATATTAAAGGTGGTAAGGCTTAAGCCTACATCCATTTATACATCTTGGTAGTGTGGTTCCTTGTAAATATTTTATCACTATAGTACCTTGTTGTGATACTTTAAGAATAATATAGGGTCATTTACATATAATGTGTAGTTTTCCTTATAATTATTTTAATCTACTATCATAAATTAATATCATTTATTCCAAGTAAAATTCTGTAGATCATGATTTTAAATCATGCCATGATTTCTAACTGATTATTAATCTATTGTATCCATTATGCCCTTTTACTATTTTATTCTATATTTTTTAGGTCCATCAAATATTCTTTTATTGAATCTTGACCCCCTAATATCATAGCCATTGTAATTCATAGACTAAGAACATTATACTCCATAGACATTATTGCCTCTAAGCCATATACTAGTTGAAAAGGAGTGAACCCTATATCTCTTTTATAATGTGTTTTATAGGCCCAAAAAATTGTAAGCATGTAATATTCCCAATCTTCCCTTTGTAAATTACAAAACTTTATGATAATTTTAACTAATACTTTATTGGATGCTTTAGCCTATCTATTTGCCTACAGGTAATAATTTATGATCTTATGGTGCAATATCATAAACTCCTTAGTGAGAGTCTTGATAGTATTATTTATGAAGTGTATGACTCTATCAAGGATCAATTAATCAAAAATTCAAATATTGTAATGATAGTTTCATACAAAAATTTGGTAACATCTTTTGCATCAAATATTAGAGTGGCAGTAGCTTCCACCCATTTAGTGAAATAATCTATCATAGTAATAATATAGTGCACATGAATCCATTTTCTTAGTGGACTTATAAGACCAATAAATTCAATTCCCCATTGCTAAAAATGTTTTTCTATGAGTATTGGCACAAAAAGCATCTTGTCTTTTTTATTTTTATTTCCCATTCTTTAACATACATCACAATGTTTTATGACTTTGTGCGCATCCTAAAATAATGTAGGCCACTAGATCCTGGTTTGTAAAAAAAATTGTAATAGATTTACCTGCAAAACGACATCTAACAATCCTCTTATGTGCTTCCCATAACAACTAAGGTCATTCATGTTCAAGAGATACTATTTGTAGTACATCATCTTTATTGAGTTTATACAAAAACCTATTAATGATGTTATAAGGTATAGCTTGGGTGACTATTTTATTTTTATCTCACTATATATAATGTGAAAGGAAGGTTCTTTGTTCCAAGAAATTTCCAATATCTTCAATATTATTTGGAACTACATTAGTTATGAATATGTGTGGATATGGAGATTCATCTTCATATTCTTTTGGTTCCTCCCCATTATGATGTTTTTTGAGGTGATATAGCCCAAAATTTTTACATCCTAGATTGATATTAATATATAATTGGAATTCCAAAAACAACATAAACCACATGGATATACATCCTCATAATATTGGCTAATTAACTAGGTATCATAATGCCTAGTGATCTATAAAGAAATCAGATTTTATATCCAACAAGTAGCTCCAAAAATTTTGTAGTGAGAAAACCATGGATAAATCCTCCCTTTGAATAGTATTATAATTCTTCTCAGCTGAAAATATTTTACTAATAGAAAAATGTATAGGTTGATCTAGTCCACCTTCACCTAGTTACACTATGACAACTCCTACTACAATACCAAAAGTACTATGTGCATATGTAATGGCTTATTCCAATCATGAAAGAATAAAATTGATGCTATTAAAAGCCTTTATTTTATCTCTATGAATTTTTTTAACATTATACTATTCATTTGAATTTTACATCCTTGCACAATAGTTTTTATATGGGTACAAATATAATTTTGTACCCTTTAATAAATATCCTATAATATCCCATATGATCAATAAATATGGGCACTTCATTATAATTATGTGGAGGTGGAATCATTGTGATGTCATCAATCTTATCTGGATCAACTAAAATACAATTTATGCATATGACATGGCCCAATAGAATACCAAAAGTTGTGAAAAATAAGCATTTCATTATATTTAGAGTAATGTGTAATGATTGACACCATTATAGCATGAGTCATAGATTCAACATATGTTTTTTAAATAGATAAAAAATAGATCAATAATCCAAATACACTTCAAAAAAATCATGAATGAAATCTTTGAACATGGTTACTACAACTCTAAAAAAGATTGCAGGTGCATTCTTTAATCTAAAAGGCATTACTTTATGAGCAAATGAACTCCATTTACTTGTAAATTTAGTTTTGGATTTATATTTTGTTGTGATTATAATATAGTGATACCCACTAAATCCATCCATAAAGGAGTACACTTCATGTCCTATGATTGATTAAAGGACTTCATCCATGAATGGTATTAGAAAAGGATCATTCATGTAGGTATCATTGAGTGCACGATAATCTTCATGAACCCTATCTCTCCAATTTTATTTTTTTATACCATTATGAGACTTACCCAATATAATTTTTCTACCAAATATATGATTCTAGCTTCTTGAATTAAATACAACTTAGCTTTTACCTTTATTTTCATGTTAATATTTAATCTATATCACCACTTCTTAATGAGTTGAGTGCACTCTTTCAACTCTATATGAATTTATATTAAAGATATATCTATAAATTTTACCTCTTATAATTTTGTTGGGAACACATCTTGGTATTCTTTTATCAGTTTTAAGACCTCTCAAATTTACTCTTGTTCCCAATAGTCTCCCACTATCACAAGTTTCCAAACTAATTTTGTTCTAATGTTTCATTCTATATTTCATAGTAGCTCTGGATATATTTTTATTGATAAATTAGGTAGATAATCTTTTACAATACACTTATCTTCTCATTTTATAATGTTTATGTTATGTAATCTTTTTTCTTCCAATTAATCTGCACTTTGAAATAGGTTTGATTCAGTTTCCCATTATGGCTCAAATAAACCTTCAAGATCGATATCTCCATCAATATCACTGGACTTTGTCAAGTCATCTTTTATTATATTACATATATTTACAAGGGTTTTTTTATTATTAGATAGATTTATAATTTTGTAGTGCCACATTCAAATCCTATGTTTCCTCTTGTTGTGATGATGATTCAGTTGTAGTTGTTAAATCTTATGTGCATCCAACACAAAGAGATTTCTATTTTCTATAAATACTTATGCACTAATATATTATCATATTCAAATATTAAGGTCTAATGAAATATTTCTAAAATTACACCCAATGATTTTTTTCTCTTCTTCACTCTTGGTGTTTATCTAGGCTATTGATAAAGGTGCTAAGGTATGGATGAAGATGTGCACCCAATATCTTGGCTCTACTCCCAGTGTGGTCCATATATCCACACATAGGTGAATTTGAAACTTTGTAAATTACCTTCTTGGAATAAAATCCATTCTAATTTGATAGTATCTAGTAGATTAAACCTTGCACATGAGAATTTGAATGTTTCCTCCCAATGAATTTTTGTATTTCTATAGACTACCCACCAAGTCATAGCAATTCCTTCCAGTGCATATCTGAGTGTGTTGACTCATTGATCCACCTATGGTACATGATATTTGATCCTAAATATAAATGTATTGAGATCTTAATTTGTAAATAATTGAGGTATCAATCATTATGTAGTGAACACCTTGTATAAAGGTCATAACTCATGATCCATACAAGCCTAGTTCAACATATGAGTGCCTAAGTCATTACTTATGGATGATGTTGATTCCCACACTAGAAAACCTTTGGGATTATGTTCCATGTAATCTATAATTGTGACACCTATATTATATAATAAATTTACATCACAATTCATTAGAGAGTGTACTAATGGAGACACATATCTTCTATATGAACCTGCTTGACTGTAGACTTTGTTATAATAATTTTATATACTATCCACTCTTATTACTATGTAGGATGTGACTTCCCATATTTATATCCTATAGGTTGAAAATCACTTTGACTTTCATCTATTCCAAATTTAAACGAACTATTATCCCCATAGGCATAATGGGAATCTAGCTCTTTTAGGATACTGTATAGCTTTTGGTTAGAATTATTTAGGGGTATGAGCACTAATTTATTCCCTTGATTTTATTTTATATGGTTACACATTGTATTGATCTTAATCTAGCCATCATAGGCCCATTTATTTTTTTATTAAAGTAAGATAATGAGTCTTTTTTGTCTTCAAGTTATTGACTTTAGAATATCCTCATAGGATGTACTCAACCACTTTTATTTCAACATCCTATAACCTTATGACATGATTAACCTAACCATAATTTGGGAGACTGAAAGTAACTAGACTATAGCTTAAGTTTGGTCGACTAATAGCTTCCCAAGTTGATCATGGAATCATGTTGACTATGTTCCCAAAATTAAATACTACATTTTAAATCTCATAACTATCTAACTCAATATCCATTCAAGAATCAAAATTTTAAGGTTTCTTAGTTTTAACATACCATACTTCCTTATTAGTTCATTATTGACCTCATTGTGTTCACTCTAGAAGATTATGTAGGAGATTAGTGATTTTCTAGGAGATATCCTCATTGTGAAGTATACTAAGTAACTTCATCAAGTTTATTAAAATAGTCACAATACCCTCCTATCTCATGATCCTCAAAATTTATCCATATATTTAGGCATCAATGGCTATGTTATCACCCTTTTAAGTTAGTTGTTATTGGATATCTTACAAGACCTATGTAGTTTGATACATCAAATTATTTTCTATAGCATGATCTAGATATTTGTCCTAGTGCACTTTTCTAATGCTCTGATCTTGAGGCATTTCCAAAGGTCGTAACCCTTGCTCATATATTTTTTTTGGGTGACTACTTGGATAAATGAATTTTACTTTGGTTGCATATTAATCATATTTATGTTTTACACTATCTTCTCCTTCCTTTATTTATTTAATACTAGACAATCTTATATTTGGTTCTGACCTTCTATTATAAAGTATATGTAGTAAACTTCTCTATGGGTTAGTAGGGTAATTCATAGCGTAATGGTTATATGCACCACATAAATAACATTTCATAGCTGGTTGATCTTGTAAATTCCCATTATTAAGGATTCCTTGATATCCTCCATGATATCCGCCCCTATATCCCCCTCTATGGCCTCCTCTATTTTTTAAGTCTCCCTAACCTTATTATTATTATTATTATTATTATTATTATCATCATCTAGCATACCCTCCTTATTGTCTTGGGTATGAATTATATCACCCATATTAGTGTTGGTGGAAGTTGAAACCCAATTTTATTATTGATGTTGAATATTTGTGGTGGTCCATAGTTTTGCATACTAAAAATAATATTGTTATGATGGAGATGATGTATTGTTCTAGATTTTTAGGCCCTGTGGTTGATACTATGGTGATGAAGGCATCTAATATTAAGGAGATTAAAGCATCCATCCTAGACTACCTTAATTCACACTAGTCATTTCCACTTTTGGTCTTAGAATTGCCTACTTCACAATTGGTACTTGTTATGCTCTAACTGTGAAGACATTGTTAGTAATATCTTCCTTCAAATCCTATAATACTCAACAATTCTTTTCATCATGGTTCATGGATTTACAAAAAATATAGAATAAACCATGTTATTTTTATATGTATTTATTTAACATATGACACTTAGAATTCACATGCCCTGCTACCTTGCATATCTCATATAATTCGTGATTAAGATTAGGACAACCATTTCTATGATGTCCTGCTTGTCCACACTATGTGTATCATAGACCTAGTTTAGTCTTGTCTTTTTCATGCATATCATTGATTCTTCTCATAAATGCATCTATATTTGCTTCAACTTTGGAACTAGTTATGGGGGCATTTCCATATTATTCTATTTTATATACTCATAAGGAAGTCTACCAAGCATTAGTTTTAGTTAGATACTGAGTCTACACAATGGAAAACCTAATTCCTGGTCATATTCCTTCTACAAACCAATCAACCTTATCTTTATCTTGCATAATTAATTCAATTTTGTTCATGACATTAGGAAATATTTGATTATATTCTATAACCTTCTCCTGATATTTATCGAATCTCCTTTAAATCCTAAATGGTTTGGATTGTGCATCTCTTTAATTTATTCCTGTTATTAGTAGACTTTTAACTTCACAAGGTCTAGGGTGTTTACATCACTCTTAAAAATAAACTCTAGAGCTCATCCCAAAAAGGCCCCTATGAGTTCACATTTATTAACATTATCTATTTTTATTCCTCTCACATTTAATTTCATGTTGTAATTTATTAGGTATCGCTCTAAGTCCATAGACCCATCATAAAGCATTAGAGAATTAAACATTCCTAAAATCAATGGCATGGGGGTAATAATGGTTATGATAGGTTGTTGATCTGTAGAAATAATGATAAAGGTATTTTTACAGTGGTGACTACAAATTTATGTGATGGTGCACTGTTAGTTGTGCACTATTGACTATCTACTATCAATTGTGTACTAGACTTTTTAGGTGTCTTAAATATGAATTCCACTCCTTTTTTTTCTAACTATTATCTACTTTATTTTTACACTTGACTTTCCAAAATTATTTGTAAAGGAATCAAACTAATCTATATCCACCTTTTTACCTACAGTTTTTCTTATATCAATTAATAAATTTGGTTGGGGGGGATGCATACTCTTGAAGTGAATGAATTTTATTTTGGAATTCTAGTAATTTTCAACTTGAACCTGCCAAATTTCTACATTTTAATTTGACTTCTTCCTAGGAATTTTCTTCTCCTTGTCTAGATAGAAACCCTTTCATTAATTGAGATATACCTCTAAATTATAATTATTATACTATTCACCTACATTCTTCATCATGTTTTTTTACCTTCATATTTTCATAATTACTATTTTCATCATCCTCTTCAAATGACCCTTCTGCATGATTTTTGTATTCTCTAATTCCACTAACCTCCTTGTCTCTTGCATCTTTTTCATGTATCATTCTAGATCTAACATGCTCTTTTATAATTCTAATTTTATCTACAATTACTTATAGGTTTCTTTCTTTATTCCACCTTCTCTATTATTGTAGTTCCCCTTTTAGTCCCAAAATTTTCTTTTCACTCTAAGTCTTTTTGCCTTCCATTTTTTTGATATCAAGTTTAAGTTTATTTTACTCATCTCTGTCATTCAATTCATCTTTCATGCCCATGATTCCCTAAGTGATTACTCCATGTTGTCTAAAGTAGGCACCATGTACTTTTCCATAAAAAAAACATTTTTATCAATAGGGGCAGTTATTTTAAGAAATTCCCCTTGATTCCTTGAATGAACCTATCATACATAGTCTCAAAGTCTACGTATCATTGCACTATGAACTCAATAATATAGCCATAAATTATAGTCCTCATCCAATAATCTATTACTCAAGATAAATATGTATCTAGGCTATGTATTCTATCTAATTTTTATTATATCCAAACTATAAGCTCTATCCTCCTTGGGATAAAGCAATAGTATTCCAACCTAGCTAACCAAGTGGCTAATAGTCTAGGCAACTCACATCCAAATATTTCATAGATTTCACCATATATGTGATTTTGGATAATCTCATTAATAGTTATTCCAACTCTCCTTGCTTATTCTTCCATAAAATTTTAGATTCTCTCATACAACCATCTCGTTATATCTCTTTGTGCTTAACATCCATTCATTATATTTCATCCAAATAGTTTCATGCTCATCGCACCATTGTTAGTATAGGTTCCAATGAATACTATAGAATATGCTAATTATAGAGATAGCTTGCATAGTGGAGAGAAAATAGAAACCATAATTAACCTTATAGACATTTAATTCATCATTTACATATAAAATTACACATATAAGTTAGGAAGAACACAATTGTAACAAAAGGCAAACCATAAATGGCATAACATATGTTAATAAATTATATCAAAATAGAGAATTAACTATGCACTAAACATAAATAAAATATGATTAATAAAACCATATTAGAATTATTCTATTAATTTTTATTGTGACATTAGAACCCTATTTAATTATATTAAAGTGTTATGTATATCCTTTTATAATCAGATATCTCTTCACATTCCAATCTTTTGAGATACAAAAGGAAAGACTCTTCAAATTTTTATATTACCCAATTAGGATTATTAGGATGAATACAAACAAAATATTATACAAAAGACAAAATTATATACTTTTCACATGTGTCTTATTATACTTTATGATTTTACCATGCTTTATTCCATACCCAACAATATCATGCTAGAATTCAACTAGCAGATGATGGAAATTGACAAGGATTTAGATTATGGTAAATGGTAGGAGGAGTTTTCTCAATAATATTATATTCACTAGAAGGAGAGGGATATTGAAATAAGTTATAAATATGAATGTTTGTCTAGGCAAATTGAAACCAAGGAAAAAAGATACATCAACTACTTATGCAAACACAAGGAATTAAGCCCCAAGTAGTTCGTTCTATTCCCAACTTCAAAAAATATTACCATATGACCATATAACATCTTATGAAAAGAGGATCTTCAATGATCAATATTCCAAGATTCAAGTAGGGAAAGTTTTTTAAGTCTTTAAGAAAGTCTCCTAGTTTTAAGATCCTAAGTTTTAGATGCCTCTATTGGCTAAATTTTGAGCTCAAGTCAAAATTTATCATGCCCTAGGTTAATATTTTATAGGGTTGTAAAAATATTGTCATTTTATTTTCATGGTCCTAAATGGTCTTAAATAGTTCCATATAGTCATATTTTTCCTTGTCTAATATTGTCCAAGTTCTAGTCTTATATTTACCTATTTAGTCTTATGGGTCAAGTACAAGGTCTTGATGTTGTCAAACATGCTCAAAGGATACTATGGTTTAATGTAATTATAAAATTTTATTGAGATGTAATTAGAATAATATTATTATGCACTAACCTTTTATTTGATTCTCATATGCAAAAATGTCAATTTGGTCACTTTTTGGCCTATTTGAAAGAGTTAGACATAACATTCCATGAAGAAAACATTTTATGAAGATTGAAAATGTCTCTCATGTCATGAATGGTTCATATAATGTTTATTGATAGTCATAGACTAATATCATCTATAGTTTAACACCTAAACTAAGAAAAATGATAATTTACAAGTACTTGTATGGCCTTGCAAGATCATATTTCAGTTGGAAATAGTTTCTAAGTGCCCCTTGGGATCCATAAATTCATTTTAAATATTTTTAATAAGTTTCAAGTTAAAATGACACTTCAATCTCTCTTTCTCCTCTATCATTACCTTCAAAAGCTCAAAAAGGAAAATTTGAACTGAATGGTACAACCAATAAAGAGAGAGTTAGGAGATAATAATTTGGAAATTTTTATGGGTCATATTAATATTTAAATAAATAGAATTATTTTGTATATTAGTGGCCTATTATTTATGAACAAATGCTAAGAGTGATAGTAGGTCACTATGGCCTACCATTCGAGAGGGGTCTATTCTTACACCTATTTATCCACTTAAATATTATATGGAGAGAAATGGTTTTAAGGGTTTTTTTAATATTTCAATTATGCAATTTTCATGGTAGTTTCATCATCTAACTTATCTTCATGAGGTGCCTTCACTTAGAGAAAAAGTGTTTTGATGTACAAGGTATTTTAGTGGATGTTATGATAAATATTGGTTTGTTGAGATTTTGGTCACTTTAAGAAGTTTATAATTCTTCATAACTGTTTCATTTAATTCATGTGATTTTATTTGAGATGTGTCTTTTATCCATATTCTTCAAGTGTGATGCTCTTTGAGAACATGGTCCATGTTTGAATAGTATATTACATGTTTGATTGCCAATTTGACTCAAATATAAATGGTATATCATGGTATAAGGTTTTTAGATGATATTTTAATATTAAAAGTGTAGAGAGGTGAAGATAAGAGTCCAAATACACACCTTCTAATGAGACTCACAAGTGTTTCCTTCATATGGAGTTGTACAGACTATAGAAGTGTTTGGAAGATGTTTTTATCCATGGAGAAGGATTTATATATCTACTAATGTATTAATATGTATATAAATACCTCACTAACATCATTTATTGATTCAAATTGATTAGATGATCCAATTCTCTACACATAGACCTTAAGATGACTACAACTACAGGTCTGTACAGACTATAAGGTGAGTTGAAGGTGACATGATACTTGGATAGAATATATTTTATCCATTTAAGGATTATAAATACATTTATAAGTGTTTTTATAGTTTATAAAAGTATAAGGACTTAATAAGTGTCTCTTTGTAGCCCTAAAATAAGTAAATGAGACCTACAAGCCCCAAGCATGTAGGTCCTCATTTTGGATCAAATCAACATCACTCTCTAAAAAATAATAAGCTAAATAGAAGAATTATATTAAATTTAATATCAAATATCTCAAAAACAATATCAAAGAATACATAGTCACTTGTAAGATAATGAGGGTCAAATAGATTGAGTTCACAGTCAAATGCCCATCTATTGTATTGTGTATGAAATAGAAATGGTCAAGAGTCTGACTGAGATAATAAGATCATGAACCTTAATATATGATGAAATAAAATCCTTTGTTTTATATCCTTTAAATCATCATGGTAAGTGAGAGGAGTGTAGCTCACAAAACTAATACAATCATAACCCTTTAGCACTTATAGGTTGCTAGTAAAACAACTAGCATCAGACCTAGGGAAGAAAAGAGTAAAGATTTTTCAAACCTAACTAAGATTGGAAACAATTTCAAGTTCATTTTTAAATTTATTTATGTTAATGAGAGGTATTAAAAGAAAAATATGTAGTCAAGGTACCCTATGCATAGTCAAAAGGGTCACCTATAGACTACATTGAGGAGCAAATTAGTCATAAGCTTTAGAAGGATCAGAGGTATATGAAGATATGATAAGAACCTAATTTAAGCTTCAAAAAAGTTAAGATCCAAAATAATATTAGTAACTTTCAATACTAAGTTCCTAAATACACAAAACACATTCAATACCCTAAAGTCACCAATAGGCTACAAGTTAGGGCAGATTGATTTTAAACTTGAATAAAAGAGAAAAACATGATATGAAAGGATTTGAGGCCTATTATAATATTTAAAATATTTCATAAGTTTAGTTTGAGAATAAAGGAAATATGAATAAGTTTTATCAAAACTGATTTCAAGTCTTTATGCATAGCCAAAGAACAACTACATGTCTTCCTGCTCTTTATGAGATTGTACTTAATTTTAAAAAAGGGTAAAAGATTTTTATATGTATAAAAGGATGAATAATCATTGATTAATTGTTTCATAATTCAATCAAAATATTTATTGAACCACTTAGACGTGACAACAATCTGAAAAGGTCAAAACTCTATCTAAGACCTAATAAAGCATAGTCCACACACAAGCTTGCTTGCTTGGAGAAGTAAACATGAAAAGGAGAAATACTAGGGGATAAAATCCATTTTAAAATGGTTTAAAAATGTCATTTATATCCCATATAATCCTCAAAATATATTACATAGGTATGAAATGTTGATAAGTCATATTCTAGGGTACATAGGCCTAATTCTCACATAGGCAAATATTGATAGTCATTAGAAAGATGAATTTTTTAGGACTAATCAAGCATGATCACAATTTTTAAATTGTAAAATTTTATGGTTATGAGTGTAATAATATGTCCATGGTCACCTCAAATCCATATAGGTAGTAGATATACCCACTATTTTATCTCAGACCTTGCCCACTCCATTGGCAAGGGACAGTCTTGAGACCATGGGTTCTATTTGAGGTCTAAACACAAAGTAGTAATTTCAAAAAACATGGATGGAACTTGAGTAAATACAAATACATAGTTAGGGTCTTAATACACTATCAATTTTTCACAATCTTTAGTTTTCAATCTAAATTCCCTTCAGGGCTAATAAGAAGGTGGTAGGCCTTAAACCCTAAATACCTTGACCAGTGCACCAATCATAAAATGGGGTAATTATCATATAAAATGAATTTATAATCATAAGTGATTCTTTTTATATGTTTATAAACCTCTCCTAGCATTAATATTGAATTTTTAGGACCAAAACTCAAATTTAGTCTCTCTCAAGTTCAAAGAAGTTAAACATTTCACTTAAAGAATAAATTTACAAAGTCACACCATATATAAAACTTTACATGTTAATATGATCCATTTGGGATAGGTGAGGATGTTATTTAATAATTTTTTACAAGTGGAAGTAGGTCAATTGGTGATATGTTCTTTATGAACAATCGTTAAGACCCTAAATAGGTCTTAAACCCTCCTAATACCTTGATAGTGACCAAGTAGAACAAAAAGACCTCTAAATCACATCTAATTCCATATTTTTCTCTTGAAACATATATTTTTTTTATAACTTTAAGGATTTTCTCTACATGTACGTGTTTCATATTGTTAGTTGTATAGACTACCATAAATGCCTTATGTTTCATGATTTTTGGTATTTTACATGTGTTATGAGAAAGGGATATCTTCGAAATCATTGGATTAGGTAATTTTTGATGTATCCTAACTATTAAGACTCAAAACTTTGAATACAAGTTTTTGGAGGTGGTCAAACAAGGCTCATTTTCTAAGTTAGTCTCAAGCAAGCCTAGAATAAGATTAGGTGACAAGGTGATTTAATGGTTTGCATACTTACATAGGGTCTCAAGACTTCAAAATTGAAATTTAGGTTTTTGATATCCTATGGAAATTTAATCACACTATTTTTAGTGATTTAAAATGTGTAGGATAGGTCTGGATCAAGAAAATAGGGTTCTAGGCAAGGAGGCCTAATTGAGGCCTAATTCAAGAGAGAGAAAGGCATAAAAAATGGGCTTCCACTCAAAATATAGACATAAAATTGACATTACATTGTAATACCATAATAGGTCCTATAATATTCCATTTTTTTCATTACCCTTCATACATTTTCCTACACAAGGAGGCTTATTGTTTTGTAGGACTACAAGGAAAATAGGCCCAGTGAGGGCTTGAAGAGCAAAATGAGTAATTAGGAGCTGTTACAAGAACCAAAATGGTTTATTTAAATACTAATAACATATTTTAATACCATTCATTTATATATATTTAATTTAATAATATTAACTTGAGTTTTAGGCTACTTAGACAAAGCTAAGTGTAGGAAATGAAGAGTTTCAAGACACCTATGTACATGAATGAGGAAATGTCAGATCAAAGGAATTTTTTAAGGCATTTCATATGTTCAATGAGTATTATGATATCATTTCATGGTGAATTCATTATTTTAAAGTCCATTTTTAACTCCTTTCATGTAAATAAGGGTAATTTTCAAGAAGCTGGTTAAGGTGTCAAGCCAATTTATAACCCATACACCACATAGAGGGTTAGAGCATCTTTAGGAGTGAGACATAGAATTAGAAGTATATTTTCACTATCTCATAACTCCAATTATTTTTTTAACTCATGAAGACACTTGACAATCTTTTTCTACTACACCCCTCTCTCTCTCTTCACACTTCTCTATACAAGCAACCACTTTTGGCTTTGTAATCTAATCCACATTTAGTATGGTGAATCCTTGATAGTTTGAGTATAGTTTTTACCTTTGAATATAATATTTGAAACTATTTTTAATTTTTAAACTTCTTTTCTAAGTGTGTGAAGTAGTTCATAGTTGAATGACAAGTGATAACCATCTGTCTTTACATTCATCCTACTCTTTTATGTTTTGTACAAGGAGTCTATTATTTAACATGTAACATGAAGTGTAGTTAGTGTTATTTATGTCTCTAAGTGTGAGTAATATTAATAGTATCTAAAATAATACCTCTTATTCATCCACCTTGTAAAATGCATTGCACTTTATCTCCATGTTGAAATACATATGCTAGAGAAACCTTGGATGTTGAAGTCAATTTTGTGAATCACCCTTCATAGTTGAATTTAGGGTAGTCTTGTGGAGATTAAATTGGTGAATCACCTCATTAAGATAGTTTTATTTTATTTTTTCTCTCTTTTCATTCCAATAATTGAGTATCATAGGTGATGAGCTTGCATAAACATATCAAGGGAGTTAGCCTTTCAATCTAGAGGTTTACCCTTACTATAGACAACACACAAGTATAGTGGTAATCCAATTATTACACTCAATTTGGGTTAGAATTTAACTACCTATCCAATTTTTCAAAATCAAGTGATAATAGTTATGGCATCCCTAGTGGGACAATTGTCTCAAGCACTTTTTGTTAATCTGGATGGTGGTCTTGACAACATCACAACTACATAACTATTTCTTACTCAGCATTTGGAAACTCCACAGAAGGTATAACATCTAGTTATAGACCAATTTCTTATTTTTTTATGCTTCATGGTCTTTACTAGGTCATCTACTAGTAGAGGTAATCATCCTATAAATTCACTCCCTTATCCTAAACTTCCTCTTGAATTGTAATATCCTAAGTCTATCTTGACACTTGAAGATCCTCAAGAATAAGTGGACTTTGAAAGTCAAAAAGATAAAGAGAGTGACTAAGAGTTTGAAGGAAACATGGCCAAGCAACATGCTTTCCCAAATTTTAATACTATAAATCCCATGAACCATCTTGCCTATGATGATATCCCTCCTAATGCTACTAAGAGTGTTCCATATTTCAATAGGGAAGGTCTTATTACCCCAAGTGAGCACATAAGGGACATATCCAACTTATGAAATTTCCATAACATCACAAAAATTAATGAATAGATCAAATTTATTATCATGTCTATTAAGGTAAAATCCCTTGATTTATATAGAAACTTGCCAAGATGATGTATTACTACATGGGATGACTATGGAGACTTATTGACTCAAATATTTGAGGATAAGAGTGATCACACATCACTAATTCATCAGTTGAATATTATTTAAAGAGGGACTAAGGAATCCATGCATGATTTCAATGAAAGGTTCCAAAGTACACTAATTAGGCTTCCACATCCCATGAGACCCCCTATAAGTTTTCTTTTCCTAACCTATCTTAGATCTATTAGGACTGATATAGCTATCATGTTGTAATTCATGGGAAGTTACGCCTTACCTAATGCCTATGATGTGGATATTAGAGTTGATAATATTTTGATCCAAGATATTCAAATCATTCCAAATATCTCCATCCTAACATTCCTATGAATCATCCAAGCCTTGTTCCATTTCCTAATCCAAATAGTAAGCCTAAAGTTGATTTAAAGAAATTAGATGATGTCATTGATTAGAAAGAAAAGCATAAGAACTTAGAATCTTCAATTAGGTAATGAAATAAACATGTTGGAGCTCACCAAAACCCATACTATTACCCTCCATATGTAAATATATTCCCACCTTGGCATAATGATCAAGGGAGGGGACAAGGTCAGCCTAATTTCAATAGGTCACCTAATGCCTATGATCTAAATTCTACTCCCACTTTAAGAGCCATGGTTCTAGTCCATAGTAACCTAGTTCAAGGAGAAGAATGGAAGAATAAAACATAGTACATGAATGTTAATTATGGTTAATTTCAAGATTTGGTAGCTCAATGATGGACTACTTCTTACTTGACACCAAAAAATGAGAGATTCATGCAAACACAGTCAAGTGGAGAGCATGGAAATTTAGGAGTAAGCTTTGCAAAATTCCAAATAGAGGATATATTTGTCCTAAATTAGAGAACCTTGGTTAAAGCCATAAAAAGGTCAAATATAATATCTTTAGGAGATTCTCAATATGTGGATCCAACTTCAAACAATCCTCCTTCAAATCAACAATATATGAATGCAAATGTGGCACCCTCTATAAATCCTACACCTCTCCAAAATTAGATCTTAGGAAAGCTAATAAAAAATTCATTTCCTCAATGTCAAGGTAATTAATTGCCTAAAAGGATGCAAGAAAATGTTAGTGTATCTCCTTTGAATATAACTAACTCTTGGAAGAACACAAATATAAGTATATGTATTTGGGAAGTACTCCACATGCCTGGTCAAAAAGAGTTACTCCAAGATCAGCTATCCCAACTCCATATGAATCCTAAACCATAAAATCATACTATAATAACCATAAAAAATATACCTAATAATATTTTTTAACCTTCAACCAAGTCTTATAAACACCCACATTTCTATCTTACCATCATTGTGGGAGACAAGTTGGTCTATAATTTTATTGTCAATAGTGGGGCAAGCACTTCAGTCATGCCTAAACTAGTTGAAGATAAGTTGGGTTTGAAGAATAAACCTTATATCAAGGGAGTTTTTAATCTTTATGGAACACCAAAAAATTAAATATGGATCATCAAAGGTTTGAAAGTGATTTAATGATTTCTCAAGTTTTTCAAATCTACAAGAGCTAGTGGTGGCAGATCTACCTGCACATTTTGCCATTTGATTATCAAGATACTTCATAACTAAGATAGGAGGGTATGTTTCTAATGATTGGTATTTATTAGATTTTATAATGAGATATAGATATAAAATTAAAAATAATAACATAGTCATTTTTCAAGTTTCACATTGAACCATATATGGAAACTAGTTCCAATCTGAATTGCACTATCAATGAGTAAGAAGAGTATGCCATATATTATAGAGCATATTATAAAATTGAAGATATTTATGATCTCTTCATAAATGAATATGGTGTTGATAAATATTATTATGATACCTATGATTTAATTTAATGGATAGGACATGGCACATACATCATTCATGATGAGGGTCATGAACATTTTGAGGTAAGTCTTGATGGTCCTCTTTAACAAGCTACAGAAGGTAACTATCTTATTCACATGGATGATGATGATAAGCCTCCAAGTATAATAAATAATAATAATGAATAATATGGTAAATTTTTTCCTTAGAAAAATGAATAATTTCATGTGTGACAACCATGAAGAAGATGATGATCTATGGTAGTAGTTTCATGCCATAGTATAAGAATTTGAATAAGGCAGCTCTCCCTCAAAAGAAACATGAGCTTGATACTGAGCTCATTGGTGGACCTAATGAGAATAAAGAGGAGGTAAAATAAGTTTCAATAAGGCTATAATATTGGAATATTGAATTCAAACCAAGGAAAAAAAAATGGTTGAAGAGTAACCTAGGTAGCTGTCTGATATTGAGTCACTTGCAGACATGAGTGGTTATCAAGAAGTGGAGTTAGAGAGATCTAGACATAAATAACATCATAGTCTGGATGAAATTGAAGTTAAGAAAGCTTTCATAAATCCAAAGAAGTAGATTTAGAAGTACCTAATGATCATGAAGGATATCAAGTCGGCTGCACTATCAAGTGTACCTAAAGGAGAGCTTGAAGGACTATTAAATGGAGTTTCAAATGATTCACTTACAAGTAGTATAGGTCCTATGAGTGTTAAATCCTTTGATCACCTTAAAAATAAAATTTTATTTGACAAATATCCATCATATGGAGCATTTATGACTCAAGAAACATTATTTTTAATCCTAGTTTAAGCAAGAGGACGTGTTTAATCACCTCAAACATGTTTTGAGGTCTATACATAGTAGGTTAGGAATGTTGTTTTGAGTCTTTATTGTGTGGTTTTCCTTAAATGCCTTTATCATAGTGTGTTTTTGTTTATTGTTATGTTTGGTGTGATTTTTAAGTCTTTATAAGTCAAATCCATTTCAGATTGTAGCATAAGAGTGACTCCTTTGCCCAATAGAAACACAAGGTTACTGATCCATTAGCATTGTAGGAATGATACCCCTATGAATCACTAAGAAAGTTGACCAAGTTTTGAAATCAAGTAAAAAATGGTCACCCCATAGATTTAAAATTCACAAGGATTTAAAAATATTTCCATGGTCTTGTCATGGTCCTAAATGTTCTTAAATAGTTTCATATGGTCATATTTGTCCTTGTCTAATATTGTCCAAGTTCTAGTCTTATATTCACTTGTCTATTCATATGGGTCAATTAAAAGGTATTGATGTTATAAAACATGGTAAAATGATTGATATGGTTTAATTTAATTTTAAAATTTTATTGATATGTCATTAGATTCATATAATTATGGACTAACCTTTTATTTGACTCTCATATGTAAAAATGCCAATTTGGTCACTTTTTGGCCTATTTGAAAGAGTTGGATGTAACATTACAAGAAGAATACATTTTAGGAATATTAAAAATGTCCTTGATGTTATAAATGGGTCATAAAATGTTCAGGGATAGTTAAAAATTGATAACATCTATAGTTTAATGCCTAAAGTAAGTAAAAAGACACTTTACAAGAACATGTATGGTCTTGTAAGATCATATTTAAATTTTAAATGGTTTTTAAGTGTCCCTTTGGATCCCTAAAATCATTTTATGTATTTTAAACAAGTTTTAAGTCTAACTAACACTTCAAGCACTCTTTCTCCTCTATCACTGTCCTCACAAGCTCAAGAAGGCAAATTTAAATTAAATGGTATGGCCAGGAAAGAGAGAGTTAAGATCTGATAATTTTTCCATTGTTATGAGTCCTAGTAATATTGAAACTAGTGGTATTGGTTTTCATATTGGTTTCATATTCTTTATTAACAATCGCTAAGAGTGAAAATAAGTCTTTATGGCCTATTTATCTAAGAGGGGTCTATTATTTCACCTATTTATCCACTTCAGAATTTGATGGAGAGAAATGGTTTTGAGGGTTATTTTTATAGGTCAAGGATATCATTTTAATGGTAGTTTCATCAGATAACTCATCTTCATGAGGTGCCTTAACTTGGAGTAAAAGTGTTCTGATGTACAAGCTATTTTAATGGATCTTGCTACAAATATTAGTTACCTAAGATGTTGGTCACATTCACATGTTTCTAATTCTTCATAACTCATGGAATATACCTTATTTTGATGGAGTTCATGTTATTTTGTTTGAGATGTGTCTTTTTACGTATTCTTTAAGTGTGATTCTCACTGATAACATGGTATGTGTTTGAACAATCTATTACTTGTTTGATTTCCAATTTGGATCAAATATCAATGGTATATCATGGTATAAGGTCTTGAGATGATATTTTAATATTGAAAGTGTAGAAAGGTGAATGTAAGAGTCCAAATGCACACCTTTAATGAGAGTCATAGGTGTTTCTTTCATATGCAATTATAGAGACTATAGAAGTGCTTAGAGGATGTTTATATCCATGTAGAAGGATTGATATATCTCCTCATGTATTCATATTTCTATAAATACCTCACTACCATCATTAAGTGATTCAAACTGATTAGAGGCTCTAATTCTCTACACAAAGACCTTACATATGAGATGACTACACCTACAGGTTTATATGGACTATAAGCTGAGTTGAAGGTGATATGAAACTTGGTTATAAGTTATGTGAGACCTTGAAATAGTATTAATAAAGTTAGAAGTGGTTTTAAAGTGTTTAAAATTTGAAGGACTGAAGAAGTGTCTCTTTGTATCCTTAAAATAAAAAAATGAGACCTATAGGTCCCAAGCCTATAGATCCTCATTTTGGATCAAATCAACATCAGTCTCCAAGAAATAATAAGATAAATAAAATACTTGACTACAAGGTAAGATTATATATCTCACAAACATATTAAAAAATACTTAGTCACTTTCAAGCCAATGAGGGTCAAATAGATTGAGTTCACAATCAAATGCCCATCTATAGTACTATGTATAGAATAGAAATGGTCAAGGGTTTTACTAAGATAAGAATATCATGGAATTTTATATATAATTAAATAAATTATTTTGGTTTAGATCATTCAAATAATCATGGAAAGTGAGATGAGTGTAGCTCACAAAACTAATACAATCATAACCGTCTAGCACTTATAGGTTACTAGTGAAATAACTAGCATCAGACCTAAGGAAGAAAGGAGAAAAGATGTGTGAAACCTAAATAAGAATGTAAAAAAGTTAAATAACACTGGTAATGTTAGTGATATGAAGGATAGGTCTTGAAAATAAATTATGTAGTCAAGGTACCTTATGTATAGTCAAAAGGGTCACCTATAGGCAACATTAAGGAGTAGACATTGGTCATAAGCTTGACAAAGGGGTGGAGGTATATAAAGATATGTTTATAACCTATTTTAAACTTCAAAAAATTTAAGAACTAAAATAATATTATTAAATTTCAAGACTAAATTCTTAAATACACAAAACACATTCAATAATACCCTAAAGTCACGTACAGGCTACAAGTTAAGGTCGATTTATCTTAAACTTGAAGAAAAGAGAAAACATGATATAAAAGGATATGAGGCCTATTAAAATATTTAAAATAGTTCATAATGTTATTTTTATACCAAAATAAATATGAATAAGTGTGATCAGAACTGAGTTCAAGTCTTTATACACAATCAAAGAGCAACTACAGGTCTGCCTACTCTTTATGAGCTTATAATTGATTTAAAGAAAGGGTAAATAACTACGATATTTCCAAAATGATGAATAATAATTTATTAATGGTTTAATAATTCAATAAACATATTTATTTAACTGATTAGACATGATAACAAGTTGAAAATGTTAAAACTCTATCTAAGACCCAATGAAGCATAGTCCTCACACAAGCCTGGTTGCTTGGTTGAGTAAACATGAAAAGGAGAAATACTACGGGATAACATCCATTTAAACATGGTTTTAAAATTTAATTAATATTATATATAACCCTAAAACTATATGACATAGGTATGGAATTTTGATGATTCATATGCTAGCGTACATAGGCCTAATTCTCACACAGTTAGATCTAGCTAGTCATCAAAAAGATGAAATTTTAAGGAATATAAAATCATGATCACACTTTGTAAATTGGTAAAATGGATGTTTATTATTTTAATAATATGTAAATTTTAACCTCAAAGACATATAGGTAATATATATACACATTGTTTTATCTCATACCTTGCCCACTCCATTGGCAATGGACAATCTTGAGACCAGGGGTTCTATTTGAGGTATAAACACAAAGTAATGATTTAAAAAAATAAGGAAGTTATTTTAGGTAATATAAAAAACATATATAAGGTCTCAATACACTATAAATTTACACAATATTTAGTCTTCACTCCAAATTCCCTTGAGGGTTAGTAAGAAGGTGGCAGGCCTTAAAACCCAAACACCCTGACCAGTGAACCAAATGCATACAATGGGTTAATGATCATATAAAAGGAATTTATAATCCCAAATAAGGTTATATTTTAGGTTTATGAACCTATCCCTATAGTAATATTTAATTTTGAGTCCCAAAACTCAAATTTGACCTCTCTCAAGTTTAAGGAAGCTAAGCATGTCACTCGAGGAATAACTTTACACACTTACACCATATATCACACTTTGCATGGGAATATTATCCATTTTTTATAGGTGATTATGTTAGTAAAGAATTTTTTACAAGTGGAAGGAGGTCAATTGGTGATATGTTACTTATGAACAATCATTAAAACCCCATAAAGGTCTTAAACCCTCCTAAAATCTTGATCATGACTAGGTATAAAAAAATACATATAAAGCACATATAATTCCATAGTTTAATAATAAAAACTTTTGGATTTTGTTGAGGACTACAAGTAGGTTCTCTAAATGTACCTGTTCTATACTTGTAGTTGTACAGACTAACATAAATTCTTTATTTTTCATTTTTTGGTGTTTAGTAAGTGTTTTGAGAAAGGAATAAATTACCAATAATTGGATGAGGTAATTTTTATGTTTAATAAACATTAAAACCCAAAAAAAATCACAATATTTTTTGGAGGTTTCCAAACAAGGCTCATTTTCCAAGGCAGTCTCAAATAGGCTGAGAATAAGATTAGGTGCCAAGGTGATTTCATGGTTTTCATACTTTCATAGGGTCTTAGGAACACAAAATTGATTTGAAGGTTTTTAATATCCTAGGTAAAGTTAATAAAATTATTTTTGGTCCTTTAACATGTGTGGGAGAGGTTTGTAGAAAGAAAATAGTGTTTTAGGGAAGGAGGCCTAATTCAAGAGAGAGAAAGACAAAAAATGGGCTTCCACTCAGAATATGGACATGAAACGTGACATGAATAAATAAGGACATAATGGTTCCTATAATATGTCATTTTTTTCATTAACATCAATAAATTTTTATCAACAAGGAGTTTTATAGGTCTTAGGGATATAAGGAAAATAGGCCTAATGAGGGCTTAAGGAGAAAAATGAGTTATTTAGAGTTTTTATAGGAACCAAAATTATTTTTTTAGGCCTAATATCATATTTTAAGACCATTCATGGATAAATAATGACTTGAAAAATATGAACTTGAGTTTTAGGCCACTTGGACCAAGCTAGGCATGTGAAATAAAGAGTTTAAAGACACCTATGCACATAAATGATGAAATGTTAGATCATATAATTTTATTAAGGCATGATAGATGTCTAATGAGTTTTATTATATTATTTCATGAATAATTCATTATTTTAAGTCCATTTATCACTTTTTTCATGTAAATGAGTTCAATTCTCAAAAAGCTAATCAAGGTGTCAAGCTAGTTTGTAACCCCTACACCATATGGAGGGTTAGAGAATCTTGAGGAGTGAGACACATGAACTTATAAGTCTATTTGGACTATATCATAGCTCCATTTATTTTTTTCTAAGTGTGTGAATTAGTTCATAGTTAAGTGACAAGTGATAACAATCTATCCTTATGTTCACCCTACTATTTCATGTTTTGTGCAAGTAGTCTGCTCTATAATAGGTCACATGAAATGTAGTTAGTATTTTTGCATGTATTTAAGTGTAAGTAAGATTCTTAGTGTATAAAATCAAACCTATTGTTCATCTATCTTAGGAAATACAGTACACTTTATCTCTATGTTGAAATATTTATGCTAGAGAAACCTTGGATATTGAAGTCAATTTTATGAATCACCCTTCATAGTGTAAGTTATGGTAGTCTTGTGGAGATTAACTTGGTGCATCACCTCATTATGATAGGTTTCATTTCATGTTCATCTCTCTTTTCATTCTAATACATTAGTATCATATGTGATGAGCTTACATAGACATATCCAAGGAGATAGCCTTTAAGTATAGAGGTTTATCCCTACTATAGACAACCCATATGTCTACGGTTAATCCCATTATTCCACTCAATTTAGATAAGCTTGAAATACCTCTCCAAGGGTGAAAAAATTAGTGAAAAACAATCCCCCTTTTGAAATAGTGCACACCCATGCCAACTCAAAATCCCATTTATACTCAAGAGCTTCAAACCCAACCATGGCATCCTTCTTGGACCAAACATATTGATTTCAAGATGCCCAACCTTATTAAATCATCTCCTAATTCATCAATTAAACCCCCTCACCCTCTAACCAACTCAATTGCTAATGGAGTACTCATTATATGAAGAGAAGATGAAGATCATTTTGATGAAGAGGAAAGTAACTAAAGTAAGGATGAGGAGGAGATAATCATTAACAGCCCCCTTTACATCACTAAACTATAAAAAAAAGATAAGTATGGTCAATTAAAGTATTAGGATGTTGAAAAAGTGGGTGGGGATGAAATAAAATAATTGGTACCCATATTTGACTAGTTTCCTTACCTTAATTCTAAAGATGAGAAGAGTATTCCATTGCTAACCTCTATGAAAGACTTAAAATAACAATGGGCATAGGATAATAAATGTAATGAGTCACTAGCATGTGGAGATAAAATATCAAGAAAATCTAAGACAATCCCTCTCATACAGATGAGTGAAGAACAACTAGAAGAATCACTTTTTTGGAATGATCTAGAATTTAAAAAATTAGGTCTTGATGCTAAAACAACATTCTACTAGAAGGGAACTCACGAGAGAATAATCCGAGTGCTGGAATATATTTAATAGCCTATTACATACACTAGGCGGAATCTCTCGTGTCCAACATTATGAAGCTAAAAGGGGAATTTTAGGAGAACCAAAATAAATGGTGTTCCCATACCATTGGTGGATTTTTAGCTCTCATTATGATGGACAAACTGGGTATCATTAGGATGTGGGGGAAATCATAGTGGTAGGTGGATTTCATTTCCACCCTTTTGGACATATCATAGAATAATTTCTAAAAGACATGTTTGAATTAGAGGAGTAGCTACAAAACAAGAAAAGGATCTCACCCATTAAAGAGGAAGGATCCAAACCAATGTTCATCATTGAGCCCCTCCTCTTAGAAGTTGTAAATTTGTGCTTCTATCTTGTAAAGTGAGTCTTTTCATGTTTATTCCTTTTACTCAAAAATAGGCTTATATATAGTAAAAATGAATTCAGAGACTTTTTTTCAACCTATGCAAACCAAGGTCCATGTTATTAATTTTTATATAATATATTAGTTTATTTTATTTTCCCAAAGTGCTTATGCACACATATAGGTATTCAATTTTTTATTTTTCTTTTCCCTAAGTGCTTTTGTACAGTTGTTATTTTGTTTTCTCTACTCTTATTTTTTTATGTTTTTGGGGAGGTTATAGATATTTACTTATTTAGTAGTGATCCAAGTGAACTACCAAGAAGTTAAAGTGTGCAGGGGTAAACAATACATAAAGGGACACATGTCAAGCCAAGGTATAGAAGTGCATGCAAGAACTATACTATCAGTGTGGATAGTATTATCAAGGTGGATAGATAGATTTCATGCTTTAACAACTCCACACTCAAAAGATTGATTTAAGGCTACTATATTCCTACTTAGTAGGAAAGCATCTTGTATAGGTCACCAAAAATTTTGACTTTGTAAGTCACCCCCAACAAGTGCTAAACTCATAAGGACCACATGAGAGGTTGCACGCTTGAAAAGTGTTGAGTTCTTTAAATATACATTTGTGTAGATGTTTCCTATCCATGCCCAAACTTAATATTTTTCATGGTTTCTCACATCAACTATGTGTTTATTTTTTCCTATGAGGAGTTTCCAATGTATGACCCATGAAAATATCCTTCAATGCACCAATACAATGCACAATGAAAGCATGCAGGTCTCCCCAAATTCAAGAAGTGAAAGAGAAAAGTGTGTAAGGAGTAGTTTTAAATCATGAAAAACATGTTAAAGTTATTTTATTATTCAAAGACTTCCCCATGGCTAAATGGTGAAGTCTTATGACAAGTTGCTTAATTTCACACATGTGTGCTTATAAAATGTAGAATACAATCTAGATAATATACCATACCATTCAAAGAATAGTGTAACTTATAAATGAAGACACAGACCTAAAAAATCCAAAAAAAGACATTAATCATAAATAGTATCAATCCCTTATATGATTTTATAAGAGAATAACATTTATGCCCTTCACAATCTCATAGCTTCATTGTGTAACTAGGACGTACATTGAAATTCAAAAGTGTGTGCCCAAGTATATAATTCCTTTCAAATTCTACTCTATGGGGTTATCACACTCAAAAATTAATTCCCATTTCTAAACATAGATAGTTTCACCTACTACTTCATTATTCATAGGTGGAATTCTAAGTCATGTGACATCTCTTCTGTAGGATTGCAGCTCCTAAAGGACTCTTATTCACACATTGACACAAGATATATTTGATTAAAATGAGTGTACACTATATAGTGCACAAATTTTTATTTAAATAAAGTCACACATTCCCATCTATGAAGACTCTTCATGTGTATCTTATGTATAACTTAGTGTGTATATTTCAATGCATACATAGTCCCCAAAAGATAGGTATGCATGTTAATCCATATTTCATGCATAGATATTACATAAAAAGATCCAAGAAAATCTTATAAAACTTATACATAAGTAAATATATGTGGATTGGTAGGAAAATATCCATAAATAAAGGTGGTAGTTGAACCCAATTGGACATTGAGGGAGCTGAATCCAAACAAATTTAAATTCAAAAGTAGCTACCAAAGTGTCATAGCATGATCACACACCTTCCTTGGATACCTATATGAACTTAATTATTATACCCACACATGGAACCATGAGTGAAATTTCATCTACTTCTATGATAAAATTATTATACCTAAGCTGAATAAGCAAGGCTTGTATTAGTTATTACAAGGACTTTATTTCTCTTAATCAACCTCAACTTTTGGTCATCATTTCAATTTCAAGTTCCTACCTACCAAGTCAAAAGGAGAATTAATTATGTAGGGCCTCACCAAGTTTTAGGAATCATAACACTTCTAAAATTTTCCCACCAACATCACTCTCCTAGTATGATAAAGCTTTTCATATTAAATCTTGTAATATTACCTTATATTTTGAGATTAATAAGAATTGATTTACTTTTCTTCATGCTTTGTGTTATGTGTGAATTCATGTTTTTTTATCCTTATCTATGGATGCTCATCCCTCTCATTTTCATCTTCCATTTTCACCTTTACATAGAATTAAAAGTCTCTATAGGTCTCATGTTATGTATACATGGGTCTATGTAGGCATTATCTATAGGTGTTTTGTCATCCCTCCTAATGCCATATTATATTCCCTTAACTCCATGTAAACTAATTATGCAGTGTGCCTAGTTTGAATATTTCACATTTAGTCTATTAGTTTTTTTGTGTCATTAATTGGGTTATGTGATCACTCTATTCTTGGTTCATCACCTTGTACATTATAGTATCCCTCTTACCCTTTCTCTCCCTTTTCCTTTTGATAAGTTTAAGTATAGTGCTAACTATAGATTTCATTCTACTCTTTGTATGTTTGTCCATTGGTCCTAAACCAAGTGCATCTAGAATAAAAGTAATCCATCCTAATCTAAAGGTTCATCCTAAGGAGGGTAATATTCCCACACCTTGGGTAACAATCCCATTATTTTAATGAGACACCAAATCTCTCTCCATCATGCAAGTCTAAGGCACTAAGCACTGAAGAGTTATGTGCTAACATTAGTGAGAGCCTTTAACACATGGATGCACATTTTGAGTGATAAAAATAACTTAGGATGAATAGTAGGATATATTTCATTTGAAAATTATATGATTTTAGAGCACTAGACACTTATTTTAGAATAGGACACCTACATTGACTTAGGTGTATGTTTTAGATTATGGTAAAAGTAGGTTTTGAAGGGGCCCCAAAACCCTAGTACAAGGAAAAGAGATAGAGCAATAAAAACATAGACAAAGTCTTAAAACTACTACAAGGATGTAGCAAAAATAGGTTTTAAATGGACCTGAAACCACCGGAAAGACAACCGGTCACAACCCAAAAAAACATAGAACTGGCATCCCCTTAGACATAGGAAGACAACAAGAAAACAAAGAACTAGACCAGATTCTTTACCAGTAAGAGGAACCAAATTATTCATCTAGTTCCAATATCATTTTCATTGTTTCTTTTTCTTTCAAAACAGTATCTTGGGTAGTTGTCTCCACCAGCATTGCTCCTCTTTGTGTTACCTTCTTTCTAGTACTTTGTCTCATTCTTTTGCTGGGTCCCTCGAGAGCTTTAGTCTCCTCACTGGCTCTTTTACCAATATTGGTAGTAGCAACACAAATGTTGGATGTAGCTTCCTCCATTTTCATTCTATTGTCCTTAATTAGTTCCCAGAGGTTTGTCTCATAGGCTTTGAGCTTGGCTGGGATCTCTCCTATCTGATTATCCATATTGTTGATTTTGTTCCATACCTCTTTCAAGGTATCTTCCATTGTTTCCACTTTTCTTTTGAGTTTCATAACCTCCCTACACACCCAAGAATCCAATTGAGAAGATGCCTCTGCTTTGCAGTTAACCCAGTTCATTGGAGTATGTGTTTCATCATTCAGTTTTTTCCCCCTCCAATCCTCAAAATTTTTATTAGGACTGTTCCTGTCTTCTTCAGTGATATCTTCTCAACCCTTATGTTCCCGCTCTTTCATTCCATTTTGAATTTCCATTTGAATTTCTTGAATATCATCCTGCTCTGTGGTTTCCTTTTCGTTCTTTGATGCTGGGTCCTCAACAGGGTCATCCTGGACAAAATCAGCCTCTGCCTCTTTCTGGTTTTCCTCATTGTCTTCAATTATGTTTGGAGAATCCTCCTCTGTATTGACATCATCTTTTTCATTCTTCTAAGGACATTCTTCATCCTCATTAGAGTTTGTAGCCTGACATTCATTTCCTTCTTCTTCCTCCAAGTTTTCCTTACTGGGTTTATCAATACTCTCCCGCTCTATTTCTTCTTCTACAATCTACTTTTTAGTGCTATGGAACTTGATTTTGCCTTTCTCAGTAACACATTCACTCTTTCTGTTCCCTGACTCCTTGATTTTCCCCTATTTAGGGTGCTTAACCATAACATTATTCTTACAGTAGCCTTCGATTAACAGAATAAGGCCTTTATGACGGATAGGGCGCATTTCCTTTTTCTTATGAGCATATAAACTTTGGACCAAGGAGAAACGTAGATAAAAGGGAAAAGACAAACTAACCTTGTGCCTGAAATGGTTAAGGAAGACAAAGTGTAATTTGTGCACACGCTTACTTCTTCCATCCAGAATGAAGTACTCCCTTATATAGCTTAAGACATCCCTCCATATCCCTTTAATCTGATCCAATTCAAAGAAATCCCCGTTCTTGACCAGTTTCTGCTCTTCCACTTCCGTTTTGGGGAACCTACAGAAGGCCTCATTCAAAATACTTGTCTGTTTAGAGAATTTGAGTCCATCGGTAGGCAGCCCAGTAACCTCAGCTATAAAATCCTCTGTTAAGTTCACTATGACACCATGTAGGGTGACCCTTTCATCCTTCTAATTTTTGAAAAAAGCCGTAGTGATATGCAGTTTCGATCCATGAAGTCTTTCCAGATAGCTCGCAACTTTTCCTTTCTGTAGAATTCTCCAAACATCATGTTTTTCTTTCCATTCCTCATAGCTCTTAGGTTCCTGTTTCTGAGGTTCTCCCTTCCTTTCGCTTGCCATATTCATTTTCTTAGAGCCCCATTTGCAACGGTCGTTGCAATAATCCCATGACTTAGGTGTATGTTTATGACATAAGTGTCTAGGGAGTAGGAAAATAAGTACATGATTATAAATTATAGAGTCATAATATAATTAAGTTTTAATCATTCTTGGAAAGATATAAGGCCCAAGTCATTAGCATAAGACTAGTACTAAGACATGGGCCAAGGGCACAAGAGAGAAGATGCAAAAGTTGAAAAAGTGAGAAAGGTCTAGAACTAAGAGGAATAACTAAAGTCTAAGTTTGTTAAGTGTACAATACTAATGGTCTATATAATTCATTAATATCATCTAACATTAGAACAATGAATAAATTGAGTGTATAAAACCCTATGACAACACTAGTTTTCTTAACTAAGTCTACACCTAAGATATTAGTATCCTATAAAAGGATTAACCCATTAGACTCCTATTTAACCCATAACATGTTTGAACTTATAGTCCTCATCGACCCTTGATTTATAGGCTTTTTAATACATTATTTATGACCATAATTTTGGGATGGTGGAAGTCTTAGGGCATGAAAACAAGCCCTCAAAATATCCAAATGACCCACCTACTTAATGAAGTCAATCAATGCCTCTTCACAAAGGGTAAAATTATAGTTTATATGTTATATTAGATAGTTAAACCATTGACACTCCCTTTCCCTATAATCACTTAAGGAAATAACTCGTACTTTGACACAAGACACTATAGATATTTAAAATTAATTATGAGAAGAAATTGAAAATCATCAAGCTTGTATCTTCTCTCTCCCTTAGGGAGATAAAAGACCATTGAAAATCTCTTATTGAATTCTCAAAAACTTTTCCTTTCCCTTGTTCATATATGACAACACATGCAAAAATTATCATGTCATATAAAGGATATTGTCAATACAATAAAAATTCCAAATTTAACTAGGATACCTTGTCCTAAAGCTTGATATAAGAATAGACAAAATGAAAGGAGAAGGCTAGAAACTCAAACCTAATTGGTTAGGCCCATATTTGGTGATATAAGATCTTAATAATGGAGCCTTTTTTTGTTACACCTTAGAATTCAAATATTCTAGTGAACCTATAAACTCTTTGTATCTTAGACATTTTTACATCCATATCTTGCATTTCATATTTCCCTATTTTTATAAATAAATAAAATCTCCATTTTTCATGTGTTTTTTTAAATTTTTGTTAATTTTTTCGTGAAATTGTTTAGCTATGATTTTTCATGACAATATATGTCAAACACATCATATAATTTCAATTGACCTTCCATATCACCCTAATCCCACTTAGAAAACTCTCTCAAAATAAACATAACATAGGATTTTTGTCTTGGTCTTTATGAGCATTATTAATTTCATCCCTAAATACCTTTTTGTGAACTTAGAAAATATATCCTACAACCTAGTCTATAATTTTACCCATGATAGAATCCCATTTCATAATTATCTCCAAGAAAACATACTATCATTCCCAAACTAGGTAACTATTTAACCCTAAAATTTGTCTAGATTGGAATTATCTAGAGTTAAATGGGTAGAGATATCATAGGGAAAAAGGATGGTAGACTATATCTAAAATAGGTAAATTAGATGATAAACTTGAATATAACATATGTTGAATTCATTAAATTGAGATAAGCTAAAAATAGTAAGTAAAACTATGCTTGACATGAAAATGATAAAGAACTAATATACGTAGTTTGTTTTGATTCTGACACATTTCTAGATCTAGAACATGCAATATTTAGACTATAATATGATTTTAGAATAGTCACCAAATTCTAGATAGGGTATCTCTGGAGTTGAATACACTAGCATCAATCTAGGATGATTGCATCAATGTAACTATCTAAACCTGACCCAAGTGTCCTATACCAAATACCTACTAGAAAAGGTTGTGACCACTTAGATGGTTCTAGGGTTGTATTCTCCTTTAATCTAGTGCATTCATATTTGGTTCATAGAATGTCATTCCTTAAAAAATTATAAAATCTTTGTTCATATTTATGGTGACCTTGGGGTAAAATGGGTTAGTGGGAACACATTTTCAAACTAACCCCAATGACCCCTTTGTAAATGAGTTATTCCTACACATATAATACTCTAAATAGGTTCTTAGACTAATATAGTTCTCCCCTATGTGTTGGCTTATGTGTGAATAATGCAATATATATAAAGAAAGTACAATAGTGACCTAGATTTTAACATAGAAAATTAACCTCTTAGGATGTTCCTTCATTAATTTGGAGATGTGTATATGTTTTCCCTATGATTTATATCAAAATAGGAGAAAATAGGGAAGCTTGTATTTATTGAGTTCTTGATTGAATGATTTTGTAAGTTACCTTGGTATTTTTAAGTGTACGATAGGTTTTGTAGGTAAAGAATGAGTGAAGGATGATCTTGTATTTATATTAATCCCTTTGGTGAAGTAAGTCATATTAAAACACTTACGCTAAACATTAATATATGTTTCATTTATAAATTGGATAACTTTAGGGTGATAGACATTTCCATCAGAGCAAGACACCTACATCACTATATGATGAGGGGCATCTTAGGAATGTTCAAGGATGTGTCTTAGAGTAATGTGGGTAAGTAAAATTTGAGTTTGGGATCTAAAACTAGTTTCCTACCCTTTTGGGTAATTTGAATTTTCAAAATTATAATGAGATTCTAATGATGTATTTGAGGTTTAAAAGGGTATGTAAGGGGATAAGGTTGTATGTGGGAGTTTTAATGGACCTAGGTGGATAATATAAATGTATTCTTCATGAGAATTTTGTGCATATGTCAAGTTAAGTTATGAGGTGGTAGTCATAAAGTCTAACATCCTACATGTCTCTAGAGGGTGTTATAGGTTTCTTGAATCAAATAAAGTTATAGATTTTTTCTTAGAGTTTAGATAATAGGTATAAATAATATATAGTGTGTGGTGATTCAAAGTAGAGATAAAGATGGAAAAAACATGATAGATAAGACTGATAAAGATTGAAGTTATACCAAGATAGTATGTGGGACTATGTAATTATTTATTTATGTAATGAAATAAATATTCATATGAATACAATGGTGATGGATAAAATTTATTCTAGTGATTATTTGATTCTCTATTAAATGAATATATCTAGACCTTGTTTTAGGTGTGTTCTCTGGTTGTTTGAAGACTATGCAATTTATGACTGAGGAATAAAGCAATTGATAAACTTATTCTAAGAATTCTAAATATTTTTTTATTATTTTTTGAAACTATATAGTTAAAAATAATGAAAATGAGCCTGTGGTTCTCATACTTTGTGTTGTAATAGATCTTATTTAAGGACTTTGTGAAAGAGAACCATGTTTGGAATTCAATGTTCTTGTTATTAACTATTTATCAAGATTGCTAATCAATGAAGTTGGTAGACTATATAAAATGATCCTAAAGGTGTATTAAGTGTTTTTTATATTAAAATGTTCATAAATAAAAAATAAATTCTTTATGCACATACATTTCTAAGCCAGACTCTTATTTCTTATAAGGATGCTATAGAAGATGGGTCTATATGTGTGTTCTGAGGAAAGGAATAGTTTTGGAATCAAATCTCATGTGTCTTGATATGATAAGGTAAGTTATTTTATGAATTTTAAGGTTTATTTAAGACTTTGTTGATTTGAAAGTGTGTTAATCACCTATACAGGTGTTCAGACCTGTAGATAGTCACATATTTATCACAATCAAGTGTATCTAGGCATGGAAAAGTATAACAATAAATTGATAATAAATATCTAATCATTGGTAAAAGTATACAAAGATTAATTAGACCTTAATAAAATATAAATATCCATTGACACCATATTTGGATGTTGAATGAGTAACTTAAGTGATCTTAGTTGAGACAGGGTCATATAAGCCCTAAACCTAGGGTTTTGAAAGAATGGAGAGATTCAACCATTCAATCTAGATGAAATTATTGATAAAATTAGGAATAGTATTTGTGAAAGGATTTTAAAGTTTGTGTTATGTGAATGTACCTCTGTGTATGGATATTAAAGGTTGAATGTAAAAGATCCCTAAAAGACCTAATAAGGGTAAATAGAGGTCTAGATTGAGTTGGAAAATATTTCAAATGAGAGAGATATGATGTAAAAATTCATAGACAGTTGAATATCAATAAAGAGTATCCAAAAATGTTAGTGGTTTTTCTATATGCATTTGCACAATTATGTACTCATAGAATAAGTCCAAAAATAGGGCTAGTAGGACTGTGTAAAGGGTATGCAAAGTTGGTTTGATAGTGAGTTGTTACTTAAATAATGTTTTGGGTTGACTAAGGAGTACTAAAGTGCTATAAATAATATGACTTATAGGTATGAAACTATAAGTAATCCATTGAACCCTATAACCACATTTGTATATTGAGTGAATGAATCAAATGAGTCATTGCAAATGAAGTGAAGCATTGAAAAGAGCAAGTAGAAGTGAATTTTGGTGTAATCTCTGCTTTATTATTACATATTTGGAAAGTGTATTTGGTATTCTAGTTTCTAAGGAATAATAAATTAGGTACATACTCAAAACTTTCATAGGTAGAATATAAGTAGGATTTAAGCATTATAGACAAGATAACAAGTTTTGGTCATCAACATAAGACTAGTTAAACCAAAATATAGGCTAAGATGCCTAAGATAGAGTAGATGTAAGACTTCAAAAAGTGTGAAAGGTTTATAACTAAGAGGAACAACCAAAGTCTGAGTTTTCCAAGTCTACAAGAATGGGGTGTTAAATAATCCATAAAATAATTTCTACATTTACCCCCTTTAATATAGTAATGGAATTGTTATTTTAAAGGAAAAGAATGTACACTTGGGTGTGTATAACACACCTTGTCTTTACTTGAGTCCAAATTGAGTGATTTACTAGTGAATGACTAGAAACCAAGAGCATGTTATATTACCTAATTAGTGTATATAATATGAAATTTAAAGTATTGAAAAGATTGAAATTGAAAGAGTATGGTTTAGGAGTACACCTATGTATCAATGTAACCACCTTTCCTATTGTAAAGTTGATTGTAAATATGTATCATTGTAAGGATCTAAAATTGAGATTAGGACAAATATGTATAAATCTAAAAATTAAATATATTTAAGGATAGAGAGAGTTGGAGATATTAGAAGGCACATGCCCCCAACCTTGGAGAAAAAGTGAGTTGCCACCTGACAATTGAGATTAGCTCAATTCTGTAACTTAATCACACTTATAACCTGGTGAGAATGAGTAAAAAAATTTAACTTATATTGTCAAATTGGTAAGGTTGGATGATACAATCAATTCCAACCTAAAAACTTGTCAAGATTGAGTGATTTAATCACCTCAACCATACTAAAATAAAACTAACTACTATAGTATATTGGATCAATGTAGTCCTTAAAATTACATCTTAGTGGGTGATGATTGTACTTAAGAGTGGTTTTTAAATCTAAAATTTATTTTGAAATATTATGAACACATTTCATAAAATATGTACCTTAGATATGTCTCATTCTAAAACTATGTATAACAATGTTATTAATGTATAGAATTCTACCATAACTATGAATCGTAATTATGTAACTATGTGGTTTGGCTAATTCATAAATTGTACAAGTATGGAGAACATGCTTCTAAAGTATGCCCCCACTATATATGGAGAAATATAAAAATTTAAATAAGTGACGATGTGGAGGACATGTTTCTAAAACATGCCCCCACTAAATTTGGTTGTGCTAAATATTGAATAATTATGGAAAACATGATTCTAAAGCATACCCCCACTAAATCCAAAAATTTTGAATGTGTGGAAGCCATGACTATATGACATGTCTCCACTGAATCTGTAAATTATGAATTTGTGGAATTCATCATTATATGACATGCCCCCACTGAATCTAAAAATAATGAATTTGTGGAAGCCATCCCTATATGATATGCTCAAATTGTATCTAAAATTTGATATAAGTACCAAACACTGAATAAGTGTGGAGAACATACATCCAAATCATGCCCCCACAAAATCTGAAAAGTGATAAATGTCAATAACATGTTTGTATAACGTGACCCCACTAATATTCCAACCTTTAAGGTGAATTAAGAATATTTATTAGTAGTTACCTCACCTCAAAAATATAAGACAATTGTATAATCTATGAATGGAACCATGTAGCATATATAGGAACATGTCTAGATAAATTTACCATTAAAGTTAATAGAACAATGTGATCACAAGAAGGCCTAATATGCATGAAAAATATCTTGTAAATATTTATATAGTAATAATAAAAGATCAAAATCCAAATCAAGAACACACACAAGAATAATCAAAAGCAAGTCAAAAGGCAATGATCCTAGAAGACCACAAACAAGGGGCATGTTCAAATTCCACTAAATCGAAAGGATGTAACTTAGTAAAATGTCCATAAAAGAAAGGATTACATATTCAAATGTCAATATAATAAATAATAACATATTAAAATGTCAAAAACAATCACACATAGGCATGAAGGATGCAAATAAAGGATCATATTAAAATTCTTGAACAAGCAAGATAATATCAAGGTAAGACACTCAAGTAAGTGCATAAAGGAAAACATAAGAAAATAGAATAAACATGTCATAGTATCCCATGGACCAAATGTGTTATCAAAAATGTTAAGAACATAGCATATCATATCAAGTATTTTTTGAAAGATAGAGTTATAGATAAAGGCATGTATAAGTACATATATGATCTCAAAACATGATAATCTAGAGTCACCATAGAATGATATAACCTATAAGTATCATGATCATATAGGTGGATGCCCCCAATATAAATATGACATGATTAAAATGAAGGCCCAACATCTAAAATAGGAATAAACCATGTATATGAGTATGCTTGTATCACACTCTAATATAATCTTGACACACATGTGTGTGTAATATTAACTTGTATGCCATCTATCAACATGTAACTAACACATAGATGCCAAGGAACCAATAGAAAATGTTTTATGCTTAAACTTTCTTTTGGAATTTTGATTGTTTTTTGGGTAAATTTGGAATATGTGCAAAGAAATAACTGTCCTATGATCACATCCAATGGATGATCATATGTATCTCTTCTTTAGGAACCTGGTGCAATATATTGGTGGTACTACCAAGGAGCATGCATATATGTAATATTTGTCACTATAGTGTCTGTGATCCTCTATATATGTAAAATATGACTTTTTGGTCTTGGATAAATAGTAAGAGTAATAGGAGTAGGGGTTATTTGAACCCATCATTGAGTTCTCAATGGTTTATTTGAAATATTAGTAATAAAAACATATTTATGTACACATGGTTTATAGTAGATGAGGATTTTTTGGGACCCATTGTGTGTCTCTTATGTAATTATATCTCAAGTACCAACTACCTAGTAAATGGGATTTGTTATTTCTTACCCTATTATACTTAACTAGCCTTAGTAGGCTTGTTAATTAACTATCTATGTATAAGTTTTTATTATTCAAGAGGATGTTCATATGGTATTCTAGAAACTATAATTACCTGACTGGTATAGATGTATTTAACACACCCATGCACTATAGAAGGCACTACTTTAAATGTATGGATCTAAAGTCTTCCTAATAACATATCAAAGATTCTTGTGGAAGGTATAATTTAAAATATAGTGGCCTCATGTATATGACTAACATATAAAGGTAGGTCAATATCACCAAGAACCTTATATGAGATCCCATCAAATTCTTTAGCTAATCTACTAAAAGGATATAAATCATGATGATTATAAGTTAAGTATGTAAGTAATATCATGGTAATTATCTCTTTGTACCATTATAAATAATAACACTATGTATAGGGTGTTTATCAAGGCAAGCTTGAATGAATGAAGAATTAAAATCAAATTCATCATCCTTAATCTCATTTTCATTGAAATAAATAGAAGGTCCTTGAACCATAGGAGGTATATTTCATGTATAAGTACCAATAATCATATCTAATGGGTGCTCATAATTTTATAGAGTAGGATGTGAATTATAATCCATTTTCACTTATGGTTCCTTATTATAATGGTCTTGTAAAGTATTGATAAAAAAATTTAGTTTGTGGTGATCACTAGGTTGTGAACCTAATTCCTTTGGAAGATGATCAAATTTAATCTTTGGGTCATCAATAAGGCCTTGGATATTATGATTCAAGGTAAAACATATATTCATGAAATGTCTTGGTCCCTAATGATAACCAAAATAAGCATTCACATCATATCCTTTGGGTAGAGGTCTATTTATATCAACCTCTATAGGATGAGGTAGAGATAAAAGATGAGAATCTAATAGTCATGGGAGTAATAAAGAGGGAGACTCAAGTGATATTTTAAATTATTTCTTTGATACATTAAATAATACAAGTTTATTAGGATGTTGTGAAATTATTTTAAACATGTTAGTTGTTTCCATTTTAGGCTCATGAGGTTTTACCTTATAACTTGGTATGATTGTAAATTTAGCATTAGATATAGATGTAGGTAGTATGTTTGTTATATAATTTAGCTTATTAAATGAAATAAACTTTATTAAATGGTTCCATACAATGTGACATAAGTCATCAAATGATTTTAACTTATTGAAAACAATGGACCCATGCAAAATAGTAAGCACTTTTTTATTGAATACATCTTGCAACTTGTTGTCTGTCATAGGATTGGTCATTTTAGATAGAATTTTCTTGTACCTCAAGACATATTCATTAATATTTTCATTTGTTCCTTGTTTGATTTTTTAAATTTTATCTTAGGAAATATTAATGGAAGAGTGTGTTAAAAATTGATCTACAAGAGGTTTGAATGCTTACATGGATTGGAGAGGTAAATCATATAACCACATCAAAGAATAGTCCTTGAGGCTTCTTGGGAATAATTTGGTCAAAAGTTTATCATTGGAGGAATAATCAAGGCATATTTCATAAAAGGTTTGAATATATTTCTTAGTATCACCCTTGCCATCATAAAATGTGAACTTAGGTGCAACAAAACTAGTTTCCAAAGGGTGTAGGGATATCTCAAGTGTAAGATGGTTATGTAACAAATCTTGGGATCAATAGCATGAGGAGACTTTAAAGCATTTTTCTCAATGCTTTTAACCTTATCTTCCAAGGTATTTATATCTTGGAGTGTTTGAACTGTGAACCCATTAGAATTTATATTAGCAATTTGATTAGTCACCAAAGGGGATGTAAACATGGTTTGAGAAGTAATAGGCATTAAAAATGGTATTTGAGTTGAAAAATTTGCTATCACCACGGTATTTGTATCAATAATAATTTCAATAAACAAACATTGGAAAACATAATATATGCCTCCACTAGATGTAATTGGGTTTACTGGTATGAAATCAATTATAGTACATTATAAAGACTCATCATCTCTAGGTGAAGAAGTCTTAGTTTTATTATGTTTACTTATTTAATCTCTTTTAATGTATAAAAATGCATCCATTAATCTATTTTTATTATTGAGATGAGTAATCAATGCTTTTTATCTCCATTTGAAATCATGTTTTTGAATTAGCTTTTTTCATTGTTTCATAAATGCATTTTTTTGAATTGGTAGCTATAATGGACCAACAATATATAAAAAAAAGGAAACCTTAATTAACCTAGGGTTTAGAGTTAAAATATTGGGTTCACAAAATATTTAACCCTAAAATGTGTCTATATTAGAGTTATATAGTGTTAAAGGGGTATATATAGCCTAGGGCATAAGGATGATACACTATATGTAAAGTAGGTCAATTAGATGTTAAAATCATATATAACATATGTTGAATTCATTGAATTGATATATGCTAAAAATAGTAAGTAAAACTATTATAGACATGTAAATGACAAAGAAGTAATTTACTTATCTTGTTCTCATGCTCACACAATTTTAGATATAGAATAGACCAGAATATGATAGGAAGATGATTCTAGAATAGTCACCAAATTATAGATTGGGTGCCTCTAGAGTTGTGGACACTAGCATCATTTAAGAATGGATGTGTTAACACTACTATATGAACTTTACATAGGTGTCCTATAAGAAATACTTATTGGAAAAGGATGAAACCACCTAGATTCTTTTGGTTTTGACTTTTCCTTCACTATGGTGTATATATATCTGGGTCATGGACTATCACTCATTAAATTTTAAAACCTTAGTTCTTTATCTTCATGGTGACCCTGGGTAAAAATGGGTTGGTGGTCGCATGGTGTCAAGTGGATCCCAATGATCCCTTTATCAATGAGAATTTCCTACATATCTAATACTCCAAAAAGGGCCTTAGACTGATGTAGTTATCCCCTACATGTTGGATTGTGTGTGATTCATTCAATATGTGAAAATCAAGTATAACAGTGACCTAATTTGTAACTTGGAAAATCATGTATTAGGCTACTCCTTTAGTACTTAAAACCTATGTATGTGTTTCCCATATGATTGATATGAAAATAAGATATAATAGGTAAGTTTTGTTTTATCTAGTGCTTCATAGGATGCTTTTATAAGTTTGCTTAGGTCTTTTGAGTGTATGCTAGGTTTTTTAGGTGATGAGTGAATGAGGGTTGATCTTGTATTTATATCAATCTCTTTGGATAAGTAACTCACATAAAATCACTTAGACCAACCATTAGGATATGTTTCATTTGTAAATTAGATGAATTTATGGCACTTGACACTTATGTTAGAGTAAGACACCTACTGGGATGCATGTATCTATCTAGGATGCTAGTGTCTAGGGAGGAGGGAAGTAGGTAAAGACTTAGAACTTGCAGAGGTGGAAGACAAGTAGGTTTTAAGTATTCTAGGCAAGATAAAAAGTTTGTGTCATCAACATAAGAATATTCCAACTAAGAGATAGGCCAAGGGGAATAATATAGAGAAAATGTGAGACTTAAGAAAGTGAGAAAGGTCCATAACTGAGAGTAACAACCAAGGTCTATGTTTTCCATGTGTACAAGATAGTGGTGCTATATAATCCATAAAATCATGTCTAAAATAATCTTATTAACCTATCTTTATCCTTGGTGATGATCCTTACATATTACTTGTTGTATAGGGCTGAGGTTTTGGAATAAGAGCCTTCCCCAAAAATAAATAAAAAGAAATACATTGCAAAAACTCAAGCTTATACAAGCTAAAATCAATCACACATCTCTCACCTATTTTTGATCCATGGTTTTTATCCCTTGTATATTATTGGTTACATGAGGTTAGAATTATTAGGAGATGTTATTTCTCAATTACATCCAACCCTCAGTGATGAACCCATGCATATTTATAGTCACATGTGGCTAGGTGTAGGGGATCATAAAATAAAATCAAGATAAAACTAATTCCAAGACTATCTAAAAAGAAAAAAAATTATGAATCTTTCTTAGATGTTTGTACCAAAAGGAGAATCTCATCCCTCTTAAAAATGTTGTCATGGTTAACCATCTCTTGATCTATGTCTAGTAAAAGCTAACAAAATTGGTTTTTCTAAGCCTAGTAAGAAGTATATTTTCCCCCTTTGCTCATAAAGATTATGTAGACAACCTTTTAATTTTAAAATTTTGATGAATATTTTTTGCCTTCATTATCTCATATATATAATTCCTCTTTCATCCAATTTGATAAAAATTGAAATTAAATTTTTCCATGATTAAACTATCTAGATAATTATCACACACATATAAATACTTACACATTCCTCCCTAGAGGGAAAATGTGTCAAGTATCTCAAAAATATAAAAAAATATTTTCATAGTATAGTCCTATAGCCACCCTAGATATTGAGCCCCTTTACAAGTGTAGTGCCTATGAATTATAATCTTCCTCTAAGAGGGACCTAAAGAATAGGATTGAGGTGGGTTTTCTCTCCTACTCTACACCCACTTGAGAGGTTATCCATCCCACTATCTATTGACTAGATGAAGCCTAACCACTTCTTGTTTCAATGATGCTAGTAAGATTCTTAACTAGAGACTACATACCATTGATTACTCCCCTATAATGAATCAACTCCTAGTACCCATGATACATTGGCGTATAGACATCAACGTGTCTACCTATACCCATAAGAAGACCCACATCAACTATAAACTAATATTTGTTGTGGATAGTACCTACATGGAATAAGATTATCATAGTGTCTTTGATTAGGTTCCTCCACTCTTTAAATGACTATGAAATCACATAATTTTTCTATATTTTACATGATTGGATATCTAATATATATATATATATATATATATATGTATATATATATATATATATATATTAGATATCCAATCATGTAAAATATAGAAAAATTAAATAAAGTAGAAATAAACATGGTAAATGAATAATAATATAATATCACATTATTTTGCTTGGATCAACATCCTTCTAGTCAGAGTCAGATTCTTCATCTAATATCATCTCAACCTCCTCTCTGACCACTAGATCCTTTTCAATAAGAGCCTAGTCACCTCCTCGAGGGGCTTGGTCACCTCCTTCATATCCGTAGTCACCTCATCTTGTATCTTGTTATACCCATACCTCAACCACTTGATTTTATTTATTCTATGGGTTTATATGTCGTTGTGGTTATGGTGGATGTAGTGGTTGTAATGGTTACTTTAACTACTATGCCTATTTTTTGCCACTAGATGGTACCACAACTTGTGAAATATCCCCCTCTTCCTATTTTAGGATATTTCCTAGCCTAAACCTCTCATCATCTCTTCCTTCTCCCATCCACTATAGTAATGGGAATCCATGGTGTCAAGGACTACCACCCTAGTCTCATAATATGAACATCTCTCATCCCTCCCTCTCCCTAAGGCCCACTTAAGGTATGGATATATTGGATACATATTGTAGTACATACTACTAGGGCACCCTATACGTGGGGTTCACCTCTTCCTAAAAACATATATATCTCACTTGTCATGCACTCTTGTAAGTTGCAATATTGGTCATCACATCATCCCACTCTCCAACCATCAGCTAATATGGAATAGCTAGTAGATCCATTATTTTCATTATCCATACTACTTATGGTAAGTCCCTAAATGGTAATTACTATCTAGCTAGAGGTAATGATTTCCATTATTTATCTAAACACTACCTCTTATTGGTAAGGGATCATGCATTTAAATATATAACACATAATAAAGGTCAAGTGGTTAACTGATAAGTTGCACACCCTAACAATATTTCACAATCCATGTAAGTCTGAGATAGTACCTATTGATTTAAAGTGAACCATTAGCCCTTATTATTTATGTTACTAACTATATAATTCCATTTAAAAATTATTTAATTGATTTCCTTGTTTCTCGCTAGTCAAGAGGAAAGGATCCCTATGATTGCCTTGTAAATGTTTAAGATTGTTACCCTCTCTACCTTGACTAATCTCATGTGATACTTATAAACCATGTCATTTGAATCAATTTCTCTAATTGAATTCACCTATATTAAGGCCTCACCTCTATCGATAGCCTCTCTAAAGGTCATCAACTTCCTTATAGTTATTAGTCTCAAGATATTGTAGACATTGGTGATATTGATATTATAATCTTTTAGTGCCTATTAGAACTATAGCACATTCTATTCTAGGTCCCAATAGTTGAACAAGTCATAGAGTAACCTAATCAATAGGGTAATGATCTTCATAATTTTAATGTGGATAATCCACATGTTATCTAAGTAGGCCAACTCATCAACTATAAGTAAGATTAAAACTCTTGAAAGACACTCCTAAAATAATGACTTGATAAAAAAAAGGTAATCCCCTTGAAAACAAAAGTTAGAATGACTTGAATCAATTATTAAACTTCAAAATATAACCAGAACAAACTAATTTGAGCCTATGGTGAGACCATTTCCTTATACAGACCGTAGTTATGTGACTGATAGTGTTTATAAACTAGTGGTTATGAAAATACCATGATAGTTATGTAACCATTGCAGGCATCTAATGGATGCATAACCACCATGGTGGTTACACACTTAATGGTGATGAAGGCATAACCATGGGTCTACAAAGACTAGAATTTTCACCCTGACATTGATGGTTCCACTATCTAGGCACGCCCAAACCAAAAACCCTATAAACTACCCAAAATACAAGACAACATACAAGAATCCTACTTTTCACACTATCCCCAACCCATGTTGGCCCTTCGAATATGGAGGAATAGGCACATAAAATCATTCACGAAATGCAATGTAAAAATATTGTTATTATTTTTATACAATATAAATCTTAAAAATATTAAAAAAAAGAGGAGTTGGTTACAAAACCAACCAATAGGTGAAACCAACCCATAAATAAAGCTAAAATAAAAAAAATAAAAAAATAATAAAATTATAACATTTGGATCATTAAAAATAATCCAACAAACTCACCTTGATCTAAAGGGGTATATAACTATTGAAGTAATGAACTATGATTCATCCAAGTAGACTCTACTACAACTATAACTAGTACACTATGCATCCTAAATTGATCAATGCCCTGATCATCCCCACACTAAAGTAAAACAAGATCACACTCTGTCCAACTACATAAATCCCCACATAGAATCCATCCAACAAGTGATTTCCCTAGTAATATGTATGGAACATCTCAACCTAATGCCCAACAATCGCCGACACCTCCCACAAGCCTTTTCTCAACACTAATAATGTTAGCAACTCAATGTTGACTCATACCACAACCATCGATGACTGATCAAAAAACAAATGTGTAATATATTCTCCCCTTATCAAGAAAGAGGTGAGAATTTGTGTAACAAATAGACTAAGTACAAACCACTAAAATTCTCCATTTCAAAGATCATATCAACACTAGATCTATGAAAAAAAAGTACACAAGCTATAAAATTCTACTACATCAAATCCCAATCTTAAGCCTAGCAACTACACAAGATGGGTATGTTACCATCTCATAATATATAGTCATAAACAATGGAGCAAGTAACTACATAGTCATCCCATCCATTAGAAGAATAGCTAGAAGAAGAACTAAAAGAGTGACTAAAGTGCCTGGAGTGACTAGTAATGTTTGCTTCAACCTCATATTGATGTTAAGCATGAAATATACTGAGAGGGGGGGTGAATCAGTATATTATATATCTTATAAATCTTTCCTTTAACAAAATTCCACTTAATCAAACATTCAAGATATGCAATAAAAACTCAAACAAAAACATCACACAAGAGAGAGACACCAGATATAACATGGAAACCCAATGTGGGAAAAACCACAGAGAATCAATCTCAAATATATTTGTGAGAACAACCCCATAGGAGCACCATACCCCTTTGCCAAGTACAAACCTCAGCTTCAATTTGTGAGCACCAACCCATACGAGCTTTAAACCCCTTTGTCGAGCACCAACCCAGCACCTATTCGTGAGCACTAACCCATAGGAGCACCAACCCCTTTGCCGAGAACCAACCCAGTAACAATTCATGAGCACCAACCCACAGGAGCACCAACCCCTTTGTCAAGCACCAACTCAGCAACAATTCATGAGCACCAACCCACAGGAGCACCAACCCCTTTGTGTATACCACACACCTATCTCTCAATGTTGCTATCTCAACAAATGATAAATCAATACAACATATCCTTCCTCTCTCTCACTTTTGCTCTTCTAAGCTAGATATAAAAAATACAAATCATCTCTCACAATTGCTCTTCTAAGCTAGATATTACAATATCAGATCAACCTCTCACTCACACATTTACAAATGGCTACTCAAGCCTTTATTTATAGCTTTCCAAATGACCTTTGGCCTTCCCCCTTTGTGACCTTTCATTCCTCATGGAAAATGGTGCCAATCTTGGATGACCCTTCATATCCAAGCATTTGAAAAGTCATGTGGTGACCCTTCATGACCTAATACGTCTTTCCCACTTTTGTCCTTATCTTTGGTGACTTTTCGTATTCCTCAAAGTGTCCCTTCATGAGAAATTAGCCCTTTACTCTTTTGTCTTCATTTGGTGACTTTTGGTATTCCCCAAGATGACTCTTCATGGGAAAATGCGTCCCATCCTTCTTTTGTCTTTATCCCGTGACTCTTCAACTTCTCCATGGGCCCTTATTTTGTCTCATATGCAACCAAAAATATATTCGTTAATATTAAATAAATATTAACTCATATTAGTCAAGATAAATAACATTAAATGCAATGGGGCCTTTATCACCAATAATACTAAACCTTTGACATCAATGACAATATTTCCAATAATTGATGTTGAGAGGACCTCTTTTTGGAGGGGCATTCTATAGAGAGGTGTCTAATACCACCAAAATTTTAGCATATTCTCTCATGTCCAATGGAACTAGAGGAATAATAGCCACATGAAGAATAATGCTTGTGCTTGTGCTTGTTCTTGTTCTTGTGTCCATGTGAATTTTTATGGTGATGCTCATGCTTTTGAGAATCAGAGTGATGTCTATGCTTTAGATAACCAAAACGATGTCTATGCTTTGAAGAAATAGAATTATCCATATGTCCAAAATGATTCTTATTTTTGAAAGTGTGCCTCAGAGAGTGTTTCTATCTCTGAAAGTGATTCAAAGAATATTTTTTGTTGTGCTCATATAATGGATTACCTATTTTGGTATAGTGGGCCTCCTCAGTAGATTTTTATTTCTTCTTTATAAATTATCACTCATGTTGAGTGAACAACTCACAAATGGAATAAAAAGTGTATTTGTTAAGCTTATCATTAAGTTGTAACATTTATATAAAGTTATTATAGCTAGGATTAAGGCCATTCAAAACAATAGAAATGAGTATTTCATCATCAATTTACCTACTAGTAGTGCCATATACTTGTTTCAAATTCTTAATTCATGACACGTATTCTAAAACATCTTCATTATTTATTAGTTTAGTGTTGATGAACTACATAAGAAGATCAATTTTATTGTAAGCAAGTTGTTTATCATATAAGTTGTTTAGAGCTTTCCATGATTTCCAAGATTCAAAACTGATGGTCTCTATTTGTATTATAGCTTTTGCACTATAAGTTGATTTCACTAAAGCAAGGGCACACTTGTCACATATATGAAAATTTTCAAGCTTTATGGCATCAATGGGTAATGTTGGGGGTTTTTTAGCTACTTTCCATAATTCATTAAATATTAATGTATTTTCCATGTTCATTGACCATTCCTTATAATTCTTAGGAGTTAAACATCTATTTTTAAAAAATAAAGCTCATAATTTTAGCCATGTTGCAGAATCAAAAAATAAGGAATGCTATTGAGTTTTTGCCTTTAACTTCAAAATAGATTCTGATTAAAGAGGATTCCTAGGACTTGTAAAAAAAATTACACCTTATAATTCCTATTACATCCTTATTTCTCCATTACATGTAGATTACGAATTTTTAGAGAATATTTCAAAAAAAGAAAATTCCTTTTCTTTCCAAAATGTAAATTCAACCAAAAGAGTTGAACCTTGCACCACAACTTTCTCAAGGACTTTACTAAATGGATTCTTCCAAGTGCTCTAGAAAAATTACTAAAATTCTAGTGAAATGTTTTTATTTAATATTACATGTTTCTATTTTACTTAAATAAATAAAATTACATGCATGTGAAATATTATTAATTTTTGTGACAAAATTAATGCATGTAAACAAATATTTTACTTGAATTATGTTGGCTTTCAAGGGACTCAAAATTTTAACATACCATGGCTGTGTTAAATCTCAAAATTTCAAAATTTTGCACAACTATAATGTGGTAGTTATATGATCCACCATTTGATTCACAAATCTTTTTGCTAGCACTGTATATTTATTATGTGGTTTATTTTGTTCTCTATAAGTCTAATCATGATTTAGATAACAATCTCAAGATTGATATCTAGTGGAGATGTCAGTCAAGCACTTGTAACTATGTTATGAAATGGAATAAGAGAATTTACACATCACCCCAATTCTTCAATAAATTACCCAAGTTCCATATAAATTTGTTTACCACCATCATACACTATACATAGGAAGAGAAATTTAAAATTCAATCAAAATTCTATGAGTGAATAATCCTGCAACCTGGTATAAAATAAGTGTGGAAAGAACACAATAGTTTTCACAAAGAAAATTCCTCTACATGCATAACCATATGAGCCAAACCATTAATCCTCCTAAAATAATTGTGTTTTATTATAACCCAATATCTAAAAATGATTCATTCTTCTGGGCACTTACAGATAATTTTTGAAATGGTGGATAAAATTATGGAAGTATCTAGGCTTTATCAAATTAAATTGTACAGAGTTTCATATGGGCCTCGACATAATTTAAATGTAGTACAACTCCAATGGACCATGTAGTTTTGACTTTATCAGATAATTAAAATAAAATAAATTTTTAGCTTTCTTGTTGTGGTTTTGTTCACTCTTGTAGCCTCTAATAACTACTGTACAACCTCCATGTTTCCTCAAATGTATTCACAAATATATAAAGACAATTATTCACCCAAAGATGATCCAAAATATTTTCACCTTTTCAATCCTCCATTACCAACCTCTAATACCACTATTAGAGCTTCAAATATGGAGGAATAGGCACAAAAATGCATTCAATAAATGCAATGTAAAAATCTCATTATTGTTTTTATATAATATAAAGATTAAAAATATTACATAAAAGAGGAGTTGGTTACAAAACCAACCCATAAATAAAAAAAAACAAAAACATAACAAACTAATAAAATTATAACATTTGGATCATTAAAAAATAATCCAATAACCCAAACATGAAATTAGTTTCAATTTTTAATGGATTTAAACATGTTTTTGACCAAAAATATAATCCTAGTCTAAGATGTAAAAATTAGTATAACTTACATGTGCCTATCCAATGCCTGTTGTTTCTACTACCCTCCCATCCTCTACTCTTACAATCTAATTCACATCCTCTCTCACATGATTATGTTTTAGGGGATATAGAACTTAAAATCTAAAATGCATAAATGATTTATATTTTTATCAAATTTTCAAATAAGTTGATCATTTTAATAGTCATTGTATTTTAAAATCTTTCTATTTTTAGCAACTGTATTCTAAAATTTACATTTTTCATGTATTACAATGTGTTTTTCCCAAACTAACTTGAACTAGGTCAAAATATAAAGATTATAAAATTTGATTTTTCTTTAATTTAATTGAAAATTATGCCATTTTATGTTTTAACTTTTGTAGGTTGACACCACTCAACACTAAGCTCATTCACTCAATGGGATAGTTCATGTAGTATTTTTCCCCCACACACATGTAAGTAACACTTATTTATGTTTTTATTTACTAGTATATTTATATCATTTTATTTATACTATACTTGATTCTTATTATTGTTCATAGGACATAGAGGTTTCTCGATTGGCTTCATTGTGCCTCACAGGTAAGTGAGGTGAATATCCATCATTTTCATTTCAATACAACATTACCTTTGTAAATCATGAATATCCCTCTACCTAAGGGTGAAATATGTAAGTACCCAAATTTTTCATGTTTAAAAATTTGTGAAAAATATGATGATGATGATGTAATGATATCTACTAAAAACATGCTCAAATGTGGTCCTATGGATTTTCCTAGCCTTTTACCTCTTTTATATATTTTATAAACATTAGTTTTCATATTTATTCCTTCCATATTCATATCTAAATAAATAATATTTCCTTTGAAAAATTACCCCAATGGTTTGCATATTCATTTTAATAGTTTCATAAACCACAATAGTGGTTTTGTAACTACCACTTGCATAAGGCATTAGTTTTGTCACCATTTGAGTATTTTTAAAACTAATTTCTAAGAATTTATTTTTTACATGTTTTTAAAGATTTTATTTGTGTTTTTTTAATTTTATCTTTATTTCACCTTATTGATTTCCCAGTTCACCTTTAGTATTTATTATATCAATAGCCATTACCTCCAAGTTGACTTGACCAATCTTCAAGTCAAGCTTTAATTAATTCCAAGTCAAAACTTGTTCTTCCTCATTACAAGTATTATTCTTCATTACAAATATTTCATTTTTATTAGAATTTCATATCCAAATTTTACATTATTTATTTAATCTTACTAGTTTTCACATAGCCATAGTTATCCTTCTATTATTTTGAAGAAACATTTTCCCAGTTTTTAGTCACCTTCTGATCATTTGCATAAGCTTGGAGAAGGGATTTCATGATTTTGGAACTAATTATTGTTGTTCATGATCAATTATCCATAGTTTAGTTATTTTATTCTTCCATATTTTTCCTTTTTACTTCATTTTTTTCCATGATTTTTGTCAAATAATTCCAATTTCATCATTGATAAAAGGAGCTAGGTACATAAGGATTCTACATTTGTATCAACTCTTCTTCTTCACTTGATATCAGCATTGGTTAGGTTGGAGGATTTTATTTATATTTTGTTTATTTTATTTTTACATTAGATTCATCTTCTTAGTTTTATGATAGATTTTTATTTTGAAAATATTCAAAAAATTCTAAAAGAAATAAAACATCTTCTCTCTTCTTATCTTTCATTGAAAATGGTAGTTTCATTTCTTTACTTACATTTTCACATCATAAATATCAAATAAAAATAGTATTAGCATTAGATACATGATATATTAGGTGAATATCATCATTATATAAATCAAAAAAAAAATCATTTTTCTCATATCAAATATTAAACAAATATCAACAAACTTACATACACCAAAAATTAACAAAATGAAAAAATAAAGTTTGCATTAAATAACTAGTTTTATTAAATTCATGATAAGGAAAATTGCTTTAAATAATAAATAAAAATTATAAGTTTTCATCCATTCAACCATACATTTTTTAGTTATGTGCAAAATAATCCAAAACCCCAAAAACATGCACACTAGCTTGCATAAGTAGACTAGATCCTCAAAACATAGAAGTTGCGCTATATATCAAAATTTTGAATTTTAGATCTTGATTGTTAATTGCATATTTGAATATTTATTTAATAATATCTTTCCATTTATTTTCATTGAAAATATAAAGAAAATAACACTCATTTATTGCATGTAGGCATAATTTTGCATCTTTTAAATTAAAAAACTTTAAAAAAATAGCACTTGCATTACTTCCTTAAAATTCAATTTTAGCATTTCAATCTTAAAAAATCTGAAAAGAATGAAGGATAAACTAATTTTCTTTTACTTTTATCTCTTCATTTATTTTATTTCAAGAACTTTAATTTCAGCAAGTAGCATAGTTTTTATTTTCATTTAAAAACCCTTGCTAAAAACATAAAAATAAACATTAAGAAAACCTTTTGAAGATGTGCACAAATTAAAACATTGATTACAAATATTAAAAATAAAAATTACATTTAAAAAATAAATAACGACAAGTTATATACTTCAATATTCCAAACCAACATTGCTTCACCCCTAGATGATGGTCCTAGAGCAACTTTATATGTATAGGGAAGGTATATTCATTATAGTACCAAATCCCATACATTAAAATTTATATTGATTATAAGCTTAGAATCTAATTATTTCACTCCACCCTCTACAAAACCCCATAATTAGCTAGCTTGACATCATAGACAAGAAATTTTTTCAAATGAAACCCTTAATAATGAGATGCATTTACATCTTAGCCCACCAAGTTAATAACCTTTAGGTCTAATGCTCCTCCTCCCTTTATTTATCCTCAATTATAACCTCACCCTATCTAATTGGATTTGTATATGCCATTAGTTGGCCATAGTCAACCCAATAGAATCAGCTAAATCCATAGGGTTTTACAACCTAAATTTTCCTATCTTCTCAAGTTGAGTATTAACCAATAACTCTGTTACCTTATCCTCATCCATACCAAGGGTTATTATAAATATATTTATTCCAATTTTCACTCTAAATGATTAGATAGTGATCACTTTTGTTATATATGCAATCATACCTTTATGCATGTCATTCAAAACCATGTTCCTATACATGATCTCAACCAACCAGCTCTTACATACCCTCCAATTTAAATACCTCAACCACATCAATCCAACTGACCTATTCCCTATACCATTCATCCCACTATCCACCCATTATTTATCTTGAACAAACATAGAGAATTTTAGTATGCCAAGATTAGTGTGTCTCTTTATGAGTGTAAAATAACCTGGACAAGGATCAAATTAAAGTCAACACCTATGCAACTCCCAAGATTATATCCAAAACCCTATTTGGTGTTAGACTAGTATAATCAACATCCAACTCACTCAACTACTTAACTTATTAACCTAGTCAATACTCTAGTTAAATAATTCAAATAAATGGTCTTTCTAAAAAATAAGATTCACAACTTCATCGATGCTAATAAATTATCTTCTCAAAATTCTATTAGGTAATATTTTTAAAAATAAACCAGTGAAATTAATATTAATGCATATCAAACCAAACCTCCCCTAAAATCTAAATTTGGAGTGTTCTTTTCAAACAATGCTAATCCTTCCCACCCTCCTTGAGTCTCCAAGAATTCAAGTAAAAATTGTCACCTTTTTGACTAATGAGTTTTGAAAAAATTTCACTAATTATCACCTAGTAGAATACCCATTTTTTTAATTGGTGGCACATTACTATAGAATAATTCTCATGATATTTTTCATGACATTGAAAGATTGGATTTTACCTTCTTGTTATGTGCACACTTCAACCATGAAATTATTTATTAATAATGTCATAATGAATATATCAAAGCTTTTAAATCCCAGTAAAACAAATCACATAAAATAACCATTCATAACCAAATCACAACCAACCTTAACATTATTGAAATTCAAAACTAGTTTCTAATGTTTTAAAATCATAGTTAATCCTAATTCTTCCAATGACGAGTAAAAATTTATTAACTTGGACAACATGAATCATGTTTTATCATTCATTAATTCTCAAAATGTTAGGTTGAATCAGCTGAAAACCACTCCCAAAGCTTATAGGACCACTTAGACTTATCTTATTATTCCAATTTTATTTCAAACCCCTTTCAAAGCATCAAAATCTAAAAATTAAAAAAATATATAATTGTATCATCAGTCTAAAATAATTCTAAATCACCTTCCTATATAAAAAAACTAAATTATCCATGACCTAGAATGTGTCAATGTCATTATAAATATTTTCATGTCACATCCAGTTGTATTGGCAAAGACACATAAAGTTTCAATATAGTCACAAAAATTATTCCTATAACAACCAATTATATTATCTAGAACATAAAAAGTGTGAATACAATCTTAAAACCTTGTCTTTTTATAAAATATGAATACCTCTACTAGCTCAAAAAATATTGATAGTGTTGATATATTCCAAATGAGTATAGTTAAATAGATTATACCAGCATGACCAATACCATACATCAAAATTATAACACACCTCCCAAAGATTAAAAAACTACCTTAGATGCCAAAATTCTTGTTGTAATACAAATGTATGCATAATATGAAAGAAAAAGTAATCATTATGTTTATCTTGAGGTATATAATACATTCATTATTATTATACCTCACATATTTAGGCATATTTCAATACCCATCATTATCTTCATTCACATGATGGGGAATATTATGATGGCCAGAGTTCTCTTATTTTACACTTTGGGGTATCTTTTGATGCCCAACCTTGCCTTAAGTACACTTTGGGAAAATCCCATCATTACCATTCTCATTATGTTTTAATGTTGCAAACATATCACCCTCACAATGAGATAATTATCAATAATCTTACACATTAAATACAAACAAATTCATCTTCAAAAAATCATTAAAGCTTTAGCCAAAACCTTTTTTTGGCATATGTTATTTTTATATTGTTTATTACATAGTTGGTATCTTTTGTATATGCTAACACTTTATTTCAGGATTTATTTTAACCTTTTATGTTGTACCTTAGCCTTACTCTATAGAAAAATCTAGGTATTATGTCAACAACTTATTCACATTTTCTTATTTATTTAGTATATTTTCATTTTTACACCTATTTTTTTCAATGTTTTAGTTGCATGGTAAGTACTTGTAGAATCAACAATTCCATCCTCATTTATATCCATCATCTTTATTTTTTATTCAATTCCCCTTTTACCTTTTGTTACACATCTTCATTTTATTCAACCACTTATTCCCTTATGGTTTGTTGATACCTTTTACAGTCACTCCCTTTTGTATTTGTTCAATCATTACTCCCTTTTTAGTTACTTGGTATCTTTTATCATTGCGTCCTCTAAGTTTTTATATCTTATTACTATATTTTATACATGCCATATCATTATCCTAGTTGTATTTTCACCTCTTGTATTTTTAGTTTGTGAGTTGCATTACAAGACCTCAGAAAATAAGACCATGTATTCCTCACAAATTCCCATTGTTTTATATCCTTCTCCATTCCCAAATATAATTAGGTGTTTTCTTATATATATAAGTATATGGCTAAGAGTGGTGTTTTATCTTTTATAGTTAGTTATATTCTCTTGTGTAAAAATTATTTTAGTATTTCTACATGTTTTCATCCCCATTTTACCCTCTTTTATGATGCAACTTCAAACCTACATGTCATTGCAACATCTTCCCTTATACATTTTTTATGATTGGGGAAACCCAATTGTTCTACGTTAATCTCTATATTTCTTATATTTCCACCTCCTTTTGGGATCACCAAGTTTGGTTTCAATTTTTCACTCTTTTCTAAGATACAAGTCTAGTAGTATCTAAACATTTTGGTCTATATTTCCTCTTCTCTAGTGACTAAGTGTAAGTTATCTTATTTTTGTGATATTTATCAACCACTGTTTGTATTTTGACTCTATATGGATGATGAAAATAGATAAAATCCATAATATCATAGCACAAAAATATAAAAAATTAATAATAAAAAGGCAAAGAAATAAAATATCAAAAGTTAGATCACACCAAAATATGTGATCATATCAAATTGGCATGTCCCCATATATTATTAAAATATTAAACTCCATGGTTGTCCTCATGATAAATGTGAGGTCCATTGGGGTGTCATAGTCTAGTAGATTAGGGTAGGAGGTTTAATAGATATCATTAGTGACACCTAATTTCTAAATAAAGTGCACAATCATCATAATAGACCAATGGCTCTATAATGGGTCTTGAGGAATGGGGAACACATTGTTGGAAGGTTGGATCACTTTATTTTCATGCATTTTATCCTTCATAGAATTATATTTATACTTCATTAATTACCCCAAGCATAAATCTTGCTAGATAGGTTATTTTGGGCCATTGATGATGAAAACTATTAATCATTACAAAATGATTAGAGCATTTTTTTATTAAATGAAATTTATTTCCCTTGTTGAGGCCCTATTTTCCATCCACCTAATATTTCTCCTTGAAATTTAGGTTTGTTTCTAAATCTCTCCCATCTTATGTATTTTATATTCTTCATTTCTTTCAAACATGTTAGCATAATGATAGATTTCAAGTTCAAAGGTCATTCTTTAAACTTTCCATTTTTTTATATAATTTTCATCTCTATGTTTTTGTGAGATGTTATCTTAGTCATTTACTTATCTTTCTAGGATTTATCTTAGTTATGTTTGGGACCTTGAGTTTTCTATTCACTTTTTTTGAGCCACTTGTCCCATTTATCCCTTTCATGTTTTTATATTTCACCACTTATGGTTCATCTAGTCCTATTTTAACTTTGAATTGTTTATTTTATATCACTTAGTTATATGTTTCCTTCAATTCTTCAGTTCTATTTTAGCTCTAGATGATGGCTTGATGATTTTTCCTTGCTATTTTTTGTTGCCTTGAATTTTTTAGTTATATTTTAGCTTTAATATTTTTAATTTCCTATTTTCCATGTTTATTATCTATTTCCTTGATTTTTTTAGTTTTATATTAGCCTTATCATTATTAACTTGCCAAATTTTCTAGGTTTTACATTTTTTTTCTAAGATTTTTCATTTACATCCATTTATTGACTATTTATGTATGAGAGCATTGATTTTATTCTATTTTTAGCCTTAAATATTTAATATTTTAGAATTTACTTTATTTACCCACCATAATAATTAATAACATATTACCAATGAGATGTAGAAGGGTTGGTGAAGTGGGTTGGTTGTCCCCATCCAAACCTAATTTCAAATCTCATAGGGTGTTTATAGGTTAGATGTGATTTTTTTAGTTTACTCACTAGTTTCAAGTGATTAAGTGATAGCAATTTATATTGGTTTAATAGTTCTTAGGTACTGGGCCCCTAGTTTGTGTCCTAGAATAGGTTTGTAGCTCCAATCAAAGTGAATATAGATTAAAAAATATGGTATTTACATGCATCTATTCAATGGAAAGGTAATTTAAGGCATTTATATCTTAGTTTTAGTTATTCATTGAATAGAATTTATTATAGCATTCTTATTTATACCTTTGTGTTGCTATGTATTTTTCCCAAGGTACCATTCCATAATACACTATTATGACACAAGTTGATAAGTGGGTGTGGCACATGTATACACTTATATTTTTCATCTTTATCTTTTACTAACTATCTCTCTTGAAAGACTTATCAACACATCAATATCCCTAAGTGCACGTCCCAAAGAGTGCACTAGGAATGCTTGGGGTCAGATCGTGGTACTTTTTGAGAGATTTATGCTTATTATCCAATCATACCTTCATTACTATTATTATTTCCCCTATAATTTTATTTTCCATTTTCCTTATCTATCTCCTTCTATTCATTTTTTCACCCTCCCTAAATGTCCTATTCTATCAATATTACTACTTCAATTATTTCTTTCATATTTATCCTTGTATTTTATCTACACTAGTGATACATTTGTAATTTTTTATGTCTTTATTAATATATTTTAATTCATTATATAGTATTTTAGTGTATACCATTTTAATATAGCATTCTATATTAATATAACTATCTTAGGGTTATTGTTGATTTTTAGATTTTGATTTGTATATATATGGGCCATAAATATCATTTCCAATACACACCACTCATATGTTCTTTTTGCACTCACATTTATGCCCTTATATAGTAAAAGGAAGAACTAGAGGATAGAGGTTTGTTCTTATGGAGGTCAACTCTTGCTAAAAGTCATTGAATCTCAATAAGAAAAGTTTAACCAAATAGGTTCCCCTTAGTATTTGGAGTCCTAAATTAGGTATATTTAGTTCTTCATCCTTGCTATTTGAGGTCTTTAGCTACAATATCTCTTTCAAAATTTTGATAGAGCCAAATGGGGATATTTTTGCATTGAAAATTCAATCTAAGGTAAGTATCTATATCTCTATTCTCTTTTATGTATCTACTTGATAAATATGTTATGTTTATTGTTAAAGTAACATGTATGTTGTTATCCTTACCTAGGTGTTGTTTATACCAAATAAATTAGCATATTTTAGGGTGATTAGGCTCGTCATCATAATAATAGTATAAAACCTAGTTTATGCCACATTTTCCTAGACTATAACTATAATTACCCCTTGGGTATTTATATCTTGTTAATTTTAATTAACTAACCATCTTGGATTTAGGTTACCATTATTCATAATTTCCTTTCATGTGGTTTCCTTATTGCATCCTTAATACATGTTTTCAACCATTATGTTACATCATTGATTTATCTTAGGGCCTACTTAGACCACATATCATATATCTTAATAATAGGTTTTGGAACCTTATACCCTTGATATTTAATGTGGATTATCATAAAATGAATCTAATACCACCCCTAGAATTTATCACTACCCTTGCATGCACATTGACTCTAATTTTGTCTTTCATTTATATCCTATTTTATATATACAAAGATAATTTTTACCCATATAATTTTAGTGCACATATATATATCACCAAATTTACATAAGGGAAGATAATAAGTATAAGAATGCATTCAAAATTCAATAACGATTATTTGAGTGGATATTTACATAATTTTTGTTGACTAATACACCAAATACATTCATGAAACTTGAAAACTAGTTGATGAAAGAACTCAAAGGAGGAACATTTGAGACATTGATGATTAGTGTTACAATAGTTTCAAGATGAAAAGTTACTAGTTAATTTGAATAAGCGTAGATTCATGAATAAGGATTTGGTATACTTGGTTTTTTCAATTTCTTGTAAATGATTGAAGATGGATCCAAGAAACATGTTCATTCTATTTTAGTAGTTTTTTCTTATTGTAGACACTAAAAAATGGTATTTTACACTTGTTAATGTCAATATTGACTGACACTCATAATACATGACTTATGTGTCTCTACAAAAATATTATTATCCATTATCACATAGTTGAATTCTAATTATGATCCTAATCCATACTAAGTTTCTATTATTTGCCTACAATAAGCTTACTTTTCATGTTATATTAGTTAAATATCCTAATCAAACATTTCTAGATGACCACATTAACATTTATTTCTCCTAGATAATAATGTCACAATAAAATAATAATATATGCATTACTTTCATGAGGCTAACAATACCATCTTATACCTAAAAATGACTATTTTTAAAAATCAAATCATTCCCATAGGTTGGCCCATTCACCTAATGTGTTGGTGGCATGGGATGTTTCTAATTGAGTGTATTTAAATATAAACCAATTTCAATATTATTATCCATATAGAATTCTCAATTCCATATCAAGTATACTATTACACATTGAATAAGTTTTCCCTAATATTTCCAAGTAGCAAATCAATCACTATAGCACTCTAAATCACACTAAGATAATTATTCCAAAAATTTTATTACTAATGCCATATTTTTAGGTGCATTCATATATAAAAATATCATAATTTCACAATCACACTAATGGTAATAACTACATGTGGCTTTACTTTCCTCTTTGGGGTATTGGATACATAGAAAATTTAATCATCAACAAAGGTGATTGGGAACAAATCAAATCAATTACACTTACGCATTTTTTATAGGTTTTCATCCTTCACAAGTGGACCTAGGGTTTTAAGGTGAGGTAAGATTATTTTTAGAGTGAGGAATATACTCAAGGGTCAAATATCACACATAAAACCATATCAATAAGTCATCATAATGTACAGTTGTAGAGAAGCAAAATATTCTAGGACAATAACATCAGCCATATGTCACATCTATTTAATTGATTCACCCTAATTCTGACATTGATGAACTATTATACTAAGATAGTTATTTATATATCTATAGGAATCACAAGCATATTTATAATTTTTTATAATTATCTTAACAAATTTTATATACACATAATATTTTTAAACTTTATCAATTACTAATGATTTCTATCTTGTAAGAACCCATCAAGTCTCAATCTTTCTAAGTGCATGCATTAAGGGGTGCATCGAGAAAGGGGTGGGAAAACCATTGGTGATTAAAAGTTTTTTTGTCCCTTATTTCCACTTATTACTAATCTAACTAGATCCTAAAAATATTCCCCTAAGCTTTTCCTACCATTTTAAACACTCCTTTAGTATTTTACCACCTTCACTAGCCCTTTTCCTAACCTAAACCTCTTTTTGATAGTTTACATGACTATGTCAGCTATGTCAACCTTGTATTATTTTTAATAAAACTTATTAAGGGTCTAGGTTAGCCCTTAGCTAAGCTATTTCATGACCTAGATCATTTTTATCAATTAAGATACTAGGTCAACCAAATCGACCTTATCGACTAAATTTTTTAGAAAGGTTTAGGGTTAGATATTCCTATATAAACACATACATTTCACCATTCTTAGAGAGTAGACATGATTTATTAATAATTTACACTTATTTATATTCTTCTCTTCCACCCTTCTACTTTATGAGTCTTATATTAGGGTTTATACTTGGAGAATAATATAGTCTTGTGGAGAAGTCTTGGATGCTTTGGCCTTTCTTAATGATCCTTAAAAACCATACCAAACTCTTGTGAAGAACCTTTGTCCAAGGGAGAGATTGAGTCTCGACAAGTTTGTCTTCTAGGTAAGTATCTCTAACTTTACTCCTCTCTTTAGTAGATAGAATTAGCATAAGTAATGGATTTTGAATGATTATCTCTCTCTCTCTCTCTCTCTCTCTCTCTCTCTCTCTCTCTCTCTCTCTCTCTCTCTCTCTCTCTCTCCATGTATTAGGGTTTTACATATACATATCCTAATAAAGATTCTCTTATGCATATTTAGCTTTATTATTTACTAACCCCCACTTTGTGCCACAAGTTTGGGTGAGCACTAGATTATATTTTGGTTTACTTGTTATTGGTATAGTGGATATGAAATCATAGGACTTAGTTAGGGTTATTTCATAATTTTGATTGACTTGAGGCTTTGGAACACTCCCTAGTGATATTATTGTGATAAGAGATCCCCTAATTTGGTATAGTAAATATATATTGGTCATGACCATGTTTATCTAATGTATCTTTCATTAGAAATATAAGTAAGATATATCTTATTCAAGTTAGGATTGATTTATAGATTTGATGCATTTCTCATTGCATACATTCTAGTGAACCTAATGTGAATCTAACCTTGACAACTTTTATTTCAAGCTTTTCATTTCTATCATTTTATTATTCTTATATATATTTGTGATACTAGGTCAATCAGACTAGTATACTTCTAACTTATATGCATAGTTTTAACACACAGTCATATCAAAATGAATCTATTATTTCTTTGTAAGTTTTCATCAAATACATGTTACTACATTGAACAAGTCAACACAGTACTCTTATTTAGTTCTAGATAACAGACTATGTCACGCATGTCAACTTAGTCTCTTAGACAGTATTTAGAATAATAAAGTAATTCATGTAGGTTGACTTACTATTCTATTCAACATCTAGATAACAAACTAGGTTGACCAAGTTGACATAATCATTTAATAAGCTTCAACAAATAGGTTTTTCATAGAACCAGCTCGACCCAATCAACACAGTTGATAGAACTTGCAAGAAACATATAAGGTACTTCAAAAAAAAAATTACAATCCTCAACATCTTTTAACCCACCAAGGTTCCTTTTTCTCTCTTTCAATTCAATTATTCATTACAATTTTATTTTTCACAAGTTTGTAGTCTTCAAAACTCTAATCTTATAGAAAAATAGGTTGACCTGATTGACCTAGTTCTATAGTATATATTTTATCTAAGAGACTAAGTTGACCTAGTTGACTTAGTTCTTAAGGATGCTTGATTTCATAGTAAAATAATGATCCTATTGACTTTCTTCTATAATTTTTGCATATAGTGTCATCTGAATCAACTATGTATCATTCTTAATTTGGGAATTAAAAACTACATGCTAGTAAGTAATTCACACTTTCATTTTTGATGTTTTCATGCTTATAATATCTTACATAGTCTAAATAAGTGGTTTTTCAATATACCATTTAGTTTCACTATTTTTTCTTTTTGAACACACTACCAAATCACATAATTTTAACACAGATTTAATCATTTGTCAAAAGTTGACTTGGTTTTTTGGCCAAGTATAAACATATGGTTAATGTTATATATTGGCAAAGAACCCAATGCCCTTATCATATAAATATTATGAAGTGAGGGGGTAGGACCCAACACCAATCTAGTGCCATTGCCAACACAGATCCCTTTCAACCTAGATGTCATAAAACCATACATAGATTAATTGTTAATTCCTTATTTTTAGCTTACTTCCCTATCACATTCAAAGTAATACTTTGGAATAATCTAAAAATACTTAGGATGACCACTTAGTTATCACTTACTTTTCATTTGACTACTTGCTCTTTTCTCATTATATATTAAATTGCAAAAAATAACATTAGCCATCATTGGTGCAAAGTTTTTTGATGTGTGCCAATTGGATCATTATGATTGATCCACTTGTTTGTGTCATTTATTTCAATTTTTTACTTCAATTACATTAAGAAATATTTCTTTGTTTTTATCACACTATCATTCTATTCAACACAGTCTCTTACACACTATTTTTTCCCTGACTACAATATTGCATCGACCTAGTCAACCTGGTAATCCTTTCTTCTAATTAGGTTATAGTAATAAGTCAACTTAGTCAAATATTCATATTTATTATGGATTTAAATCCACATTTTATTATTTGGAGTAGTTCATCTTTGGCTTCGAACTCACTAGATGTAGCTAGTAGTTTCCTTGGCACTTTCAATTAGTTCTCATTTTATCCCCTTCCTTTCTTAGGGCCCCTTTTAAAATTTTTGCCTAAGTATGAGCCTCCATTCACTTCTTCCATGTTGTAACCCCATGATCTTCAAATCCTTTTCCTTTTGGGTTAGACCGACAAGTAGTGTTATTGGTCAGTTAGTAATTAAATGAGGCCCACCAAGCCACTTATATTATGAATATATTTTTGACACATGGTGCCTTCATACTCACTTTAGAAAAGAAGTGTCCAAATTCACCCTATAGGATCACCTAATATACACATGGTACCCCTACACTTAGTCTTTCCAAAGAATTCCCAAACTTACCAAGAGAAGCATCAGCACAACATGTTTCATCTTTGTGCTTATCTAGGAGTAGTTTTAATCTATCAAAATTTAGGGTAGTTCCATTAGCCAAAGAAGATTAAAGGAGACCCACCAGTTAGTCCTACAAATAAATATATGAGCCTTTCCATGTGGTACCAATATTTTATTCAAATATAAAGGTTCTCTTGTTAGAGCTTCAAGTTGTGCCATTGGATGAAAGTATGGGTCCCTCCTTATTAGTAAAAATTTTGAGACATTTTACCCTAGCTTAAAATGTAATCTATTGATTTATAATAGAGCAACACTAAGGGAGCATGGAATAGTAGGGACACATCTAGATATATACACATGGAATCACTTTTCTTCACACTAATTGTGTGGCCTTAACAAGATAGAGTGGCCATACAATGTATAGGATCCAGATGCTAACTACACTCATGAGCTCGAGTTTCTTTTTTAATTGTAATGGCATCATCATGGGCATGATTAACAAGATTTATAGGTGGAAGTATTTTGAGAAGTCCTCTTGCCTATATATTCTAGGCCCTTTTCTTTTGGGAGGGGCTAGTTATCTTTTTTCTTATATTAGTTATTTTTCTATACCACCATTTGTAATAGAATAGAAGTAATAGCATTTAACATTTTCTCATTTTTCAACCTTAATAGGTTCCCCTCATAGGTGTGACTAGATGTTTTTTGTGTTCCATCGAAGCCTTTTGTATTCATTTATCCATCTAATAATGAATAAGATGTGGTATTATATATCAATTTGAGTGGGAAACTATTTTTGTCTATTATCTCTTTTCTTTTGATTCTATAAAATTAATATTTACTTTCATTATAGATATTAATTCATTATTTATGCTCCTTTATGGTCTATAGTGTTTAAGGGTTTGATCTATTTTATGTAATTATAGTCTAAATGCTTTAAATCTCTCAGTGCATCACCTTAGTTTTATTTTCAATTTTATTTGATTTTCTCTCTCCCCTTTTAACCCCTAACTTTGAATAAAGAGTTGGCTTCTAAAATCTTGGAGGTTGATTTAAAGACCATAATTTGGTCCCACACCTATAAATCTTCCTATAGGAGGTTATTAATCCTAAACCAAGAGTTATATGCATCAATAGTTTTTATTTTTTGATACACTTGATGGGACCAAATCTACTAGTCTAATCAACTAGGATCCCAATTTTATGAGCCAAAGGATTATAACAAGGTCATACACAGTAAGGAATTTGAGCCTACTAACACTGCATATAGGAACCCAAACTCACCAAAGGACCATAGGTTCTAACACTACTCAACAACAACAAATGGCTATTCAAGGTCCATCTAAGAACTTCATATCATGAGATAGTGGTAACCCACTTATCCCTATGACACCCCCAAGTATATGGGACCCCATTCCTATGAATGCCTTAAAGGTTCTTCCTAATTTTTTAGGAGAGGATTTTAATACCATGGTGAAACATCTCTAATATGTTGCAAATGTGTACACTATGCATTAAATTAATGTGCAAAATGTAGCCTTGAGGTTACTAGTGGCATCTTTTAAAGGCTGGGTTCTTGATTGGCATCTTCTTTGGTAGACAAATCCATCAGCACTTAGGATGACTTGGGTGATAACTTCTTTGATCACTTTAATGAGAAAGTAGACCATTTGTCCCTCCTACAACAACTAATAACCATTAAGAGAAGCCTAAAAAAGCCATTATAAACTTCAATAATAGGTTTATAAAGACCTAGTAAAGGATCCCAATAGTGGCTTAACCACCCATAGGCATAGATATTGTGTTCTACATCAAGGCCTTAAATTTATATATTATGGTTATAATTCAATCACTTAGAGGTTAAACAATGTTAGACACTTATGACCTAGCAATAAGGTTTAAGAACAGTTTGATAGATGTGGGAAAGCTACCTCCATGTATATTGATGATGATTTTCTTCAAAATATCAATACCTCTACAATAAGAAGCCCTGAGTACCTTAGGAACCCCACCTTCTATGTATACATATCCACCCACTTAGGAAAGAACATCCACTCAATCCTCCCTAGTCATGCAGATGAATGATATGAAGAGTATCTTATAGAACTTTTCCAATGAGATAATCAATCTCAAAAGGCAAAAAGATATGCCTCTGAATCCCCCTTTTAATAACTACCAAGAGAGGAGAACACCATACCAGCAAAACCAATATTAGGAAAGGTAAAATCCAAACCATCAAGCTTTGAATCATCAAATGCCAAATCACAAAATGTGACCTACAAACCAAATAGTTTTAGTACCCAACCCCTTACATATGGTATCACCTAATACAAATAGGGAGCTAGTTATTGGCCAAAATAACATGGTAGACAACTCTAATTCATGGTTATTTCTTTTCAATGATGCTCATATACCCCAAAAATATATGAGGGGAAACCTACAATAGAAGGTTGTTAAACAATGATGACAAGGGAATGCCCCTAATTCGGCCTACACATACTAATCTTTAAGGATTGAGAATGCAATCTTGATGGTACAAATATAGGGGATGCCACTAAAACAAGAATAATAAATAGCCCTAGAACACACACTATTATTATGGGTTGAAGGTAAAGATGCAATCTACATGATCAAACCCCTTGTGTATAGAGCTCTATAGGTTCAATCAAAATACTACACTCGCTCAAAGAAAATATTGGTTGAAAGCCTTGAAACTAACATAATGCCCAAAATGACCTTTGAGAAAGGCCCAACACCTCAGCCCTCACCTTTGACATATCCAAAATGGAGAGAGGCATTATAGGACAAAGTAAAAGATCTTAAGGTCTTAACTCAAGGGTTATACAACATGGTGGAATAGATAAAAATGGTTCTACCCAACATCTCCCTCTAGGATGTCCTATCAATCCCCAAGTAGAATTCCTTACTAAAAGAATCCTTGGAGAAGTAATAAAATCCCACACAAGGAAAGATGACTGTAAAACCCATAAGGACAAAGGGGAAGGAAGCCACCATGAGTACCCAATCCTAGATGCCCTCTGCATAAATAAATACCAAAGAGGGGGTAGGAAAAATAAAATCTACTCCATTCTATTTGACACTAATTTTGTGGATGAAATTATTTCACAACTCTATGATTGATTCATGTGTGAGCACAATGGTGATGCCTAAACAAATAATAGATGCACTATAATTGAAGTATGAGCCATTGAATAATGGAGTGATGAAACTAGATGGGAAGAAATTTTAGACCTTATGGATCATCAAGGCTCTTCCTCCCATGGTATATTATTGTCTTGGTGTTACTTTATCACAAAAAAATATAATGATAGACATCCCACCTATCTTTGGGTTATGTTTGTCAAGATACTTAACCATCAAAATAGGCAAATATTTATCATTGTACTAGTCACTTCTGATCTTGAAGACAAAGCATGGTTAAAATTTGAAAGTGTTGTCCTAATGATTTTACCCTAAACACATAGTGGATGAAGTTATGACAAAATTTGAACCAACACATACCTCCTTCTCAAGAATGGAGATGCACTATGTGGAAATGTTTGAAGGAGAAAAGGTTACAGATACTAGAAGTCTAGAGGAAGAATCCATTGTCAATGAGTTCATTAAAAATGATCAATTTAGCAACTTTGATGCCACCATCCTTGAAACTTAATCCATGATGAATACTAGGTCATTCTCAAGGTCATAAATAAGAAAGGATATTAGAGTGAAGGGTTTGAAGATGATTCTTTATTCTAGACTCTACATTTTTATGGTGTAAAATTTAAGACTAACTCTAGCTCTAACATCTAACTAACATGTCCTTCAGGAGAAAAGACCCTTCAAGCCTTTAGATTCTAGTTTACCTATACAAATAATCAGGCTAAATAAGAGGTTTTATTTCATGGCCATATTTTTGTCAAACATATTGGTGTCAAACCATTGAAAGTATTTGATAATTTAGAATTAGTAGCAAGATAGGTAAGGGATATTATAGTCTCAAAAGAATGTGTGCATGAGGTCATACCATCACCATATATGGGATCCAATTGAAGCCTTCATAGCCTTCAACATTCAAATGATCCCAAGAGCCATGAATGCAAAGGTTGATATAATGGTAATGATTGGTTCCAAATTTAATCTAGTGATAGACTTGTTCACCAATGAGGAAGTAATGTGGGTAATCATTAGGCTTGCCATCTTAGATAATAACCAAAATTGGTAGGTGCTTGAAAATTATTCTAAAATTTCCATGTTCTTCCAATAATCATGCAAATTCATAGAGTAATTGCAACCCAAAATTGAATAGGCTTATGGGGACCAAATCCTATAGTTAAAGACCAACAAGTTGTCCAAGGGTCTTATTACCTTGGAAAATATTTTTGACTCTGATGATGCAAGGAATGACAAGCAAAAATTTATTACATATAAGGGTGATTACTCTAAGTTTGATGTTGGGGGAAGAAGGAAGATGAAGGTTGGAAAATAAGTTCCCTAAAAATATAAAGAACAATTGGTTTCTTTCTATGGAAAATATAAAGGAGTCATCACATGGACCTATGATGACTTGAAGGGATATGACCACAAGGTCATTCAACACACTATTGACTTAGTATAAGGAGCCAAACCAGTTCAAAAAAAATAAAGTTTGGTAAACCTAAAGATCGAATCCTTGATAGACCAGGAGCTTAGGAAACTCATTGAATCTAAGATTATATACCCAATTAAGCATTTGAATTAGGTGTCAAATCTAGTTCCTATGTGAAACAAGAGTGGATAAATCTAATTGTGCATAAATTTGTAGGATCTAAATAAGGCATCCTTGAAGGACCATTACCCCCTCCCCTCTATGGAGCAGATCATCTAAATAGTAGTGGGTGTAGAGATGTTTTATCTACTAAATGGATTCTTTGGGTATAATCAAGTATGGGTGAATGAAGAGGACCAACATAAAACCAACTTCACGACAAAGTGGGGAACCTTTTCATATGCAAATATGAATTTCAACCTCTCTAATTTTGGGACTAAATTATTAAAATTAATAGACATGGAATTTAAGGGCTTAATCAATAAGATCATCCTCATTTATCTAGATTAACTTACTATGTTTTCTTAAAATAAGGAAGACCACTTTAACTATCTAGATTTTTTTTCCAAAAGTGTTAGGAATTTGGGGTGTCTCTTAACCCCAAGTAATGTGTCTTTGGGGTCCCACAAGGTAAGCTAATTAGATACGTAGTAGCCAAATAAGGGTTCATCATTGATTTAGAAATAATGAAGGCCATCAGAGACTTAGCTTACCAATAAACAAGAAGGGAGTGTAATATTTCCTTAAAAAAAATAAATTTATCAATAGGTTTATATCTAACTTCATAGGAGATCAATCATGTTGATGATGAAGAAATAATAGGCCTTCAAGTGGACTCCTAAAGGAAGAGAAACATTAGTTACAGTGCCTATAATTTTTAACCATATATTTTTTAAATATTTCATTATGTGCATATATGGGAGTGAGCATAGCCTAACGACTGTGTTAACTCAAAAAAAGAGGAAGGAAGAAATGATCACCTATTAATGTTATACTCAACATTGCATGGGTATGAATTTAAATATAATTTCATAGAAAGATAGGCTTTTTCCATAGTCAAGTGCCTCAAAAAATTTAGGCACCTTGTGGTGGGTAACAAGATTATGGTGTACATGATACACTCTAGCATCCATGAATACATCATGGAAGGATAGATCATGGGAAAAAAATATAATTGGATCACCAAGATCCTAGGTTACAACATTGAATTCAAACTAATGAGGGTGATCAGAGGAAGAGTAATTTGTGAGTACCTAGCCAAAAGTGAAAATGTCCTACTAGAGGAGCAAAACATGCCATAAGTAGTCCTGCTCAACTAATTTGAGATCGATAGATCTTAGGTGATCGACTAGATCCTCATCATGAAAATTGGTTGGTATTCAAACAACCTTCCTACATATAAAAGGAGTTTCTATAGACTTTATGGATCTTAATGCACATGGGTACAAGAAGTCTTATTTAAAAGGAACTTTAATGGAGACCTTCTATGATGTATCAAAAGACACTAGGCTGATAAGATTCTCTAAGACATGTGCTTCACTCTCATAGGTGGTCAATTCTCAACAAAAACCACCATGACAAAGATCATGTGCATAGGCTATTACTGGCTAACCATGTTTTTATACTTCCATAAGGTAGTTAAAAAATGCTAAAAATGCTAATTCTTTGTAGGGAAAAGGAAGACTTTAGCCATGCTATTAAACCTAATTTTGATTAATGAACTATTTGTGTAGTGGGGTTTAGACCTCATTGGGATGATCAATCCTCTCTTTAGCACTAGTTAGAATAGGATATTGATGCCTATTGACTACTTCACATGGTGGATCAATATAGTCACACTAAAAGAGGTGACTCAGAATATGATGCTCAACTTCCTGGAAGAGCTCGTAAATAAGTTCATCTTGCTTAAGACAGTCATCTCCAATAATGAAAGAGCCTTATTCAAGGCTAAATTTTTTTATTTCATAATCTAGAATGGTATCTTATTAAAATCTTTGTCCAATTACTACCTATAATGGAATGGTTTGGTGGAGTCAAAAAATAATAATATGATAATACTAATCAAAAGGATGGGCTCTAAATGGCAAAGGGAGTGGAACATGCACATGAGAATGGCCCTATGGGTAGATGACATCACTCCCAAATAGATCCTGAAAACATCCACATATGAACTCATGTATGGAAAAGAGGTAACCATGTCAACATCACTAGAAATACATGCATTATATATTTTGAAATTTGTTGAGATTATGAAAAAATAAGTAATGGAGGTTAGGCTCATAGAGATACTTAACCTCTAAGAGGTGAGGGAGTAGGCAAGCGATGCAAAAATCACCTAGAAATAAATGTTTAAGTGGTGGTTTGATAAGAAGTCATCATACCTAGGATTCAAACATGGGGATTTAGTTATAAAATATGATTAGAGAGCCCTAACATTGGGCCAACACATGAAGTTTGTTTATCTTTGGAGAAGACCATTTTGCATCATCATAAGTAGGTAGGGGAATGATTTTGAGTTAGAATATGAAGAGGGCAATGCATTCGATATCTTAATCAATGAGATTGATTTGAAACATTTCAACTAAATTTCTTGCCTCCCCCTTTTACATAATTAAATGGTTTCCCTTTGTGTTTGTGTGTTTCCTTTCCTTTATTGGTGTTTTACTTAGCTTTTTTTCCCTTTCCATTGATTTTTCCTTTGAATAAGTGTCATTGGCATATGTGTATTGTCTAGCCACCATGCATTCTCACCCTAATCCTCCCAAATCTTTAAAAAACATTCTTTGAAAGCTATTTATATACTCAACTTACCTACCATTAATTTCAAACACTCCATTTTGCATGACACTCCATAATGATCTCTAAAAATCTCTTTCAAATGGCTCTTCAAGTGTGTGCGCCACCCTTATCATTTATGGGGGCACTTGATTTCAAATTTTCCATAATGAGCCCAATAATATAATCAGTGTATAAATACCCTTGCCTCATATAAGCCAAAAATTTGATGCATTGATATTCTCAAGAGAATTAAGCAATTGAAAAGAGCTGAGAGAGCTGAGCCTAGAGTTGAAAGAAGAGGTGAGTAGAGAATCATTAATCCAATGAATCCCATAAGATAGAGATTGGTTTTAGAGAAAAATTATCAATAATGGAGGCTTATACATCTTCATCAATGAATGAGAAACATCCTACAAGTAGATAACTTACAGGTCAGGTAGTAAGGGAGACCTTCCCCCTAAATATGTTGTGAGAAAATCCTATGCTTTTGTTCCCCCTCAGTAAAAAGAGAAGTTTCTAAACATCAAAAAGTCACCCAAAATAAGTTATAGGGACCAATCATTGGTCACCAACTTCATGGATGATATCTTTGATCTCATGCTAGTTAAGAATCCAAAAAATTTGAGAGAGGGCACCCACACTTGAATGCTAGAAAGGGTATGTAGAGGGGAGTATGACTCATTCATCTACAAGATGTGGGATTACATGCTAGCAAAATATATGGTTCCTTATGTTCATCCATACCTAAAAATCATTACCCTTTGCATGGAAAGGTATGATGTCAGAATGGCATAATTACTAGAAAAACCCATCTGAGGGTGAAAATTAATACATACAACATCATGGAGATTATCCAACTCCCAAGCAACCCAAATGTTGATATCTAAAACATAGAGATCCTTTAGAGTGTCTAGAATTCCTAAATCCATTAGAAGGTGCACTTCCTTAGCTTCCTCCTAAAAAATGACATCATGGAGATGCTTCCTCTACCCATCCCCCCAGTGAGCATCCACACACATTACTTGAAATATACTCTATCCATGTTGGCCTTCATCTTATGGATGAACTTTGACAACAACATCAAAAACTTTTAGTTAAGGTCACTCTTCCTCAAGGACATGATGGAGAAGGGATACATTTTCAAGATGGATTTTTTGGAATCTATCACCACCTTTATGAAGGATGAGATATAGAATTTTTGAATGGTGGGTACCTTTTGATACTCATCCTTCCTCTTACATCTCATTTTGTACCAACATGCCTAGTTCTTCTCTTCATACCTCAATCTTAACTCCTCTAACACAGATGTTTTCCCAAACATGGTGACCCTAGTCACCATATGGACCCATGTTCTATCCATCACTAGGGAATCCTATGAGTTCTTGGAGATCTTTATGCCTCTAATTCTCATAACCTTATCATAAAATCCCTTACATTTATAATGATGCATAGCAGTATTCATATCTAGCTAGGAGGAAGGTCTTAGTCAACTAGTTCTAGGGAACCCATTTTATATTCATCTAAGTGAATAGTTTTTATGGATAACCTTTCCAAATGTTGTGCATGATATCAAATAGGACCCTAACCTTATATTTTACTCACCATCTCGATATGGTGGACTCTATTTACAAATCAAAGACAAATAATAAGGGTCTATATGACGTTCCTTTTGTAAGAGATGACATCATAGTGGTAAAGAGGTAGTGGGTATGCCTACTCAAGACCAAGCTAGTAGATCTTATCCTTAATTTAATATATGATATATGGAACTATGATCCAAATGGATACATAATATCCTTGAAAACTACTAGCACTCCAAAGCATCAGAACTATCCATATCTAGAATAAAAGAGTTTACCTATAAAAGACATCCTCCAAAATTATGTGGATCTATCTTAGATCTCATTAAAAACCCTCAAACCATGAGAATAATTTTATGACATGGTCTAATAATATGACCCATCTAAAAAATTATTAAATGGGTCAAAAGATCAACTCACTTACTTGGATTAGAGCAAATAAAAAATAGTTGCCTTTATAAAATATAGGTATGAAATTGCTAATCCATACTCCAATTATGATTCTAAAGACACAAATGAGACCTTAGAAAATATTTGAGATGAGAATCATCTATAGGATGGCCTAATAGAAGCATAATCTTCCCCTGAGATATTAATAAGTGGAGAAGAAAAATAAGAAAAAAAAGAGATGCCCTTGGGCAAGGAGTGACAATTGCACCATAGTAGAAGGAGGCTAAGATCTTAGAAATCCAAAATCCCTCAGCTTTTCCACCTCCCTTTTACCCATATCCCATAGCCCCACAATAGCATCAAGCTACCTTCAAGCACCTCATGAATGGTTTGCTCTAGTATAAGTGACTTGAGGCACCCAAATCTAGCCCTCTACCAAATCCCATGTAGAAGTAGATTCACTTGGTAGATCCCCTTTTTTCCTCCTCGACATCCCTCATTAAATCCATGTATCCATCCATCATCTTGCCTTAGGTTATGGTACTCTCTACTACCCAACCAATTACTTCCCTAGCCCCACTCTCCTCTTCATCCACTCATCCCACTATTGAGCTCTCATCACTTTCTTATGTGGTTTTGATCTCTTCCCACATGCCTTTTTTGACCCCTCTACCTTCATCATCCACCTCCTCCTCCATCATGGTGAAATATCCATTCACCCTACCACACAAACTCCTAGCTTTTTCTCCTTTGACCCTTACCCTCCATTCACTCACCTCTATAGGGATAGGGTCCATTTTTTCATAGAAATAAGTGACCATTCCATTCATGCTACCATAGGGAATCCTCTTCACAAGAGAGATAATTCAATCATCATAGTAATACCATTATTATATAGACATGGCAAGGATGGACCATTAGGCTCAAATGGAGAATAAAATGGGAAAGTAAGCTAGGGCCTCTACACAAACTCACATGTGATCATTTTATGATCTTGCATTACAATCTCTCATGATTATTCATATTAAACCTTGAGTAGTCAATCCCAAAGAATAAATTTAGTCAGGGGATTATGCCATACAAGTTGTCAACCTCAATCTCATCTAAGCTAGACCCAATGATAGGATTGAGCTAATGGAGGAAATGCATAAGTCTATAACCATAGAATACATCAAGGCAACCCAAAAACTATAAATTACCAAGTTACAACTCAGCAAGGTGAAGGCTATGGTTGAACACCTCAATAATGAGGCTAAGGCCAAAGATTTCATGCTCAATAAATTAAGGTACAACCTCTAAATCCACATCTCCAATTAAAGCTTCCAAATGGATGCTAACCTACAAGTGGCTAAAAAAAAAGTTATAGGAAAGAGAGACTAAACTATCATAGACCTACCAAAATGTCTCAAATTATAATCAAGCTTTTCAATCATTTTTGCATTAGGCATAACAATAATCCTTAGTCAAAGACCAAGAAATTGAGAAACTAAAGAATGACCTCACCAACCATTTACAATCTATAGTAATCCTCCCTATGGTCTAGTAGCTATATAAATATTACTAAGAGAGGATCAAATTCATGATCACAAACCTGAAGTTTGTCCTCACCTTCATCATGGACTCATAAAATCTAAGCTCATAAGTGAGCACATCCATTGATCAGGTTATCACCTTCATGGATCCCAAGGTCTCAAATTCCCAACTCCTCATCCAAAAATTCTACAGTACTTCAGATGAGATGTTATAGGCAATAGTGGTGGCTAACTATAGGCAAGTAATGGGAAAATTCAATGAGTTTATAAGATGCAATAAGGTAGCCAACAAGTCCAAGTCATTCATTAATGCCTTAGAGAAGGTGGTCCAAGATAGGTAGGGGAACATTGAATAACTAGTCCAACTAGGACTCCCCTCTCCTTTCTTGGTAGATAATAGTGTCCTCTTTGTGGACCAGATTAAATCACTATTAAAACAAAAGTATATTGACCAAATCATTTTTGTATCTCTCAATTAGTCACTGAGTGTCTTCAAAATGGAGAAGATATTATATCTACTCACCTAGCTTGAACTCCAAATGCTAGTAGTTGTTTAGGGTTTGGAAATCATCGCTTAAAAGGAGATTATTGATCTAGGTAGATCCTTTGAGGATCTCCAAAAGAAGACCCAAATTGAGGAAGAATGGGTACCTTTGTAGGTAGATCTTCAATAATTATAGGTTCTTAAGCCTTCCTTCAATTTTGAATTTTTTTCTCAACTGCTCTATGCACTAGAGTTTCGGTTCTCTAATATACATTTTGACACCCCTATGAGTCTCTAGGAAATATGGATTGAAATCCATGTTTTGTTATTTTGGAGTAGTTCATCTTTGGCTTTGAACTCATTCAGTGTAGCTAACAGTTTCTTTAGCACCTTCAAGCAATTCTCCTTTTGGCCCCTTCCTTTTTCAAGGCCCATTTTCAAAAAAATTCCTAAGTATGAGCCTTCATTCACTTCTTCCATGTGTCATCCCTACACTCTTCAAATCATTTTCCTTTTAGGTCAGACCTCTAAGTAGTGTTATTGGCTAGTTGGTAAATAAATAGGGCTCACCAAGTCATTTACCTTATGAACATGTTTTTGACACATGGCACCCTCATGCTCACTTTTGAAAGGAAGTGTCCAACTTCAAACCAAAGGAGTGCCTACTCTATACATGGTGCCCCCATCCTCAGTCTTGCCAAAGAAGTCCCAAACATCCCTAGAGAAGCACTAGTTTGACATTGTCATCCATGTGCTTATCTAGGAGTAATTTTGGTCTATTAGAATTTGAAGCATCATCATTGGCTATAGAATATTAAAGGGGACACCTCAATTGCTCATAAAAATAAATATATGAGTCTTTCCATGAGGTACCACTATGCTCTTCAAAGATAAAGGTTCTCTTGTGAGATCTTGGAGTAGCACCATCAAATGAGAGTGTGGGTCCCTCCTTAGTAAAACTATTGAGACACTTTAAACCTAGCTTAAAGTGTAATATATTGATTATTAAGGGACCAACACTTAAAGAACATGGTATAATAAGGACAAATTTGGATATGTACATGTGGCATCACTTTGCTTTACCCCAATGCCATGAATTTAACAAGACAGAGTGGTCATGCAATATCTAAGATGTGGAGGCTAACTACACTCATGAACCTGAGTTCCTCATTTAGTTATAATGACATCATGATGGGTGCAAGCTCTAGGATTTCTAGGTGGTGATATCATGAGAGGCCATCTTGCCTATATATTCTAGGCCCTTTCCTTTTGGGAGGGGTTGGTTATGATTTTACTTGTATTATCTATTTTTGTATACTACCATTTGTAATAGAATAGAAGTAATAACATTTTAGCATTTTCTCATTCTTCAAAGTTTTGTATGTGCTTGAAAGGATTTTTGTATTCATTAATCCATCTAACAATAAAAAGGATGTGGTATTATATGTCAATTTGAGTGGGAAACTATTTTTTTCCATTATCTCTTTTATTTTAGTTCTATAACATCAATCTTTGCTTTTATTATAGATTTTAATTCATGCTTTATGCTCTTTTATGGTTTACAATGTTTAAGGGTTTAATCTATTTTATGTAATTATAGTATAAATGATTTAAATCTCTCATTGCATCTCCTTAGTTTTATTTTCATTTTTATTTTATTTTCTCTCTCCGCTTTTCACCCCTAACTTTGAACAAAGATCTAGCTTCTAAAATCTTGAAGGTTGCTTTACAGACCATAATTTGGTCCCATGCCTATAAAGCTTCCCATAGGAGGCTATTAAACTTGAAGTGAGAGTTTTTTATTTAATTAAATTATAAAATGTTTTCTTATTTTTAGCACACTATCACTCTATTTGACATAGTCTCTTACAAATTATCCTTTTTTCCTAACTATAGTACTGCATCGACCTGGTTGACCCAATACTCCTTTCTGCCAACTAGGTTATAGTAATAAGTTGACTTGATCAAGTTTGTATCTTTATCAAACTATGTTTTTCTTTGTTTATATTAATAAGTGGACCTATTTGACTTTTTATTCTTCTCAATCCATATCCAATAGTACTAGGTTGACTTGGTCAAATCTATACTCTTATTGTTGCATTTGCTGAGCTCTCATATCTATCTAAATTAGTCCTTTATTTCTCTTTCCTTATCATTATATTAATTTCCTCAAATCATCCTGAAGTCCCCTAGTAGAATATTATTAGATAACTTAAATCAATTTAGACACTATATGGGATATTTATTTCTCCCTCTCTTTCCCCCCCAAGATAACCCTCACTCTTGGAGTACCTCTTCCCCTCCATCAATATATTGTAACATGGTTCAAATTACAACTTAATAAGAAGTAGGTGGATTCAATCCTTTTTTTACCCATAAAGATAATTCTCATCTTCAATATTTTCAACATAATGTGGGAGTAATTGACATAATTCTAGCTAAAAATCCCACTAATATTATACCTTCCAATAACCCTACCCCTAATACCAATTCAAGGAGTTCTCCTACAAACACCAACCTACCAATTGATATGACTTAACTTCTTGCACAAGTCATATAACAAATGAACATAATGCAAACTTATAACACATCTTTAATGATGAAATTATAATGTCATCTGATCAATATGGATAATCAACCTCTGGTTCTCAATCCTCAAGCCATTCAAAATTTTATTCCTTCACCTCTTAGAGATTTCTCAAGAAATGTTATTCCTCAACCTATTATGAATAACAAAATTCTTCAAAATATCCAAAATGAGCCTTTATCTCCTTTCATCATATCCATTGATATTGGTAATATATCTCCAACTATCAATTATGATGGGACTAAAGACCTTGAATCTTTTCTCAAAACCTTTCAAAATATTTATAAATAGTGGATCCAAACTAATACTTTCACCACAACTAAACTTCTAGTTAAAACCTTCACTGGTGATTTATTATAATGGTACAACCAAATTACCCAACATTCCATTTGGAAACTTGAGAATTTAGTTAATCCTCTAGTTAAATAGTTTCAAAATAATTATCCTCCCAAAAATTACCTTAGCCATTTCATCAATGCTAAACAATCTCTGACTAAATCAGCTCATCATTTTATCAAATGATGGAAATATCTGGCCATAAATCTGACCATAACATGATTGATGATAATTTATTCAAACTCTTTTCAACTACTTTAACATTTTAACTTAAATGTAAGGTTCAAAAATTTTCTCCTTAGATTCTTAACAAATCTCTTAACCAAGCTAAACGTCAAGACTTCCTCATGAATTAATTCAAACCTAATACCAAATTCCTTAAATGATATTTTCAAACCTCTACCAATGCTATCACTATAAATACTCCTCAAACCAAACTAGAAGTTTCCAAATCTAACAGTCCCCCATATTCTCACATATCACTAGTATGCAGCAAATGAAAAAAAAATTATTACTCTCTAAATCCTTTACCTATCATAATAATCCTCCTAAATGGTATGACCCTAATCAATTCTATTGGTTCTACACTAAAATTGGTCATTCCCATGAAACTTTTCAAGGGCTCCCTAAATTTTCTATCTCCTACATGATTTGTGACTCCTTCAATCACAATGCCATGATCTAACTTCATCATCAAGAGTACAACACCACTTCTCCAAAATGACAAGATTCCAAAGCTCCTTCTCTTATTAATCAAAAATATTTTTCCACATCTAATCATCAATAAAATACCAAGGATATTTGTGCTATCAATTATTACTATGACCAATATTATAATAATTCTGAATATGTTAACACTACTAATAGCAATTATCATTTGAATCCATCTCATAAAGAACCTCTCACAAAACCTAAGAAACCATATTTGGAGGAACAACTTCTCAAAGATACTCCACCCACTAATTTAGCTTTAGAATGTCCTAAGGAACTACCTCCTCCTCCCAAACCTCCAACAACTTCCATTCCTTCCAAATCTACCTTACTTTCTAAAAATCACACTAGTTCTCCTTCTAAATCCCATTGGAACTTTCTCAAATAAATTATTTCCATGCCATTCAAGATTCCACTTATGGATTTAGTTTGTACTTCCCCTTAACATCATAAGTTCCTCATGTAACAATTATAGGAAATTGAAGATTCATATTATATATATGAAAAACCACCCTATATTGAACCTATTGTCACCAAATATTTCACATTATAGAAGGTTTTTCAAGCCTTATCCATATTTTGGAAACATGGGAATACCTCTAGGTATGTGGTTTACCTACAGTAAAAGTAGACCTCTAGGTTTTAGGGCTAGCTCCCTCAATTAACCTTAAAGTGCTTATCACTAAACTAATTATTTGCTTATGGTAAAATGGATAAAAGTTTGCATGAAATAAATATACTCTAAGGGGGTGATACACTAAAAGGTTTTCCACAATACCATCATACTTATTTTCATAATCAACAAGACCTACAAACCAGCTGCAAAGTCCTAAGAGGTTCTAAGATAAGTGTTTCAATATAGAGGTGATATACATGAGGAAACACAAGGTAAGTGAACCAAAGGGTATATTCCACATTATAAGGAGAATTTTACACTTCAAATGAGCCTAACACACTATCTACCCTCTATATTACATATTAAATTAGGAAATCTTACATAAACCTGAGAGGATAAGGAAAAGCAAGGATAGAAGATTATCACTTAACATCACCATACATCACTTTGCACACTTAGAAAAAATGTTCATGAAATCCAAAATAGATTTTATTTATTATTTAAATTCAAATTAAAACATAAATCCATCATGGCTTCACCATACATGGAGTGAAATTAGCCTACCAGAACCAAAATGACTATTACTTATAGAATTTGAGAGAAGAGAGAATAGAATGAAGTCCAAGAGTCACTAGAACATTTGTAAAGTTGAGAGGAGTTAAACATGTATTGAAAAGGAACATGGAATAAACCATATAAGGATTACTTGGATAAATGCCCCTCAAAACATGAAACTCTTGAAATGTGGCATATGACTCTTCATTTGCTTTTCTATAAATTGCCTTCATTATTTATCCTTATTTAAGCACTTCATAGCATATTAAGGATAGATGGGATGATTTAATTATGAGGTATGTGTTATAAAAATGATATAAAATTAATTGGAGGGGCCCCTAATCATCAATATTCTTCTGGCTAAGCGTTATCACTACCTATAGTCACAATCACTTCTCTTTCACTCACCCTCCATACTTGGCACCAATATGTTCTTTAGTTTTATAATATAATCCATGAATAAGGTGATGTGACACCTATAAATATCTCTCATGCCATTATATCCATTAGGTATACCTTAAATGTCCCTCCAATTGGAGTTTCCATCTTCTCACTTGGTGGTCACTCCTTATTCACTATACTAGTTTGGACTGGTTGAGATGAAGGTGTTAGCAGAGGAACTTGTGAGATTAGTTAAAGCATTAAATTTAAATTAAGATTTATAATAGGTCTCAATATTTCTCCCAAAATTATTTTAATATTTTGAAACCCTTCCATACCTACAAAACACATAACACAATCAAGAAAAGCCATTTTTGACACTATCCATATAAGTAGGGTACAAATCAAGTTGATGGAAAGGAGCTCTAGGTAATCCTCCACAGTATAAAATTAATTTAATAGTAAAATAAACCACCTATATACCTTTCCTGCTTCATTTTCCTCATTGTGTCTTGAGAAAGGGTTTTAGAGGGTTTAAATACATTTTGGCCCTTAAAGATTATTCATACAATCTTCACATCCAATATTATAAAAAAATTCACAAAGTCATTTTTCAAGACCTCCTTTAACATCTCAAAAATCCTTAGACTCCAATGCTAAGCATCCATGTTACTGTGAGATTCTCAAGTTAGCCTCTCAATCTTCTCCTGCCATTCTATGCAAGCTTAAGTTAGTTCGAGCCAAAATGTGGCTTCCCTAAGGTCTCCTCTATAAGATAAAATCTTAACCACACCTAATAATCCCTTATGAACATGTTATAACTCGTTTTAATGCTCATATAGTGTCAAAAGTGATAACAGACCCCTATAGGATTTAGGCCTAGACTAAACCTAATATGTCTACCTAAATACCTATGGGTTTTGGCCATTAGGTTGGAATTATAACACATGTGAGAATTTATACATGTTATTTCATGTCTGGATTAACCTGATACCTCTTTTTGTAAGGTCTCATTAGCTTCTATCTCACCCTCATCACTTTCATAACCCACTTGTACGGTTTTAATATTCTAGGAGTTCTCTCTATTTGGGATATAATAGAGGGCACTTCCGATATTAACTCAATAAAGGTAGACATATAAGTATATTTAGTTAGTTTTGGAGACACTATAAACATATTTTTAGGGTTGGTTGGTACCCCTATCACCCTCAAATACCCTAAAATCCAAGATAGACTTTTGAGAAAGTTAACTATGTGTAAGATGCTAAGTATGGATTATAGGTTGTCTTGAAATCCCTTGTTACCCTATTTTACACTATAATGAGAATGAGGTTAGGTATATACTATAATAATTGAGTTTTTATTAAACATGTTAGTATTCACAACCTTTCATTGCATTCCTCTTGCTTTGGCATGTCTAAACTACAAGTCATATGACTATGTTGTTTACTCAAGGGAATGGTATACCTAGAGGTAAATATTACATATTTAAGCCTTATGTTATTATTTAATATATTCTTGAATTAATTATCAATATATTAAAATAATTTATTTTTCCCTACACCATATCAATTCTAATTCAATCACCAAGGTAATCAACCTTAGAACATTATTAATTACAGTCAACTATGGTTGACCCTATTAGAGCAACAAGGGGGCCTGTAGGTGAATTACCAATCTTGGAAACTTGTGTTAAGCCTCATAGTATTAATTTTAAGTACTTGAACTAAATTCAATTACTTATGTCTACATGTTTCCATGTTTAAATCTCCATCATGAGCCTACAAATGTCTACAGTCAACCATAGGGAATCTTCTTAGGAGTAAAAGCACACATGTAGGTGACCAAGTAGGTCAAAACCTTGATATTCAACCTAATTTGATGTTATTAGAATAAAAAAGGCATTTATTACCTTAATGAGGTTATTTGAAATGTAGTTTTACTCTTATACTACCATATTGGATTGTGAAGGCTATTTGAGGTTCAAAAACTATAGAAAATGCTGAAAAGTTGTAGTGAACAAATGCATAACTTTGAATTCTCCATTACATAACTTATTTAGATCAAACACCCATTATATTTGGTCAAGGAAATATTATGATATTTATTAAATATTTAAACCTAAAAAATCATCTAGGCACCATGTTTTCTCATCATATAGCATCACCAAAAGTGGCTATGGCTCTATTTTGGGGTTTTTTGGGAAACAAGTCCCTAAACTGAGTTTCTACATATGCACATAACCCTTCAAATATGATTTACAATATAATGATTCAAAAATGTTTATAATTTAATTTTATAACTCCACCAACTTCATTAAGGTCTCAAAACTTCTCAACCTCCTTCATATAACACTTATGGATCTTTATGTAAGCCACCTATAGGTGGACATTGCAATATATGGGTAGTTAATGTGGTCATGAGCAATATGCATAGTTCATGGTCATAAAAATAGTTTTAGACCTTCTAAAATACATAAAATTTATTATCTTCACCTTTAAGGGCTTGAAACATGTTTCAATACTCCCATTCTAACATCCTCATTTTCTTGTAGGTACACACCAATGGTGTATGATTGTGCATATATGAGAATTAACTGTCATAGTCCATAATATGTTGTTTGGGAGGTTTGGAATGATTAATAATGTAAAAATAATGGTTTAAACACATTAAAAGTCTTAATACATCTCCATGAACATCCTTATTCTATCACATACTTCACTCAGCTAACTGTGTATGGAATCATGTAGGAAGTTGATTGTGTGTTACATATGACTATGTTTTTTATCAATAAATTATTGTGAGAGAGATATATTAGAAATAAGGTGAATATTATGACATGAAAAACATAAATCACATCATATCACACTCATATTAAACCATTTTAGATAAATAAACCTTCTACAATTGATGGACATGTTTGCAACCTCACTAGCATACTCCACCTGTAACCTAAGAGGTTTGAACTCATAAAATATCTTCCAAAAATTAAACCAAATATGGTAAAAATGATATAAGTAATTACGTGTCCTTTGGAATCAAATTCACCAATTGGATTATACAGACTACCTCATATAGAATCAAAACCTATCGGGTGTGGGAAGTAACATGCAGAAATATATAATAAAATTATTAATCATGGTTCATGAAGCACAAGTGATAAATCATATAAATAATACCATTTAATATGACTTTAATATCACCCCACAAGAGCATTTTACTTGAATCTTCCCCCATTGGTCATACCATCAAAAGCCCTATTGACCAGTTTTGTATGCCTAGTGGAGTGATGGAGAAGAGAAATGGTTTTGGTATATTTTTGGCACTTTAAAATAATATAAAGCATGGAAATGGATTTAAATAATATGAAATTTCATTTCACAATATTATCATACATTCCACTCTCCTTTATAGGCCGTGCAACTTCCAAAACTCCTTCTTTTCACTTGTTTTCTTGATTTTTAGTTAGGAAACTAGAAGTTTCAATTATAAATGACACTCTTGACAAGTAATATGACATATTATACATTGTAAGGGAGATTATAAAACTTGGACACCTTGGAAAATTATACCACCTTCATTTATGACCTAAATATGACCTTTAGGTGACATAATATGACACAAGGACTAAATGTGACCATTGACCAAGGCTAAAACATAGTAAATGACATCAAATAATATAATGACACACCCTATAATATGATAATATACCCATATATAAATTTTTGGACTATAGGGGGTTGACCTATTTTTAATTTGATCAAAATAGTTAATAAAACCTCAACCCACCAATGTATATACCATTAAAACTATGTGTCCTTCTTCCAGACTATCTATTGAATTTATTAAAGAAGACATGATTAATGAATAAATCCTTTTTTCACTAATTATCAACCACTATTCATGAAAATAACCATTAATACTACCCTTACTCATAAATTTTTAGTTGATAAAAGGTTTGATACTAATGTGACATCTTTTTGGTTCATCCAACAACTTGGATATAATAAGGATCATCTCAAACAAACCCACCTTACCTATCATGGATTTGATAAATCTAATAAAAATCCACTTGGTTTCATTTGGATTCCCATAATAATTGGACCTAAGACAATTCAAGCCAAACTTATGGTCCTTGATTTACCTCTCTCTTATAACATACTCATTGATTTCCCTTGGACTCATAGAATGAATGCCATCACGTCTGTTGGTAGCTAATGCATCAAATTCCTACATAATGGTAATTGGTATAAGCATGAGGCTGATCTCAACCCTTGGAGTTTTCAACTTCCCCATCTGAAACCTCAATATCACATTCCTACCATTCTTACCATCAATAGTGTTCCTTTGCTTGAATTCATCAACATCAATCAAGAATTACAGGTCACTCTTGTTGATTCAGATGATGATAAACCTAATGACTTTGAACATACTTGAAAAACTACTAAGATACATCCCTATATCTTAGAGTGACTTCATCCTTATTTATTACCTTGTGATCACACTATTCCTCTCATTGATGAAATCACTGATTTCCCCCTCTATGAAATGTCCAAGAACCTTATTACCTAGAAGTCACCTTTCCCTGTAATGATTACGGAATGCCCAAATTATTCCAATATCATCTAATCATGTCTCCATAAAATTTTAGTGACCTTGTAATTTCACATTATAAAATTCCCCATGAATCTCAAGCATGTACCATTTCTCTAACCTATGATGATAACTACCTCATGGCCCAAGCTCAATCTCAAGACTTGGATGTACAACATTATCAAAATAATTTAGCTAAAATACATGATTTCAACTAGGATTTTCACACCATTTCTATAGATTTTAAATTAGCTCCTAAAGGTCATGTACCTCCTACTAATACTCCACTTATTGACACTCCTTGGGTGGTAGAATAAATCACACATTCTGAATGTCCAAAAATTATTACATCTTCTCTAATACCTACATATCCCATCATTACATCTAATTCCTTCCTTGTCAAAGAAACTAATAATACAACAATCTCATATGATCAATCTAATCCTCCTATTATCAAGATTACATTAGATTCCAAGACCATAGATGTCTATCAGATACATTATGAATATCATAGCCATGGTAATCAAATTCTCAATCTCAAAGTAGATGTTGAGTATTATGGTCCTCTTCCCACTTTTCCTAGTGATGAGTCTATCCTTGAACTAATTCATGCTCGAGAACCTCAACTTCCTTGACAACATCACAAACTTGGGAATTTCAAAAATAAATCCCCTTGTTTCAACAACTTTATCTCTAAAATTGACCTTAAAGATAAGCCAATTTAGTTTTTACAAAATGCACCATATCATTTCCAAAATGGAAATTCTATGATTATCAATGAGACTACTCACATTGAATATGGTACTCTATCATGCCTTTGACCTATTACAGTTTCTCACAAACTCACACCTACTAAACAAGATACCTTTAGTTTATTTTTTGATAAATATCATGAGATCTTTTCCTGGTCCTATAAATACATGTTTGGTATTTAACCTAGCATTATGGTGCACAATATCAGCACTTATCCTGATGCCAAACTTGTGTGTTAGAAGCAATGGAAATCTACACCTGAGGTTTCCACTTTATACCATAAATAAATTATCAAACATCTTTATGTTAAGTTTATCAAACTAGTGGACTATTATGAATATGTTTATAACATAGTTTCCATTTTTAAAAAGGTCACCATGGTCATTTTCATTTGCATTCATTTCTATAATCTTAATCTTGCTTATTATAATAAAAATTTCCCTGTATCTTCAATAGATGCTATTGTTGATTCTACAACTAGGTATGTTGTCTCTTATGGATGGTTTTTTTTTAGGCTATAACCAAATTCACATTACCCATAAAGATTAAAATAAGACCACTTTCACCATAAAATAGAGCACCTACTGCTATGTTAAAATTCCCTTTGAACTCAAAAATGATAGATCTACTTATCAATGAGCAATGGCTCGTATATTTCATGATATTATTCACAAAATTGTATAAACCTATGTATATGACCTCATTTCTAAGTCTAAATTTCTCAAGACTCATCTTTCTGATCTTGCCATCATCTTCAATCACCTTCTTAAATAAAAATTTACACTAAATCCTTACAAATCTGTCTTCGATGTCACATCTAGAAAAATGTTAGGATTTTTAGTTTCTCTCTATAGCATCAATGTTTACCTTGCTAAGTTTGATTATATCATCAACATGCCCATCCCTTGATCTATTCCATACATTTTCACTTATCTTGGTAAAATTTAAGTAATTAGATGATTCATCCCCGAAATGGCTAGGATAATATTGTCAGCCACATATCACATGTGTTTAATGGATTTACCCCAATTCTAACATCGATGAACTATGGTACTCAAATAATTATTTATATATCTATAATAATCACAAGCATACTTCTAATTTTTTATTATTATCCAAACACATTCATTATCAATCATTCAAACAATCAAACTAAGTATCTTCATCTCCTTAGTACTTTACCTAAATAGAAATTGTCATTATTAAATTTATCTAAATAAATTACAATTAGATTTATGTTTGAATTACATATATTAAAATATAAATTGATTCTAAAATTTTAGCCTATTTTAATTCATGCTAATCCAAAAATAGAGTAAACATATTGGTGAACCTGTATATTTTTTGAACATTTCCAAACCCTAGGTTTCCCTTTAGCTTTCATCATTATTTTTAGGCTTTTCAAATTTATGCCTTAGGTTTTGATTTTCAAAACTAATTTATAATTATTTCCATCTACATAGGTGTAAATATAATGTTCTCTCCCTTATTCCCTATGCTTTCATGTTAAATCTCCTATAAGGGTTTTCCTATATTAGGGTTATTCCTTGTTTAGGTAATATCTTGCTCAAAACACTTCTATTTTAAAAATTCTAAAATGTTTTTATTGGTCATGATGGTTAAATTAAAAACTTATTTTTATTTTTCTAAAAATATTGTACAAAATTTAATTTTTTTGAAATTGACTATTTTTAATAGATTCCACCTAGAGGGAGAGGAGTGAACCTATTTTAAGAATAATTTATGGGTTTAGTTTATTTACTAATTTTTATGAATAATCTAATTTTTTTCAAAAAATTATTCATTGTTTTTTTAGAGTGGTTATTTACTTAATTAACACATTATATGCTAGTTATCATTAATATTCATAGTGTATAGGTACTAATTCAAGCAATGATTATCATAATTACATGTTTTTGGCCTAAAATATGCAATATATTTTGAAGTGGGTAATATTAATGTACAATAAAATTGAGGTTAAATTAAAAATAATTAATTCTTAAATCTTTTTATTGGTACATATTTTAGGAGTGTGGATTCTCAAGTAATTTCATAGTGCCTAAAGTACTTTCATAGTGCCTATAGTACAAAATGGGTAGAATCAAATGTTCCTCCTCATATAATTCAACCTCTTACTCATCTTATTAAATTAATTTTTATATATATCAAATATAAATTTTTTAATAATTTTCAATCTTCTATATTCACTAACCCTATAATAAGTATTAATACTACTACTAATTAATTAATACCACTGCTAATTAATCTTTTATTCCCTTATCTACACCTTTACTTACCCATGATATATCCACCCAAGGTGTGGGGGAAACACATTTATTCCCATAATTTTCCATGACTACTCCTACATAGGTGACTCACTCAAATTCTACAATGACTATATATATATATATATATATATATATATATATATATATATATATATATATATATATATATATATATATATATATATATATATATATTACATCATCAACCACACTTATTGTATGTTACCTTGATAGACTAGTGCATATCTACAAGATAAAGTGGTTTAGTTAGAGCAATGTATCTCTAAACCTAGTCATTTTACAAATTCACATTTTTTTTTATAATATGTTAGCCTTGGTTATTTTAGCCTATCCTTTACCCATTATTTTTTTAGCACCTAAGTTTCCATTATATATCGGTAAAAGTGATTCTGAGTAACATCTTAAAACTTTCCACATAACATGTTTGGCCTATGCATCCAATGATAAGTTATTGAACAAACTATTTCCAAGGAGTCTAAAATATTATGCATTAACATGGTTCTATAATATTTCCTTCCAATATTTGCATTCCTTGAACCCTTTAGATGATTAGTTTCTTGCACATTTTTCAATCAACTTTGGTGAAAAAATATTTTATGCTTAAATTGTTAAGGTTAAGAAAGAATCTAATGAGCATGTCTATGATTATGTGTTTCTCTATGATACCATAATTATTAATATGTAAAATACTATGCCTAAAAATTATTTTTAAAACATATTAAAATAAATTTTATTGAACCAATTGAATGAATCCATTTTGTTTAAGAAGTATCAATATTTTGACCATTTATGTCATACCATGAAAGAGCCTGCAGTTAATCTCGTTTAAATGAACTAGACTCACTATGTCTCTAATAATTCTAGTGTAAAGTATCAATATAAATAATATTTAAGGTGTAAAATTAAATAAATATAAGGCACAAGAAATAGTTAATATAGTAGCAAAACCTTATGGAAATACCCAATCGGATCTCTTTTTTTATCCCTTTTAAGACCATGATATGCAAGAATACAAGAATAATCCAAAAGTATGCATGGTTTAAAATGTTCCTACTTTAACAAAAATTGTATTAATATTGGATCTTCCCAACCTAATATGTTTAATGTAGCTATTTTGGATGAAATGAATATTAGGAAGAGGTCCCTAGAGAAAATATTTATAAGGATCACATCACTTAAAAATAAGATTGGAAATATCATAAATTATAATCATACTTGTGTCAGTTTCATATATCATTCTCCATTTACCTCATCTCAAATATGGGTCCAAAATAAATAAAAATATATGATTAATGGTTCAAACACTTTACATAAGGCCAATATGTCTCCAAGTAAAACTTTAAGGAATATGTTTTGTAAAAAGTTGATCACTTTTTCTCCTTTATGTCCTACACCAAAATCCAAATATTATTGTTCTTATCATAAAATTCATGAGCATAATATAGATAGATATTTCATATTTAAATAAAAAATATAAAATATGGCTAAACAAGAAATTGACCTAAGAAATAGGTTTCTGAGAAGGAAATTAAAAATTAATACATTCCTAAAAATACTAATAGTATAAAAATGGTTTCTAAGAATTAAAACACTATATATAATTTATGAATAAATCAAAATGATAAATACAATAATAAAAAAGTTATGGTCACATATCCAAGTCAATAATTAAAAGGTAAAATTATTTCTTTTCCTAATAATCCAGTGGTGATATATGACATTTCTTTAGTTCTAAATGAGATGCAAGATCTTGATAATGAACATATTGAAGATAAATACAATTACAATAAGATAATTCCCATATATATTGTAGTTGGTTATACATACCCAACTAAAAATATGGAATATTACTATAATAATTTTAATGATATCAACAATTGGTATTACAATGAAAATAAAAATAATCAAATTAATAATGATACACTGAAGAAATTGGGTGATAGTGGACATGAGTGGTGGTTGAGAGTTATAGAGAATTATTATGATGATCCCATAGATTGGATAAATTATTAGCATCTCTTTTGATAATTTACCAAATAAACACTAAAATATAAGAAAATACAAAAAAATCAAATATTTAAAAAAATTAAAAATTAGGACCAGAACATGATATGAGTTGCTAGATTACATTATCTACATTTTTTATTTATCACATGTTTGGTATATGGAATTTTCTTTTCATACACATGAATTTTATGAGGTATGTGTTTGATGAATCTCTCTCTCTCTCTCTCTCTCTCTCTCTCTCTCTCTCTCTCTCTCTCTCTCTCTCTCTCTCTCTCTCTCTCTCTCTCTCTCTCTCTCTCTCTCTCTCTCTCTCTCTCTCTCTCTCTCACACACACACACACACACACACACACACACACATGTAATTCATCACACACATACCTCATGAAATTCATGTGTATGAAAAGAATATTCCATATAACAAAAATGTGATAAATAAAAAATGTAAATAATGTAATCTAGTAACTCTATACACACACACACACACACACACACACACACACACACACACACACACACACACACACACACACACACACACACACACACACACACACACACACACACACACACACACACACACACGTAAATGTTGGATCTTTCTTATACCTAGTGGGCATGCTAATGTTCAAGAAATCCACTTCCATAGGTTACTTTATCACATGTTATATTCTTTCCCATGTTGAGCTACATATATTTATTGCACATGCCTTTCTAGTTACACATTTATAACATAGTGTTACATTGGATATGTTATTTTAATATGATGTTTTAGATTATGGTAAAAGTAGTTTTTAAAGGGACCCTGAAACCCTATAATAGTATCAAAAAGGATAAAACATTAACAACTACTAGGAAAAGCATTCCTAAAACCTACTAAAGAGCAGCATCAAAATCAGGTTTTACAGGGCCCTAAAACCACAAACAAAATTCAATAAAAGTTTCCAAGTTTTACAAGGACCTGAAACCTCAAATAAATTTTTTAAACCAAAAACCAAGAAATAGGACCAAACACAAAAACCAGTTCCATCTACCAGCAATAAAGACCAAAATAGAAATAAAAACCAGCAGAGAAGATCCTAGTCTTCTATTACAAATCCATGATCATCTGAACAACCTCCTTTCCAATCGTAGCAGTATCTTGAATGGATTTAGTAGCCAAAGTAGCAGCAGCTTCCAAGGCTTTCTTCCTCAAACTCTACCTTGCCCTCTTACTAAGACCCTCCAAGGATATTATTTCTTCATTTACTCTTTTACCAAGGTTAGCTGCAGCAGCACAAATGCTTGATGTTAACTGCTCCATCTTTGTTCTACTTTCCTTGATGAGCATTTTGAGATTATGCTCATAATATTCAAGTTTTTCTGGGATATCTCTCATTTGCATCTCCAAATGGTTAATTTTGGTCCGATCAACATCCTAATTGTGTTGCATTGTTTCCACTTTCTTCTTCAGCCCCATTATTTCATTATAGATCCAAGAATCAACTTCGAGAATAGAGTCGGCTTTGAACTTGGCATAATGTAGGAAGGAAAGCTTAGTTTCCCTCTATGGAGAGTCACAAATATCTTCTACAGTCTCATGTGGAGGGGAATCAACCTTTTCAATTTGTTCCTCCCTATCCATTAGTTTCTCCTCTCTAGTCTCAACATGGCCTTTATGCTTAACAGGTTCCTCTTCTTCTTTCCCTCCAGTCTCCATAGAAAGAGTTGAAACCAAAACCATATGATCTTCCTCTCTCATAAAAACTAGATCATCAATTAAGATATCTTTGTCTTTATCACCTTCCTTAGACACAGTCTGATTACCCTCATTTTCAAAATTGCTCTATTTTGAGTTTCCCTCAATAGTATCCTCTTCATTCCCTTTCTCAAATTTTCCTTTAGTTTTCGGATATCCATCCAAATTGGAACTAACTCCCCAACATCCGTCCCATCCTCTTCCTTTGAGACATCCTGCTTAGAGCTTTTAGTTCTCTCCAACTCAAAATCCTCTTCTACAATTTGTTTTTGAGAACTAGAGGGTTTTGGTTTTGCCTTTTCTTTCCCTTTAACATTCTCATCCTTCTTACACTTTTTGGAACCCTTATGTTTGTCAAAAAAAGGAATCAAAGCTATGGATTTATTTTTACAAAAACTCTCTGTGAGAAGTATCAGACCTTCATGTAAAATGGGATGAGACTCCTTCTTCCTATGGGCATACAAGCTTTGAAGCAATGAAAAACACAGATAGAAAGGGAAATAAATTTTATCCTTATGCCTAAAGTGGTTGAGAAAAACAAAATGAAATTTGTGAACTCTTTTATTCCTACCATCAAGGATAAAGTACTCATAGATACAACATAGCACATCTCACCAAATTCCTTTTATCTATTCCACATCAAATAAATATCCATTCTTTTCCAGTTGCTTCTCCTCTGCATCCGTCTTCAAAAATTTTTTGTAGGCCACATTGGAGATACTTGTCTATTTTGATAAATTTATACCACCCATAGGAAGCCTTGTGACCTCAGTAATGAAATCCTCAGTAAGCTTCACTGTGACTCTGTGGAGAGTAACTCTGTCATCAACCCAATTTTTAAAGAAGGCAGTAGTGACATGGGGTTTAAAGCCATGCAAACACTCCATATAACTAACCACCTTCCCTTTTTGTATAATATTCCATACATCCTATTTAGCCTTCCAGTCTTCACATTTTTTGGGCTCTTTCTTTCGTGGTTCACCCCTCATATTGCAAAGCAAACAAAAAACCAGAAGCACCCAAACACAAAAGTCAAAAAGGAACCAATTATTTGTTACTTGAAATGGAATATGCCTTTTTGATGATACATGTAGCACCCACATTACATTCTCATGAATGTACCTCCTCGGGGAAGGTAATCTTACAACCATAAGGCCACTCCACCAAATCATTGAATTGTTAATCCAAGCAAATCTTTCCCACTTTATAATGGATGGCATCATAATTAATAAGTGCTTTGAGATCCACATGCTTATGTAATTCATCAAGCCACCTCACCTTATGCCCCGTTTTACTAGCATGATTGGCTATCTAGTCGGTGACCCCATTGGCTTCTTGATATGTATGGGATATGGCCACTTTTTCAAATTTTTGAATTAAGGCTTTGATTTCCATAATCATAGCCTCAATAGACCATGAGATTGAATTTTTATTATTTAGGGTATTAATAATATTCAAATAATCACCTTCCAACCATAATTTATAATACCCCAACTCAATAGCTAATTTAATAGTGTAGAGGGCTATAGTAGCTTCAGTAATATGGCTATTCAAATTACCAATTGGGACAGAAATAGCATCAATTACATTTCCCACATGATCTCTCAAGACCCCTCCACATCCCGCTCTTCCCAGATTTCCCTTAGCTGCTCCATCAAAATTCCCTTTAATCCATCCATTAGGAGGAACATACCATTTTATGATCGATCTTGGATTATCATTTTTCAAATTTGACCCTTCAGATCATAAAGGGTTATCAAATTGAAAGGTTTGATCGCAATCCCTCTAGGATTTAAAGTTATCCTTAATGGCTCTAATGATATTCTGACCAAGCAACCATCCTGAAAGTTCTTTACTCCTAAATATTCTATTGTTTCTTTCTTTCCAGATTCCCCACCAGAGATGAGGGAGAGTGAGTTTCCAAAGAAAAAAAGCATCATGATCCTTAGAGGGGCAACACCAGATTTTAAAAGAGAGTTCCACATTATTTTGATGAACCCATTTTATACCCCAAAAATTAAGAATCTCAGTCCACACTAGCTGTGTATAAGAGCAATTCAAAAACATCTGGTCTCTATCGTCAAATCCATTTTTGCATAAAATACACCTCTTTACCACATTTATACCTCTTTTTTGCAAATTGTCAAGGGTCAGGATTTTATTTTGAAGCAAAGTCCAAGAGAAGATTTTAATTTTGGGGATGAGCCCCTTAATCCAAGCATGAGACCAAAAAGGTTGATTACCCTTTTCCTTTGAAGCAAAGATAGTAGAGACTTTAAATTGACCACTAGGATCAACATGCCAAATATGATGTTATATTGACATAAATATATATATAGACACACACACACACACACACACACACACATATATATATATATACATGTATATATACATATATATATATACATATATATATACATATACATAATATATACATATATATATATATATATATATATATATACATATATATATATATACATATATATATATATACATACATATATATATATATATACATATATATATAGATACATATATATATATATATATATACATACATATATATATATATATACATATATATATATATGTCAATATAACATCATATTTGACATGCTGATCCTAGTGGCCAATTTAAAGTCTCTACTATCTTTGCTTCAAAGGAAAAGGGTAATCAAACTTTTTGGTCTCATGCTTGGATTAAGGGGCTCATCCCCAAAATTAAAATCTTCTCTTGGACTCTGCTTCAAAATAAAATCCTGACCCTTGACAATTTGCAAAAAGAGGTGTAAATATGGTAAATAGGTGTATTTTATGCAAAAATGGATTTGAAGATAGAGACCAGATGTTATATTGACATATATATATATATATATATATATATATATATATATATATATATATATATATATATATATATATATATATATATATATATATATAAGACTAGTTTTCATGTGTTTCATGCTCATCAACGATGTTACTTTTGCATTATATGATAGTTATTGTCATATATATTGTATATATCCTTAGTTTTGTTTGATGTGGTATGCATTCCCCTTATTTTTGGCTCCTTATATTTGATTTTATCATATTTATATCCCTTGTTTTTGGCTCTTTAACCTTGTTTTTTATGACATTCATGGCCCTTATTTATGGATCTTTATCCTTACTTGTTAATGATGTATTTATGTCCATTATTTATGGCACCTTAGCTTTATGTGTGGCATTCTATGTTATTTTATGGCATTTAAAGTTGAGCTTGTGTGATTATTATTTATTAAGGTGTTGTGATCCATATCATACACTTCTCCTTTATGTGTTGTGTCATGATTTTTATCATGCACTTCATTATTACATGGTCTTATTCAATGGAAACAAATAGGGTGTTCCTCATAGATACATATATATTTACATACCACTTATATTCCTTTTAATTCCATATGTTTTTGTAATTGATTAGGGAAAAATTACATGTTTTACATGGATCCTGTAACCAAACTTTTCAAATAGACAAACAAATCAGCATAAAATAGAGAAATATCTATAAAAACTCCCTTAAAACTCTAATAAACCTACACAAAACTTATACTAAAAACTAACTAAAATAAGAAAAAAACTAGGACCACCATTAATCAAAAGAATCTTCTGATTCATATTCATTCACCAGTGTGTCTAGAGTAGTAAGCTCCATATCTTCCTTGGTTTTGTATTTCATAGTTTGTCCATGAGTTCATATAATTAGGCCTTCCTCCTTATCCTGTGCTTTCTTATTTTTATGTGGGTATTTGGGTGAGGGTATAGCTATGTTGTCCTAAGGAAATTTATCTTTATTACCCTTCATATTTTCTATTCTTCTTTCCATTTTCTTGGTACTCTTAGGAAGGGTAGTGGTGGGCATTGGTGTCACAATCACTCTTTTGTCTTTCTTGGGAGAATTAGTTTTTCCCCCATTAATTTTAGGGATGATCTCCACTTTTTTATTAGTCTCCCAATAATTTTTATGAATTTATTTACCTCTCCCTTATATTCATTCCATTATTTCATCTATTTTATGATAATCCTTCCCTAGTGTTCTAGCTTATCATCCAACTCAATTAGTATCAAATTAAATTTTAAATGAAGGCTTGAGGTGTTTTTCCTCTCACTCTTCTCCTTAGATTCATTTTATTCCATATGTTAAATGCATGCCTTGATGCTATATAAATTACTATGATGACATACTTTCTACATGTTGCCATGATTTTACATGATATTATCTTTATACATGACATGATACTGTTTACTTATTTTTTGAGATGAATGACTTATAATATCCACCCTCATTTCAAATGGGGGAATATTTATGGAATTTTTCATAGATACTAAAGCCTCAAAGAGCATATTAGAGTAAAATATATATATTTCAAAGATTAAATGTCATTTAGATATTAGATTAGGATAGTTATTTTTAGTTTTTAGGTAGATTTTTTGAATATACATGGCATATATACTCCATTTTATACTCTGAGTAACATATTATATATTTATACAAAGTAAGATACATTAGGGGGTATATGAAAGGTGCATGTGCTATATTTTACATGATAGTTTGAGTTATGCATGATGTTAGTTCATACACATTATGAAATATTTTAATTGGCATAGATCAATGTTAGAAATATTGTCATTGATGTCAAAGGTCTAGCATTATTGGTGATAAAGGCCCCATTGCATTTAATGGTATTTTTAATATTCATATATTGGATAATGTGTGTTAATATTTATTTAATATTAATGAATATATTTTTAGTTTCATATAAGTCAAAAGATGGCCTATGGAAAAGTCAAAGAGTCACAGGATAAAAGACAAAAGAGGAATGTGACACATTTTCTCATGAAGAGTCATCTTGAGGAATTCCAAGAGTCACCATGTGAAGACAAAAGAGGGTATCACACATTTTTCCATGAAGGGACACTTTGAGGAATATAAAAAAGTCACTAAGATAAAGACAAAAGATGAAATGACACATTTACTTATGAAGCGTCACCATATGACTTTTTAAATGCAAGGATATGAAGGGTCATTCAAGTTTGGAACCATTTTCCATGAGGATTGAAGGATCACAAATGGAAAATGTCAAAGGCCATTTGGAAAGCTATAAATAAAGGCTTGAGAAGCCATTTTCAATATTCAAGAGAGTGCATGGTTTGCATTTATTTTTTAAGAGAGAAAAGCAAGAGATATTGTAGAGTTATAGCATTTTTTGAATAAGCAACATTCAGAGATAGTTGTGTTTTATACACAAGAGGGGTTGGTGCTCTTGTGGGTTGGTGCTCACAAATCTTTGTAATGGGTTGGTGCTCTTATGGGTTGGTGATCACAAATAGTTGATGTATTGGTACTCAATAAAGGGGTTGGTACTCCTGCAAGTTAGTGCTTGCAAAATTTATAATTTGAGTTAATACTCATTCATATACACTTTGTATTTCCACATAAAAACTCTCTCTCTCTCTCTCTCTCTCTCTCTCTCTCTCTCTCTCTCTCTCTCTCTCTCTCTCTCTCTCTCTCTCTCTCGTGTAGTGCATATTATTATTTTAGTTTTATTTCATATCTTGAATGTGTGATTAAGTGGTTAAAGAAAAGAAATCAGATTAAGTAAAAGATATATAATATACTAATTCACCCCCCTCTCAGTATATTTCATGCTTAACAATTGGTATCAGATCAGGTTCTTTTTGAAAAAAATTTATAGCTTGACGGTAGATCAGGAAAGTATAATGCCTGGATCACATGAAGGTTTTTCTACAAATAAGGAACCTTTGTTTGATAGGATAAATTATTATTTTTGGAGTATAAGGATGAAGACTTATTTGATTTCCCCTGAATTTGACATTTGATAATTAGTGGTAGAGGAATATGAAGAGCCACAAACACTTATAACTACTCTGGTAGAAAATAAGGAAATTGAAAATTATTTTAAAGCCTTAAATGTTATGTTATGTGGTTTATGTGAATTAGAATTTATTAAAGTTATTCAATGTAAATCTACTCATGAAACTTGGGTAAAACTTGAGAATATTTACAAAGGTGATGGAAAGATTTAGAAAACTAAGATTTAAACTTTCAAAAGATGGTTTGAGAGTTTGAAGATGGAGGAGGAAGAAAATATAGGAAGTTATCTTTTTTGGGTTAATCAAATAGTTAATCAGATTCAAGGTCTTGGAGAAAATTTATAAGAATCAATTATGGTTCAAAAAGTTTTGAGATCTCTACCATTGAGATATGATGTAAAAGTTTTGTCAATTGAAGAGATGAAGAATTTAGCCAAGCTAAAGATGGATGAGCTACATAGTATTCTTATGGCATATGAGATGTAGATCAAACAAGAGAAACCCTAAAAAGGAGAAGCTACTTTTAAGACATCAAATAAAGAGAAGGCTAAGATTTAAGAATCAAGTGACAGTTCTAGCAATGATGAAGGTGACAATGGAGCTCTATTCATTTGCAAGCCAAAAAAGGGCACAAGTAAATATCAAGGAAAATTAACTTTTAAATGTTTTAATTGTGGAAAGATTGGACATTTTGTAGCTAAGTTCCCAAATAATGGAAATGGTGAAAATGAAGAAGGGAAGTCTACATACAAGAATAATTTCAAAGGAAAATTCAAAATAGATTTGAGAAGAAGAGTTTATATTTTAAAAATCCTAGCTCAGTCGAAGATAGTGGAGTCAGTGATTCAGAAGAAGAAGAGATTCTATTCATGACCATACATGAATATGCCTCCATAAGCAAAAGTATAGTTGATCAAGAAGAATAACATGATGAAGATAAAATAAATCAAGAAGGAGAACTCATTTGTGTCTTAGAAGAGTTAAAATCTTTTGAAAAGAAGAATTAAAGATTAAATTCCCAAATTGAGAAAAATAAAAAGGAGTCAAAAGAAATAGTTGAAGATCTATAAGCACACTTTGAAGAAGCCAAGAAGAATGAAGAAGATCTAACAGCATAGGTTACAAATAGTAAGTAAATAATGTGAAAGGTATGTTATTAAAATTGCTTCTTTAAAATTAGATCTTGAGAAAATAAATAAAGAAATCAATGATAGAGTAGCCAATGATTCAAATTTTGAGAATAGCACTAATATTGAATAAGATATTAGAAAATCAAACATCAATGTCAAATAAGATAGGTATTAGATTTGAAAAAGAGAAAGAGGAGGCCACTACTTTCACATATAAGGAAAAAGGAAATAGCTATGTTGAAGCTCTTACAAAAGAGGAAATAAAAAGGGAAGAAGTTAAGAATATAGAGGACATCTCAAACAAATAAGGTTGGAGGGAACAGAGCTACAAAAGGAAATTAGGATAGAGATACATAAACAAGTCCTATTTTTATGGTTACTATTTTTATTTTAATGGATATGGTCATAAGAAAATAGAATGTTGAAAAAGGGCTAACAATTCTTAAAATAAGGAGAAGGAAAGTCATGCATAGTCAAGCAAAAGCCATAACTCTTTTGCTCCTCTATCAGGATTTAATGAAGAGGCCATAATATGTTACAAGTGCAACAACTGCAAACACATAGCTCGGTACTGAAGAAGCATGTTTGAGTCACTCAATAAGGACCAGTGCTTCAAGGCTCTATTCATCAAGAAGAAAGTTTAGATAGGTTCATGGCAGAAGAAATAACCTAAAAAATCTATGTTGGTACAAACAACTTTGCATGAAAGAAATGAAGAAAAGCCATAGCTCATTGATAGTGGATTTTTTATTCACATGATATGAGACAACATCAAGTTCATAACCTTGAAGAAGATCAATGGTGGCATAGTGAAATTCAAAGATAATACTACTACCAAAATTGTCAAAAAAGGTACACTAAGTCTAGATAATGGTAGAACTAAAACTGAAAATGTTTTGTATGTAGAAGGTGTTAAGCATAATTTTTTGAGTATAAGTCAAATGTGTGATCAATGGCACATACTAAAGTTTTATGAAGAAGGTTATGAAATTAGGAGAAAAGATTTAGATGTGTTGATTATAGATGCTTAGAGAACATGCAATAATTTATATATGTTATTAGACATCAAAGATCAAAGATGTTGTTTGAGTCAGATTGAAGAAAGTTGGCTATGGAATGCGAGAATGGGACACATAAATTTTGACAATCTTGTCAACATCATCAAAAATCAAGCAGCCATAAATCTTCCAAAGATTACAAAGCCATCTGAAACACTTTGTGAACCTTGTCAGTATGGGAAGCAGGCTAGAAGATGACCAAAATAAAAGAGTACTAAACCACTCAAATGTTAGATCTTGTTCACACTAATATATTTAGACCTATGAGAACTCAAATTACTCAAGGTGAAAAATATTTCATGTTGCTTATTGATGATTTTTCACATATGAATTGAGTAATGTTTTAAAAGAAAAATTAGAAGCTTTTAGACATTTAAAAGCATTCAAAGCATTAGTTGGGAATGAAAAAAGTTTGAAGATTAAGTGTCTAAGATCAAATCAAGGAGGAGATTCATGTTAGATCAGTTTATTGAATTTTTTGAAGACCATGGAATAAAGAGACATTACTCAGTAGTTAGAACTCCATAGCAAAATGGATTAGTTGAGTGGAGAAATAGAATAGTTTAAGAGATGGTGAAGATAATTTTAAATGAATCCAAGCTACTAGATAAATATTAGAGAAAGGTGATTGCTACAGTAGTGCATATTCAGAATAGAGTATTATTAAGATTTAATAGTGACAAGACTCCTTATGAGCTATGGAAAGATAAACCAATAATAGTTTATTATTTCATAATTCTTAGCAGTAGATGCTTCATAAAGAGAACTAATGAAAAACTTGGTAAGTTTGAATATAAAGAAGATGAAGGTATATTTTTTGGTTATTATTGCAAAAGTAAAGCTTATAAATGTTATAACATAAGAACTAAGAAAATTATTGAAAGTGTAAGTGTCATGATAGAAGAAGATGGAACACAAAGAATCAGTGATCTACTAGACATTTTTGAAATCATTGAAGAGGAATATTTTGAAGAATAAGATGAAGATGAGAAGAAGGAGAAAAAGGAAACCAAAATTCCATCCAAATATGTTCAAAGAAATCATAATGAAAGTGACATCATTAGGGACATAAATGAAGGAATTCCTACCAAAAAAATGATGGTAAGTGAATTTGAGTAAGTTAATTTCTCTTTGTTATCCAAAATTTAGCCTAGAACTTTTTCTAAAGCTAGACATGATAAGCATTGGGTTAAGGCAATAGATGAAGAATTAAATCAGATATAAAAGAATCATACTTGGGAATTAGAGCCTAGACCAAGAGATCATAATGTGATAGGAATAAAATGGGTTTATAGAAATAAGTTGAATGAAAATGAAGAAGTAACCAGGAATAAAGAAATATTAGTATGTAAAAGATATGCTAAGATTGAGGGAATATATTTTGAATAGACTTTTGTACCAGTGGCAAGGCTAGAGGCTATTAGAAATTTTCTTGCATATGCAGTGTTTAAAAATTTCAAAGTGTTTTAGATGGATGTCAAATATACCTTCCTAAATAGGAATCTAGAAGAAGAGGTACATAGTGAGTAGCTTGAGGGATTTACTCTCTAAAATATTAGTAGCCATGTATGTAGATTGAAGAAAGCACTGTATGGATTGAAACAAGCTCCCAAAGCTTGGTATGAAATACTTGATAAGTTCCTGCAAGATCAAGGTTTCAAGAGAGGATTTGTTGATAGTAATCGCTACATCAAAATAGAAGGTGAGCATAAATTTATTATTTTAGTGTATGTTGATGACATCATTTTTGGAAGAAACATTGAAAAGATGACAAAAGAGTTTTTTGATAGTATAAAAAAATAATTTGAGATGTCTATGCTTGGAGAATTGTCATTTTTTGTACGATTACAAATAGTTCAATTAGATAAAGGAATTTTTATATCTCAAAGTAAATATGCCAAGGAAATGTTGAAGAAATTTGGTTTTGAGGATTGTGTACTAGTTGACAGACCAATGTGTATAGGAAATAAAGTGAGCAAGGATGAAGATTCACGTATTTCAAATCAATATTTTTATAGATCTATGATTGGTAGTCTTATATTTGACAGCATCAAGGCCAAACATCATGCATGTAGTAGGTATGGTTGCAAGATATTAATCAGATCCAAAATATAATCATGTTCAGTTGGTGAAGATAATATTTAGATATATCAAGGGGACATTGGATTATGGATTGTGGTATTCCACAGACACAAATTTCAATTTAGTGGCTTATTCAAATTTAGATTGGGTAGGTTGCTTGGATGATAGAAAGAGTACAAGTAGAGGATATTTCTTCCTTGGTGATAGCTTAATATCATGGCTAAGTAAAAAGCATAATTTAGTATAACTTTATATAGCTAAAGTAGAATATATTGCAGTGGTATTGCGTTGTACTCAAATGCTTTGGATGAAGCAAGCTTTAAAAGATATCAAGGTAAAATATGATGAACCTATTTTTATTTTTTGTGACAACACAAGTGCTATTAATATTTTGTAGAATCTAATGATGCATTTAAGAACAAAACATATACCCATTAGATATCACTTCTTGAGAGAGTAGGTTACAAATCAATAGGTTAAGATGGACTATATTAGTACTATAGAGTAGATTGTATATATTTTCACAAAGGCAATACCAAAAGACACATTTGAGTATCTATAGGAGAAGTTGGGAGTAGTTTTTTTTACTTCCTACCATTGAGGTTTAGCATTAATTAAGGGGGAGCTAAGTGTTAGCTCCATGTAAGCCCTTTTCCATTGATGTCAAAGGGGGAGAGGAATAAAAATAGGTATAGGTATAAGTACAGGTGTATAAATAGGTATAGGGAATAGGTATAGGTTACTACAGTAAGGGGGAGTTATTGTATGTCTTTCAAATGGTAGTTTGTATAGGTTTTAGGATATGACAGTTTTAGTTTGAGGTTTCCATCAATGACAAAGAGGAGATTGTTGTAAATATTTTCATTAATATCAAAGGTCTAGAATTATTGTGATAAGGGCCCCATTTCATTTAATTGTGTTTTTAATATTCATATCTTGGATAATGTGTGTTAATATTTATTTAATATTAATGAATATAATTTTGGTTTCATGTAAGTCAAAAGAGGGCCCATGAAGGAGTCAAAAATTCATGGGGTAAAATACAAAATAGGAATGGGACACATTTTCTCATGAAGAGTCATCTTGAGGAATTTCAAGAGTCACCATGTGAAGATAAAATAGGGTATGGCACATTTTTCCATAAAGGGACACTTTGTGGAATAAAAAAGTCACCAAGATAAAGATAAAATAGGAAAGGACACATTTGCTTATGAAGGGTCACCATATGACTTTTCAAATGCAAGGATATGAAGGGTCATGCAAGTTTGGCACCATTTTCCATGAGTATTGAAGGGTCACAAAGGGTCAATGCCAAAGGTCATTTGGAAATCTATAAATAAAGGCTTGAGAAGCCATTTGTAATATGCAAGAGAGTACATGATTTGTATTTGTTTTCAAAGAGAGAAAAGTAAGAGATATTATAGAGTTATATCATTTTTTAAGTAAGCAACATTGAGAGATAGATGTGTTTTATACATAAGAGGGGTTGGTGCTCCTATGGGTTAGTTCTCACAAATCTTTGCAAGGGGTTGGTGCTCTTGCAGGTTGGTACTCACAAATAGTTATTCTATTGGTACTCCATAAAGGGGTTGGTGAACCTCGCAAGTTGGTGCTTATGAAATTTATAATTTGAGTTGGTGATCATTCATATACTTGACATTTTTTTCCATGGTTTTTACCACTTTGGGTTTCCACATAAAAAGCTGGTGTCTCTCTCTCTCTTTTGTGTGGTGCATATTATTGTTTCAGTTTTATTTCATATCTTGAATGTGTGATTAATTGGTTAAAGAAAATAAATAAGATTAAGTAAAATATATATAATATATTGATTCACACTCCCTCTTAGTATATTTCATGCTTAAAAATCAATGGAGAGTGATGTTAGTTCATTCACATTTACATATTTTCACCTTTGTATCTATTTCTAATTATTTTCAAGTGTGGACAAAATTTCAATCTATAAGTTTGTTTGTAATGGTTGATTCATGATTTTTAAGGTAATTTACATTAAAGTTCAATGATGCTCAATGGACATGGAATTTATCTTAGGAAACCCATTTTATGTTCTCAATTCATGATTTTGGGTTACAATATCAGTGGTGTATTAGTTACACATGAGTTCAAGGCATTTGTCTTCAAAACTATGGCCCTTGACTTAATAAAATTCCAAATCAAGGATTAATCACCCTCAATATCATATAATTACCCATGTTCTTCATATAATAACAATAATTCTCTAATGCTATGATAAGGAAGCATCATCTCTAAAAATTTGTAGGGTAACATGGTTTAGTCACATGTGTGTACTCCTTCCTTTCTCTTTCAAGTTTCAAGTTTCAACTATAGTTAAAATTTTGAATTTCATTCTATGGACATTGACTACTAAATTTTAATTAAAGGTTTTTATTGGACCATATTACAAATTTAGAGACTTATCCCAAATACAAAGTGTGTTTTACACACTTATGTACATCTATATCTTTTAAGTTTAGTATTTTCATTACAATGTAATACTAAAATAAAATTGGAGCATTTTTAGACAATAAAATCTGGTATTTGATAATTTTAAATATGAATATTGACCTAAAATAATCCTAAATTACTTTTTCATATCAATACATATCTAATTTTCCATTCCCACACACCTAAATTCTAGTTATGAACCTAATACATTCTAATTTGTTATAACTCACATACAAGAACCTTTCACTCTATATTAAATCAGTCAAATATCCTACTCAAACATTTTGAAATCACCATATTGGCATTTATGTTTCCTTTTAGATACTAAAATATACTCTTCAATACTTAAGAATGGCAATCTTGACACATAGTTATCATGAATGACTTAAGAACTCAAAGAAGGTCCAAATTTGTGATCCTCTCACACTTGCACATGGTAGTATTTTTTACTCCATCTATAGTTTATTTTATGTGGGGTGAGAGTATCATGATAAAATCTAAATATAAAAAAACTCTATATTGGGATAGTGCCTATCCTATCAAGTTTATACCCCCTTGCCTTCCCTTCCAGATGGATATACCCCTTTGGGGAAGCCCCTATCTCCATTCTAACCATGGTTGTAATCATGTTGAAGTGAGGATAAGATGTCGAAAATAGACTTCAACTTATCTTATGATTCAACCCTTGCATTATATTATTACCTACCTATATGAACATAAATCTCTTTTTCAAACATGTTAAATATCTTAAATATACATATTCAAACTCTTAATTCAATTTACTTGTACACAGGCTAATTTTCCATATATGACTTATATCACCAATAGATACTAACTTGATATGGTTGGTACAAAACCACTCCTAAAAATGACTATTTTATAAAACCAAACACATCCTTAGGGTAAACCCATTATCCTAACATGTCGATGGCATGAGGAATTAATCAATTGGATCCATATAAAAAAATGTTTGATTCAAAAGGGACTTATTATTATTATTTTTATTATTATTATTATTATTATTATTATTATTATTATTATTATTATTATTATTATTATTATTATTATTATTATTATTATTATTATTATGTTTGTGTGTGTGTGCACATGCTCGCACATGCACTATTTCAAATTATGAAACTATTCCCTATTCTTCCAAATTTGTAAACTATCACTAGAATCAATCAAAACCAAATTAATAAGTACTATAAATCTAATTCAAAATAAAAAATTTCAAGTACCAAATTCAAATAATTAACTATATACATATAGTAAAGGAGCATAGTTTCATAATCACACTAGGTGGGAGAACTAGTGTGAATCGATTTCCCTACCTAGAGTATTGGATGCATAGGAGGTAGTTAATCATCATATGTGGTTTATTAGGGTGAAATTAACCCATTAAACTTCCCCTATTTTTTTAGGTGTTCATCCCTCATATACGTACCCAATATTTTAATGTAAATGATACTAATTTTTGGAGCTAAGCACATCATCAGGGTTTAGGATCACAAACATAGAGAAATATTAGACAAATGCATGTGAATGTATAATCATTGTTACCTAATTCCACACATTTCATTACCAAATATTAGGTCAATACTAACCAATGAGACTGACTGATCCATTAGTTATAGAATTAAACAAACTAATGACATGCTTATCCCTTCTTTTCACTTCCATAATATAGTCACAATCATATATTCAATCAACCATAAAAGTTAAGTATCATGAAATTTTTAGTAATTTTTATATTTATCATATGTCCTTTTCAAATCCAAAGAATTAATCTTAGTCTTTTACATTTAAATTATGTTGGAATGTCATATCTATTGATATGAATTACATTTCAAATTTCTATATTAATTATATTAATCTCACTCATTGATCTAAATTAGGCTAAAACACTCTAAAAAATTAATGCTATACTAAAAAAAACATGGTTGAGGTTATAATCATGATGCTTACATTATTATCCTTCACCTAGAAAAAACTCTTTTTCAATATTAAATAATTCTAATTGGTCAGCTTATTCACCTACTATGTTAGTGGTGCAGTAAATTACCTAATTGAGCATGTACAAATATAAATCAAGGTCCATATTAGTATCCATATTAAATTATCAATTATACTATTTCACATTGAATAAATCTATGTTATTCTTCTAGAATTATAAATCAATCACTAAGAATAGTCATGAGCCAAGTTAGAAGAACATTGAGCCAGCTCACATGCCAATATTATCAAGATCAACCATATATTTCTAGGTACATATATGTAGATAAATATCATAGTTTCACATTCACACTAATGTGAATAAATGTGTGTGGATTAACTTACCTATTTGTATTATTAGATATGTAGGTAGTAATTAATTATCAACAAGGGTGATTGGGGTAGCCTCAACCCAATTACACTTCCTCTTTTTTTATATGTTTTCATCATTCATAAATAGACCTAGGGAAATAAGGAGAAGGAATCTCATTTTAATAGTTTCACATAAAATCAAGGGTAAAGTATTTCACATATAGATACATCTCAAGAAAGCACACTTTATTGTATGGTCACATAGAATCATAATATTCTTAGATGGTAACATTAGCCTTGGGTCTCCTACATATAATGAATCTTCCCCATGCCTAACATTAGTGACCCAAAATGCTTAGGTAATCAATTATAAATATGGACAAAGCATAGATCCACTTTTAGTAAGTTCCTATTGTAATAATATAATCACAAGAAATTAATAAAATAGTAAAGCTTAGTATCATGATCTCCTTAGTACTTTAATTAATTAAAAAATTACATTATTAGATATATCTCAATCAATTAAATTCATATTTATACTTGATTTTTATATATTAAAATATGAATTAAGTCCAAAATTCTAGCTTATTTTGATTCATATTAATCCAAAATTTAATTCAACACCTAGGATCATGTTTAAAATGCAAAACTTTCATTTCCTTTCAAGTTTTTATAGAAAGTTCATAATGAATTTTTGTGTAATATGCATAAAAATAATTAAGGTTATACACATATATAACTTTTATTTTATGGATTTGATAAGAATAACATGGTTTCTAATAGTAGAAAAATAAGATGACTAAGTAATTAGTGTTGGCATTGCCAGATTTTAGTAAATTATTTCAAGTAAATTATCATGCAGGTGGTGTAGTAATTAGAGTTGTGATGAGTCAAGAAGGAAATAATCACACCAAATTATAAATACCATAATGCTTTTTTGGATATATGAACAAATTACATGATCAATTACACAAACAACTAGAAAGAAACACTACGTAGTATAAGTACCATGTATATGTCAAGAGAAGATAAGTAAAATATCAAGTGGGATAATTAGTCTTAGCACATCTAAGAAAATAAATATTTCAAAATAGTAATTATATAATTTTTAATTGGAACAATATTGGTCCATCACAAGTGTTTCAATTTTTTTCAACAAACCCATATGAAATTAAGTTTCTTGAAGGGATAAACATATCACCTATTTTAAATGTGACATAATTGTATCCTTATCATAATGGATAGAAGAAATTATAAGAGTATTATAAAGAATTTTATTAGATAACATATATGCTGAATAAATTTCATAATGGATTATAATGGTGATTGGTTCTAAATTTAATAATAAAATGCATTATAGATAATACAAACAATATCTAGTAAATTGGAAAGTTCAAGGAATGTGAAATATGACTTGGATGAGCACAATAGAAATTGATAAGTATGGATCACCACTACAGGATATATTATAAGGTGCATGAACAAGAGTTAATATTCCTTTTGTTTCCCATGGTGTATGATGTAAGAACATCCAGGTTGACTTTTAATCCTACACCAACCAAAAATAATTAGTGTAGAAAATAAATAGTTTTTGTAGTTGTGTACAAGTCTTGTGGTGCAAAAGTTTCTAAATTTTTTCCAAAAACTTATTTCACACATGTTTTTCACTCTACACTATTATTGTGCACATTTTTCTTACCTTTCAAAAAAATTTACATTTCAATCAAAAGATAATTTTATAGCTCTGTGAAAAGTTTTATAAATCCATGTAGAGAAGTAAAATGTAAGCCTTGTGATGTTAGTGTTTAGTGCATATCTTTTTCTCGAGAATCTTGTAATATATTTTTTAAAAATTTGATGCACATCCATATAATGAAGATAACCTAGCACACCCTACATGTGGATTAATCCATGCAAATATTTTGGTTGTAATTTTTTTGTGCCATGATATTTGTGAGTTATTAGAGTGTGCAATGTCTTTTTTAAGGGAAAGTTCTTGTGAAATAATGTCAAAATTGGGCATAAAAATCATTTTGAGTTTTTAATTGTTTTTTTATAATAGATTGGTTCATGGAAACTTGTTTTAAGGTCATTTAATATGTCACAATAATGTGTTTTTGGCAGGAGATGTTATGGTGCCTTGGGATTATATTTTATATCTAATTATTTTGGTGTATGGTGATGTGTTACAAGTATTGAATGATTATAATAGTTTTTTTATAATATGAATTTAAGTGGGTCTTATATCTATATAATAATTTCCCCATTCTTGATTTAATTAGTCATCAAGATTAAGAATGATCATAAATCACAGTGAGTATTTTGAGAGATATATAAACTTCCATAGATAATGAATTTTAAAGTAAATATATAAGGATCTAATGTTATAACACATCTTATTTGATATCACATGGTATTTTAGTATTTGTGTATATTTTTCTTTCCACCATTGTAATCATATAAATAGTGTCATTGTTGTTATTACATTTTTATACATTATTCGAATGTGTAATTCTAAAGGCTACAGGGTATAAGGCATCTCTTCATTGAAACCCTTAATTATGACTAAATCAAGATATTTTAGTCATATATGATAAATGGAAGGCTTACCATTGAAATGAATAACCTAGATGATGAAGATAAATGGAAGGATAAGATAATAATGTGTGATAGTGGTTAGATTAAGGAAAAAAATTATGGGTAGCATAATGATGATGGTGAAGGATATGTAAATGATAAAAAATTCAAATTGGATAGTGAAAATGATCTATAAAATACCAAGGGTAATCATAATTTAGTCCCACCATTATAAATATGGCCAAACCCATTGTTATCAAATATCCTTCATTGAGTGATGATATCAAATCTCTAATGAGAGACATTCAATAAGATTTCTAAAATAATATGGCTGAGCTCATGGATAGTAGGAGTATTTTTTTATTTGATAGGGTAAAAACATGTTTTATAGGGACCTAGAACCATGAGAGTGAAATATAATAGTTTAAACAGGCCCTTCATGGTTGAATTAGCAAAATGAAGGACTAAAACCTAGATCAAAACAAAATTAGAAACAAAAAATTAACTATATTATGTGGAGGGACCATCCTGGGTGTCTTTAATAGAAGAATAGTCCTTTACCAGAATGTTGGATTTATCTTTTGAGACCTTGGCTCAGGTGTGATTCTTGAGGCCTTCAGCCACTTCCCCAAGAAATATCATCCTAGGTTACTTCTTGTCTTTCACCTATAAAGGGGTTTGATTTAAGGGGACCCCCTAGGGGAACCTAGGGGTGATTTTATGACCTTGGTGGATTTTATAGTAGGGTATTAGGGAGGGGATTAGGTATAATGAAAAAAAGTCTAAATAGTGGCCTCCACCACTTGGTGAAGCTCATTCTAGTCTTGTATAAGCTTTGCTAAGCTGAATCCTACTTGATGAACCTTCAAATTGAAATTACCCAACATTTATTTATTTTTATCAAACTCCTTTGTTAAAATGGCCTTACCTCTCAAGTATAAGGTAGTGGGAGACCTAATTTTGATGGGTTTAGGCTTGGGGATGAACAATAACTTAAATGGAAGGTTTTTAGATGGGGATTAGGATAAGTTGTTTAGGGGGAGCATTTAGGAGGTGGGTGAGATCCTTCTATAGGGTCCTCCTTTGGGGAGTCGTCTTGAGATCCCTCCTTGTAATATGATCCTCTTATGGGAACCTTTTGACCTAAAAGGGTCTCGCCATGTTTTACAAGCAAAAGAATAAGACCTTGATATAGGATGGGATTAGTGTCATTAACCTAGTGGAATAGTAGAGTTATTTCTAGAGACTTGAGAAGTCAATAAGTGAGACTAATTTTAAAAATAATGAAATAATTAAGTAGTAGGAAATGATGAAAAAAATTAGGGTGTACTTACCTTCCAAAGTCATGTACCTCATGACTAAAAGGCAGACATCAGACCAATATCATGATAGGTCAGTGTAAGGAAAACCCTTCTTATTAGTTTACATAAATTTTTTACTTTGAAAGAAACACTATAAAGATTCTTGTTTCTTAGAATAATCTTTAAATTATTTAGTGTCAGTTTAGAGCATACCTATGTCATAACCAATAAACTCCTTTGAGACATTTATGGAGGATCCCCACATATAAATCTTCCTTTTTATCTATGTAGCGATGAAATATCATACCACTATGGCATTAATTTTGGTAATGCACTCCATAAACTCTATAATCCCCCCTTCTTTAGTTTCTTCTAGACCTTATTTTGTTCTCTAACCTCTTTACAAGAAGTTGGCTCTAAATGGTCTCTATCACTGCCCATGGTTGTTGTAAGTGTAGGGATCGAGAGAGAAATACAAGAGTTTTAAATGTAGTATAAATGGATAGGGCTTGAATGGGAGGGAATTCCCACCAAAGAAACATTAACATAATTTTATCCCCTTACCTTGAAATGAATGTGAATCTATAGGATCATTATTTGGATCATCTAGTTAAGGGGTTGCACGTGCGAGGGGATAATAGATTTAAGTTTCATATGTACCTTTTGTGCAAATGACACTATCCAACTTAGAGTTAATTTTACCTTAATCATTTAAAGTGAGTTATGATTTTAAAAAATGAGAATCTATTCCCATTTGAAAATGATCATGTCAACTAAATTAATAAAGTAAAAAATGCATTTATGACTCTCTCCCTTTATTTGGAGTACATGGTGAGCACTCTCAAACTCTTTGAAATAAAGTTGACAAAAATTAATGGAAAAATTAAGAGGATGGAGAGTTTTATAGGTAAAATTAACAAGTTTAGGGGAGATCTCACCAATCTACAACAAAACTTTACCAATATGACCTAGGATGTGAACACCATCACTAGGTATATCCACTAATGCATTTGTCATGAGAAAGAGGAAATGAAATATAATAAGGGGAATTCAAAATATCATCACTTCCTATCTAATAACGAGGGAGAGTCTTAGGTCCTCAATGTTTCAATTTAGCCTACTTAGGGAATAAAGTTCTTGTTTTGGTTTTTGTGTGTCTTTTAATGGGTTAGACTTCATTATTTAAGGTTTATATATGTTTTATGGAGTGTTCCCTATTTATGGGTGGGTTCCTCCATAATGTCTTGTTGTAAAAAAATTCTTATTTAATAAATTTACAACTTTATATTTAAAAAGTGTCATTGGTATGTATATCAAAACATGGGACTTTACCATGCACTTCTTGGAAATATATCCTTCAAAGTGTTGAGGAAGAGGGCTAACATATCAAAAAAAAAATTATCATATATTATATTATAAACCTTGAAATATATATTACATTGAAACATATTTTAAACTTTGTTTGAAGTAACTAAATGTTTATAAATAATTAAAATGTTACAAATTAAATACTTCATAAGTCCCATATAACTAATTATGAAAAGGAAGAGCCAAATAACTAGAACACTCATTTTTTTGATGAATTAATGAACATCTATATTGGCCAAGAAAAAAGTGATAGTATACTATGAAATAGTTTAAAATTAGTTAAAACAATAATTTCAACCCTAAATTCCACTATATAAGGTGTTTCAAAGTGTTCTTTGCTATGTAGATGCAAACATGGGACTTCAACATACACTCTTTAAAAAAAACTTCTTAGGTTTTATTATAAAGAGGTAATAGTATAAATATAATTCTTAATATATATTATTATAAATTTTTACTTTCCTACAATCATCATGAGTGGAAGCTTAACATAAGGTATTTGACAATATGAAAAAACAAGACGACATCTCATAGAATGAGAAGAGATCAATTTAACTTTTCAATAATATTACCAACATATGACAAAATTAGATATTTGGAGAAATTTATGGGCATAAATCAAATCATAATTCTATTTTGTTTTCTAAATTTTTAGTCACATGTTCCCTTGTCACATTCCTAACTGAATGCACACCCTAATAATGAATCATTCCATTTTTGATCTTGTATGCATGAGATTGAATGGTTTACAACTATCCTCTTTATATCAATAGACTAGGACACTAATAAGGTAAATAAAATAAATCTTATGATAATTGGATAATCAGGTAAGGACCAAATGAATTTTATAGATATAGGAGAGGGTTACCTACAATGTGAATGTTAAGAGAAAATGGTTTTTATACCTAAGCCTATGGTATAAAGATGTAGCTCTAACGAGACCTCAACAAATGTAAATGGTTGTAAACTGTGGTTATAAATTAATTTTTTTTATTGGGTATAAACTAAACTAAATGATGTGTTAGAATGGTTTTAAATGTGCAAGGTGAAATGGTAAACCAAATGGTTTTCTATGCAAAATAAAATTATTTAGGATAAGTCTAGGAAATTATATGGCTACCCAAACTTATTTGGTATAGATAAAACCTAAAAAAGGATATTTTTGATGCCTCTAAGTGTATCACAGGTTCTCTTATTTTTTAAATAAGACTTCTCATTTTATAATTCAAATAATTTAGAGTATGAGTTGTAGGTTGTGGTGATCTGATCACCTATGATGAAATAGCAGTAGAGAAAGCAAACTATTCCAAAATAATTATAAATCTTGGTGGTTTGGAGCCACCTTGGTCCTCAATAATCCTTGTATAATATGTAGTAATCTGTACTAATATTATTGAGTTACAATCAAATTCTATTCTAAGACTATTCTAAGATGAGTGTTTGCAATGGTTTTAAGCTACAATGATCTAGGTTAAAAATGAGAAAGTTGGAGGGAAGGGTATAAAGAAAGCAAGATATTTATCTTTACCTCAAACATCATGACAAAGTTTAAATTCCAATTATACATACATTTAACCAATGTATAACATCAAATAACATATGCCCAAATCTTACCACACACCAGGCAAACATCTAAGGATAATATGAAGAAATACAAGTAAGAACTAGATTTACTTTAAATATTTACTACTACAATCAAATAACATATGCACATCCTTATTTAGGGTAAATAAAATAAATTAAACCCAAAAACATTCAACTAATGTATCATTTTCATAAATTACTAACCCTATATTAAAGATGCACATCTAGAATTGTTAAAAACCATTCAAATTTGAGATCTAAAATAAAAAGTTGAGAGAGAAGCTAAATAACAATTCACATAAAAAAAAGAGACAATATTCTTAGAATTATTTTCTTATATTAATTTCTTCAAAGTTTACACTAGTTTTGGCGGCTCAAAAACTCTCTCTCCCTCCTTCATTACAAATGACAATGTTCCTTTTATATGCTTCATGAAAGCATGTTGGTCAGTTGCCTCAACTTACACGTGTATAAAATGTGAAGGAAAATTGTCCTTTCTACAAAGTTTCTAAAATACACTAAACTTTCTAATACATATTGACCCTTAGGAAATGTGCGAACAAAATGCATGTGCTTTTATAAAGGAATATTCTATTTCCAAAATTTACAATGTTTTATCAAAATAAAATATCCTTAACCAACTGATGGACTTTGTGTTGATGAGGACCCCTATCTCTATTGGAGTAAGTTCATCTCCTTTTAATACTACTCATCAACTAACTTCAAGTTGATAGCTAGCTCAAAGAGGATTTCATCTTATTGATCTGTTAAATCATCTAGGTCTCTATCATTTCTTTATAAATCCTATTTAATGGTTTTCACCTTGGCTATCTTATTTTCTACAGTTAAGATCATATCCATGATCCTATTATTGTCACCTCTAGACCTACCTTGGCTCTTATTTCTCACCTCCTACATGACCAAGGTGGCTTTGTACTTAAACTCATCATCTACCATGATGCCCATGGATGTGAGCTTTGAAGGCATCATAATCATAGTTCCTAAGAGTTTTTCAATTCTATCCAATAGTTATTTATCATCTTTGATGAGACTCTCCAAGGATTTGTAGCATGTACTATGGCTATTTATTTTATCCAAAATTAAGCCCAATATCATGTTGAGGTGAGTAATGTTGATAGTCTTGAAACCAGGAATTTTATCCCCTATCAAGATGCTAATCAAATTATTGATTTTTCTTTATAACTCTACCATTGGGTGATTAAACCCTTGGCTATTATAAATTGAAGGTATAGTGCACTATGCCTTAGATTTTTTGACTTCATAGAGTCAAACATGTCATGGAATTATTTCTTAAACATTTCAATCATGGAGTCAAGAAGTGATAAAACTGTGTGCTTCTCTAAATCTTCATTCTACTTCTAAAAATTCTTTATTCATTTTTTCAAGCCTTTGATGTCATTTTTCAACTAGGCACTTTGAGCTTTGGCCAACCTAAGTATATCCTCTTCATGGATGGGGTCCTCACCTAGTCTTTGGCCTCCAACTAGAGTCAAACCAATAAATGGCTCCACCTTCTAAAAAGTGAATTCCTCACCTGTAGTATCCCCAACCAATAGGGAATATATAAACTCTAAAGCTCTGATACCACTGTAATATCCCTTCGAATATCCAAACAAAAGCTCCAAATTGCTTATCTGAATTTCTGCAAAATATCTTCAAATAGATGAATAAATCACAGTATAATTTCTTATTTATTTGCTCATAAGCTTACAATAGAGATCCTCTGTCAGGTATACAAAGAATATCAAAAGTTCGGCCTTATAGCCTGAATATTCCGCGAACTGGGCTGAATCTGGAACGTCTCGGCCTGCTGTGTAAAAAACACAGTCACCGACGTCGGTTATACTGCCGTCGTCGATCGACCTGTTGCCGACGTCGGTGATGAGTCAACCGATGTCGGTCTCTGTGAGTCTCTGTTCGCCGATGTCGGTACCTGAACTTTCTATAGATGCGTACGGATTTTCACAGATCTGTACGGAAGTCGTACAGCCACTGCTATTGCTCAACCTATATGCTTGATCCTGATCTGTAGAATTATGGGCTAATACAAAGATCTATATCTGGATAATTCTGGAATCAAAACCCAAATAATGAAAATACATGAAACCCTCGTGATAGCTTCTATGTGAAGTTATCTCTCAAACTTGTAAGTACATGTGATAACTTCTGGATGAAGTTATCTCCCAATTCGGCAATAGATCGGTTGATCTTTCACAACCTCTGAATCGCTCACATTGAAGAGTTGACGTTCTTCAATGTAGTTTGGCAATAGATCAGTTGATCTTTCACAGCCTCTGAATCGCACACAATGAAGAGTTGACGTTCTTCACTGCAGATGGAATACTGGAACCCTTGGCTCAGTCTTCACAGAAGAATTTCTTAACAAGAATGAATATCAATAATAAGCATGGATACAAACTCTCTTCCATGAGAGATTCTTATACACCTCCAAAGGTGTGCATGCTAAAATTAGATTCCCTTAAATTAGACTGGGGCTTCCTTAATTTAGAACTAGGGTCTTAAAATTAGACCAATTCTTAAATTAGAATGAGGATCCTAAAATTAGACCCAATAATAAATAATTAATAATTAATTATTAATTAATAATTAATAATTAATTAAAATTGGACCAAATAATTAATATTTGATTAAATCAATCAAATATTAATATCTCCTTTAATTCATGTCCTAAAGAGCCCAAACGAAAGCCAAGCCCAGCTCCATCAAGACCCTCTATCCATCTCATCAGCCTACGAGGGTCGCATAATAGGCTAATCATCTACTCTGCACATGTCGACTAAAAAGGGGACATGACAATCCGCCCCTCCTGAAATTGCTTGCCCTTAAGCAATCGCTGAATACCCAGATCCCAAATGAAGTCTCGATCTACAGTGCTGTCAATCAACACAAACTCCAGGCCCTGTCCATCACCACTCTCATCCAATGGCATCACATCATCTCTGTCTCCTGTACGCATATCGTCATCAACATGTGACCCCCCTGTAAAAGAAAGCTGAGCCTCTACCACATGTGCTGACTCTTGAACTGAACTCACCTCAAGACAAAGCTCGTCCTCATATCTCTCCTGTGTTGGTGCCAATGTGCCCTCATCATCGCACTCTATCATGTCATGTAGTATAGGCATCTCCATCTGATGAAAAAACATATGCTTGAAGCTGCTGCCCCGTATTGCCTTAAGAATATGTGTTTTCCCATCAACCTAAAAACAAACCTCCATATCTTTGAGATGAAGAGTAACTTCCTCAAATGAATGAATCCACTTCATACCCAAGACTAATTCTATGTCCCCCATGTTCACTACAAAATAATTAGCCTTGAACTCATAGTTGTTTAAGCGCAATGGGAGATCTCTAATCATGCGCTCACACCTAAGAGTGTGACCATCGGCTACCTTAACTCTAATCCCCTCAAAATCTTCGGTAGTGAGTCCATGCTCCTCCACCAATCTAGCATCTATGAAATTATGTGTAGCTCCTATATCAAGAAGGGTGGTAACCTTCTGCCCTGCCAAAACTCCACGGAGTCTGAATGACTCATCCGACTGAATGCTGGATAGGCGTGCCTCCTATATATGAAGCTCTAAATCTGCCTCTGCCTTAGGCTCTGAAGCCTCTGCCTCCTCAGAACTATCCTCCTGTTTGGAATCTTCTGATTCCGCATCCTCATAATATGCCCACATCACACGATTTGCTTTGCCCTTAGGCCTCAGAGGGCAATCGTGATGGATATCATATGGACCTTTGTAGTAGAAGCAAAGCTTCTTCCTACGTAGATCATTAAGCGCCTCACGATCCAAAGGTGGTGCTACTGGATTGGCCTTTGAATCATTTTTAACCCCAGATTTATCTATGTTAAAATCCGGTCTCTCTGTATCCCCGTTGGAGTGCTTATGGTCTCTAGATGAAGAAGTACCTCTAGAGTTAGATCTACTTGATGGGGCTGCCATCTCCATACTGCGCGCCTTCTTCATAGCTTCCTGTAATGAAGGAGGATCAAAGCCTTTGATCCAACCTCTCAATGGTTCTGTCAAGCCCTCCATGAAGAGTACTACTAGTCGCCTCTCTGAAATGTCAGGAACCATGACTGATAACTTCTGGAAGTCACCAATGTATGACTCTAGACTACCACTTTGGCGCAATTGTGCCAACTCTCAGAAATAGGACTCTGGATCCCTCCTGTCAAAATGCTCCACCAGCCTGTCCACAAACTCCTGATAAGAAGTGATCCGATCATGATGGAGTGTCACCATCCCATGGTGCCACCAATCGTGAGCTACTCCCTCAAGATGTAGTGTCGCATATCTGATAGCATCTTCCTCACCCATCGGTCACAATGTGAGAAATGTATCCAGCTTACTAACCCAGGCCTGTGCTGTCACCTTACCACTACCGTCAAATGTTGCTAGTGTGAGCCTACTCGTAGCCTGCTTTAGATCATTATTTTGGGGTCTTGGTCTCCCATTCTGTCGACCTCGATAATGTTCTTTCCTTTGTGTGAGGAATCGGTCAAAAGTAATCATCTCCCTGACCACAGGTGGTAATGACTCCCACTCGTCAGTTGCTGCCCTGAATGTGTCTATAAATTCCTCCTCATGCTCTTCACCTGTTATCACCTCTTCTGCTTCCTGTCTCACAAAGATAGGCCTAGTAGGCCTATTCGCTGTACGAGAAATAGTCCCATGGCCTCGCTGTGATCCTGCAACACTCCTGACATCTTCACGGTGTGGGGAATGTCTCCTCGGAGAACCCAATCTTGGCAGTGCTGCTGCCAACTATTGTAATACCTGGTTATTCTGCCTTTGCCCTTCTCGTAGTTCTCTAAGAGTAAGTAAAACTTCTGGATCATCTTGGTCTCTCGGATGATGAGGAATACGGGCCCTACCAATATCGTCACCCATGTCTTCCGGCGGTCGTTCTAGAACTTGAGTGCCTTCAAGTAAAGCTTTACTGCGTGTGTAATACCCATGTGGTCGCAACTCTTGTGGCTGCATAAAATTTCTAAACCCTCAGGATGGCAGGATTTAGCTCTAATACCACTGTAGTATCCCCAACCAATAGGGAATATATAAACTCTAAAGCTCTGATACCACTGTAATATCCCTTCGAATATCCAAACAAAAGCTCCAAATTGCTTATCTGAATTTCTGCAAAATATCTTCAAATAGATGAATAAATCACAGTATAATTTCTTATTTATTTGCTCATAAGCTTACAATAGAGATCCTCTGTCAGGTATACAAAGAATATCAAAAGTTCGGCCTTATAGCCTGAATATTCCGCGAACTGGGCTGAATCTGGAACGTCTCAGCCTGTTGTGTCAAAAACACAGTCGCCGACGTCGGTTATATTGCCGTCGTCGATCGACCTGTTGCCGACGTCGGTGATGAGTCGACCGATGTCGGTCTCTGTGAGTCTCTGTTCGCCGATGTCGGTACCTGAACTTTTTGTAGATGCGTACGGATTTTCACAGATCTGTACGGAAGTCATACAGCCACTGCTATTGCTCAACCTATATGCTTGATCCTGATCTATAGAATTATGGGCTAATACAAAGATCTATATCTGGATAATTCTGGAATCAAAACCCAAATAATGAAAATACCTAAAACCCTCGTGATAGCTTCTGTGTGAAGTTATCTCTCAAACTTGTAAGTACATGTGATAACTTCTGGATGAAGTTATCTCCCAATTCGGCAATAGATCGGTTGATCTTTCACAACCTCTGAATCGCTCACATTGAAGAGTTGACGTTCTTCAATGCAGTTTGGCAATAGATCAGCTGATCTTTCACAGCCTCTGAATCGCACACAATGAAGAGTTGACGTTCTTCACTGCAGATGGAATACTAGAACCCTTGGCTCAGTCTTCACAGAAGAATTTCTTAACAAGAATCAATATCAATAATAAGCATGGATACAAACTCTCTTCCATGAGAGATTCTTATACACCTCCAAAGGTGTGCGTGCTAAAATTAGATTCCCTTAAATTAGACTGGGGCTTCCTTAATTTAGAACTAGGGTCTTAAAATTAGACCAATTCTTAAATTAGAATGAGGATCCTAAAATTAGACCCAATAATAAATAATTAATAATTAATTAATAATTAATAATTAATTATTAATTAATAATTAATTAAAATTGGACCAAATAATTAATATTTGATTAAATCAATCAAATATTAATATCTCCTTTAATTCATGTCCTAAAGAGCCCAAACGAAAGCCAAGCCCAGCTCCATCAAGACCCTCTATCCATCTCATCAGCCTACGAGGGTCGCATAATAGGCTAATCATCTACTCTGCACATGTCGACTAAAAAGGGGACATGACATCTCCAACCACCATAGCTTTATTTGTTGTTACTCTTTCTAAACCAGTAGTGGTTGGGTCAAATTGGAAACTTAATGAAGAGTGCATCATTTTTGGTGGCTCTAGGACTTCCATTTGGGTGCTACCTAAATATCTAAGAGCATCCATTTATCTTTCCCACTCTTTCTATTATAGAGACACTATATAGGATTTAAGTTCCTCATTAACTATGATGTTTCTATACTTTGTGATGGCCCATTGATGGTGTAGCATTGGGATCTTTTGTATCTTTCCATATAAAAACCATTCAATGATGTTTGGACCAGGAATTATATTCTCATCACTAAATATATTAACTTCACTCAAAGGGTGAGTGAGGGTTATTTTAGGATTCTTGGTTCTCGGTAGGACCAATGCTAACTCAACCTTTCTCTTTTGAGGTGGAATAATTGGAACTAATTCCAAAGATATCTCCTTCCCCTTTTATTTTATTGTTTCCTCAACTTGGGGTTAAGGCTATCCTTCTTTAGCTTCCTCTTCATTAGACCCATAAGCACTAACCAGTACCTTTAAGGCGTCCTTCACTATCTCCCTAGGATGCAGTGCTATCATGTCAATGTATTCAATCAGAGACTCTAGCTTCTTAGGCTAGGCAAAAGAGGGTGCCCCCTCACCATGTCTTTCTTCAAACTTCTCTTTTCCTACACCTTGTGAAATTAGTGCTTCTAGAATATATATGTAATTTTTTTCTTTTGATTATCTAGAGGAGGCCTAGTAGATGGTATTGGCAGTAAATGGTAATGTAAAGGATTCATTTTCCAAATTCCACCATCTGGCTTCTCATCTCTTTTCAACCTAGCCTTGAGCTTGATATTAAGCTTCTTCAATCTTACCAAGACCTCTAAAAATGAATATCCTAGATGTATATGGTGTCATAGACACAAAGCTAATGTTCATATTTCATATTAATTTACTTGGCCTTCAAATTATTCACAACATCATCTCAGGGATCCCATTACCTTAAATCATCAAGTTACAAATTGAAGGAGTCCTTGTGTCTAGAGAGGGTGTCTAAACTATCCCAATTTTGTAGCATAGTCCTACTAATAGTTAAAGGAAAAGGATGGAGTAACCCCTTCCTCTTTTATTTTCATAAACTATCAATTCCATGGAATAATTGGTTTGCAATCTCTTGTTCATCCAACTTGGTGGGTACATAGATGGGCAATTTGAGAGGCTGACATAGAGTTCCCTCTATCTTGATTACAATGCAATCAAGATATAACCAAAGGTCCCCAATAAGCTCTATATATTTTTTGATTAAGGGGATGAATCTAATCATGGGTAATCCTTTAATAACCTTAGACAAGGTTGGGTACACACAATCATAAATGAATTGTATATGGTCCCTGTACTTGAATAAGTACAATTTAGAATAGTAATGGGAGACTGTCTACTTTCCCTCAGGTGACCAATTCTTCATGTTATGGATTATGGTGGTGGCCAATAGGAAATATAAAATATAAGACATAATAAATAAGTTATTTCCAATCCTCTTTTTTATGTCAAAAAAATTATTTTTTCAAGCAAACACTAATCAATTCTTCAATCATAGGGGTAAGTCCCTTTTTGACCATGAATTATATATAAGGGACTCATAGTTTGCTGACATAAGTGGTGAAAGAGACCCTAGCCAATTTATTTAGTAAGGTCATAATAATTATAATCCCTACCCTAAAATGGGTGATAGGGATTCTTCTAGTGAGACCAAAAAATACATGGGTTCTTGAATATAGCCATGGGACTAACATAGTTTTTAGGTCATTTTGGCTGGACCATAGCTTAATTATGAGAAAATCCACCTAAGGAATGGGAAGTTTGTAATAACTTTAAAATATCATAGGTTAAATATAAAAAACCTTACTAAAATTACATTCATGGATTATCATTTCTTGATCAAGTCTGTAATCCTTAAAAATAGGAGAAATAACATCGATACAATGAAGAACCTTAGGCTTCAATGTCACATGGTGGAGACTAGTCATCTAGATAGAGACAATGTCATAGTACCTCTAGTGGAATTTGGGATTATTTTAATCCTCCTTGGTGATTTATTTTAAATATTTAATATACTAGAAGAGCTTAGACCAGTTATTATCCCCAATATTCAATGCTATTGCATCCAATATAGTGTCCTTAAAGATTCTTCTATCCATGTCTGAATTTAAGAATAGCTTTGTGTCTTCTCTATTTTTTTCTTTCATGCTTCCATGGCTTTGAGTCTAAAATTTTCTCTCAAATAGTTTGTAATCAAGTTTGGGGCTAATTTTTACTTGTTCAGATGATAATTGGACTCTTCTTAGCTTAGTTGTGATCAAACTAAGATCAAATTTGGGCTCTTGTAGATTCTAAAGCCTTTTTTGGTAGGTATTTCCAAGCTTTAATGGTGGCATCTATTATCACTTAGGTGAACTTGGTGCTAATATTTGATTAATACTTCCACATTTATACCTTTGCCTTTTTGAGCCCATAAAATCTTGGGTTTTGTCTACTTTTGCTTAGGTGGCATTGATGTGGCAGCTTTGTGGCATCCAATTGGCCTTTTCATGCAATTTGGTTCATAAATTATTTGAAACTTGACCATTAAATTTTTTAAATTTGTCTTTTATCTCACTCCATCAGATTGATCTATATAAATCAAAGCGGATATTTGATTTTGATCCTATTAGTTACACACAATTGGTTATCCCTTATACAAGGCCCTAGGGTCATGCCACTTGGAAATCCCATGGGGATTTTGAGCTCCACATTATTTTTAGTCTCATAGTTAAAATGTGTGTGCCATGTGGTAGTCCCATTGTCCCTTAGGGATTCTTCTAAGTAATCCATATTAGTCTCACTCCATTTGATCATGTTGGTTTGATTACGTATGAGTCATCGATCTTGAAAAGGTACACAAACTTTAATTTATCTTGGAACCAAGCAAATAACTTATGTTAAATATCATATAAGTATTTTTTTCATGTTAAAAAACATGAAATAAACCTTAATCCAAAGTATTTAGGCTAATTTTAGATCATATCACATGGGACCCAATATAAAAATAGGACCTAACTTAAGGTTTTTTTACCTAAGGTTGTTATTATAGTGATAAATACAAGTCAAACCTTGGGACAAATACATTAAGTTAGGATTCATACCATAGGGCCTCCTAGTTTTCCAAGCCTCAACAATAAGCTCATAAAACCTTTCACAAGCTCATTGGGGTATGTATATATAGACTAAACATAAGTTTTTAAACTAAATTCTGGTCTAATGTTAAAAAACACTATTTAACCTTTTGATAATATTAAAGATAATCCTAGGGTACTTATAATTATCCCCCATGTATATTCAAATTTTAAGCTGAGACACAACTTTCAATTAATCCAAAACTAGTCTCAATATTGAATCACAAACTCCCATGCATGATTAAGGTAACAACATGTTTATTTATCTAAGTGGGATTCATATATGAGTTTAAATTTTAATGATATTATAGACATCAATGATAGCCTCATGGATGTTAATGACATTTATACAAATGTCAAAATTAAGCTCTAGTAACATATCACCAGGTTTAAATTTGGTTGCATCACATACATCAATGATAGCTTCACGAACATCAAATGATGGGTATGAGAATTTCAATCTTAGGTCTTGGGGGTTCCACTATAAGCCTTTCGTAAAATTTGACCTATTACATGTTGTTTAATTGCCTTCATCCAAGCAAGCGTGAATTGTTGATCATGATCTGATTAGTTGGCTCTAATTGGTTCCTATAAGATAAAGCCTTAGAATCATCAGGTTCATCTCATGTTGTTTGATCATTTTCACCTAAATTTATGCGGGCCATATATCCTATAGAGAATCACATGACTTAAATTAAGACTCCAGGAAAATAAGACTCGAGATAAAGCCTTATGACTAAGGTCATGTTTGGGCTAATAAACATGAATGATGCCTTAGGATTAAGATTTTAGACTAAGCTTTGTTCAAGTAAAATCAAACCAAGATAAGAATTTAATAAAAAGGACCCTTTTGTAATTAATTATAGACCATGTTAAAAAATAAAGGGGATAAAGGAGATGGAAGGGACCAAATGTATAACTTTTAGATTAAGGTTGGGTCATGTTGAAAAACATGACCAAGCCTTGATATAAACATTAGGCTTGAATACATGGACTATTTAAAATGTTCCTACTAAAATTATTCCTACCAATTTTGAATTTGGGTTGAAAATAATCTTATGATAGGGTTTCTTAATGAGGGTTTTAGGAAACTTTGAACATAGATTCAAGATGACTTTTAACAGACAAAAGGCTAATAAAAGGTCAATTTTAGATGGAATTATGAAACCCAGGTATGATTTAATCAAGGAGAGCTCCATAAAACTTGTGATTTGAAATGTAGATATCTATTGCTAGCAATATTGGACAAAGTTAAAGCAAAATCATGAACAAAAAATAATGATTGGACCAAGGGATGGATGATCTTCAAATGTAAATAATATGTAAAACATGTCAAAGACATTCTGATTAAGTGAATTTCTAGTACCAAGGTATTAATTGTATAATTTAACACATGGGTTCCCAATTTTTAGAAATAGGGGTTATGTTGACCTCAACAAATGGTGACTTCTAAGGGAAACATAGCAATATGTTAGAATTTAGATACTCTACTTTAGACAAATAACTAGGTTACTTATTTACTTGATTAGTGTCATCATTAAGATCAGTTCATGGTTGAAACGAACTTTACATCTATATAATTAGGATTAAACATCAAAACCTAGTCATATTGTGTATGTGCTTTGATTCCACTTATTTTTTGTCATGGGATTTTGGGTATAACTCCTAAGTTTCATGCCTTTAACCACTAATATTGGCTTATAGCATGTTTGGATATTCATTAAGAACCATGTTTTAGCTCAGGGGAGGCTTGGGCATTTCTCTATTTCCAATTAGGCATCCATAGCCTTGATAGAGATGCCTTTGGCTCCACTACCAGCTAGGCATCCATAGCCTCGATAGAGATTACCAAAATCACCTTTGTTGGGAAAACTTTTGATTTTAGTAATAAGCTCTTATTTTATACTTTTTAGATCTTTTTTAGGCTTTCTTGCAAAGTTTGGGAACCGGGTTAGCCAGGTTTAGGGTTTTGGTCAATTGTTTGATCTTTAGATAATCACCCATGGTTGAGACCTTTGTCTCAGGCAAGGATGTTTGTTAAGTTCAAGAATGACTATGTCTTAATTTAATATTTCCTCCCACATATGCAATTCTTCTCGCAAGCAAATTTAGATCATAACAATGCTATAATTTTCATATAACATTTGACCTATCTACCAATCCTTACTAGCTTCTTAAAACTATAAAATAAGCTTGTATTCTAGATCCCTAATTAGCATTTGCTCAAGATACATACCTACATTTATAAACTTGTGGATTTTTTGAGCTATCTAAATAAACTTCAAGCTGAGGGCTGCCCAAAAGGGATTATTAGAAGTAGGGGACCAAGCAGAGAAGTAAAAAACATAGAATAGAAAGCAAAACAAGTAAGAAAGTAAAGAAAAGTGAACAGATATATACAAGCATATGTATAAAAAAGGGATAGGAAGGAAAGAGCAGAAGGGAAACTAAACTAAAACTAACTCTAACTATTGTTATAGATTTAATCCATGAAGATCCCAAGAGGATAAATATAAAATTAATGCTTGAGATACTAGCCATTAGTGGGCAATGTGAATTCTACTCCCTGTAGGTCTTTCAATTTGAAGGCATTGTTAGTGAGTGCATCAACAATCTGATAGGGGCCTATCCATAGAGGTGTGAACTTTTCATGTTTTCCTTTAGGCTCAGATGCATTGACCCATAGAAGGACTAAGTCTCCTTGTCTAAACACATTTAATTTTGATCTCTTATTGAACCACCTCTTCACCATGGTCTAGTGTCTATTAAAATTAACAAAAGCTTCTTCTTTAGCATCTTCCACTTGGATAATGTCCAACAATCTTGAATTTGCAAGTTCTTGATCTTATTCCACATATTCCTACATGAATTTATATGTATGTAACTTGAGGTTGATAGGGAAGATGAGCTCTTGGACATACACCAACAATAATGGTGATTCCTTTATGGCCTACTTGATCCTTATCCTATCTACCCAAAGGGCATATTTGATAAGCTTATGCCAAGTTCTGGGTTTGTCTATTATAGACTTCTTTATGGATTTCATCAAGTTTTTATTGGTAGATTTAGATACTCCATTACCCTGAGGGTAATGGTTGTAAGATAACCTGAGAATAATACTATTATCATATTCCCACTCTATCATTTCAATGAATGTGAAAGTAGATCCATTTTCACATACTAGAGAAATTAGAGTTCTAAATATGGTGCATATGTTCACTTTTATAAAAGTGATCACTTCTTTAGTTCTACATTGCTTAGTGGCTACTACCTCAATCCTCCTGGTGCAATAGTCAGTAGTTATTAGGAAATACTTGTGACCTTATGATGATTTGGGGTTGATTACCCCTAAAAAGTCTAACCCCCATTGTGCAAAGCCTTTATCAACCATTATTAGTTGTAATGACATTGTTGCTTTTGACTCCTTTATGATAAATATTTGGCATGAGTGGCATTATCTCACATGCCTATGAGTGTCCCTAAAGATGGTTGGCCAATAGTAACATAATCTAAAAACTTTTTGGGTTGTGGTTCTACCAAATGGATGCCCACTTCCCAGCTTCTCATGAAACATGCTCATTATTTCAGTAGATTATTCCTTTGAAAGACATCTTAAATAGACACATTCAAAGTTCTTATGGCATAGAATTCCATTCTTGATTAGGTAATGGGTCACTTTGAGTCTTAGATATATCTTCTTCTCCCTAGTTAGTCTTGTAGGATAAACACCATTAATCAATAGATGAATGATAGGATCATACCAATTATTAGACTAAAAACTTTCTTGTTCAACATGCATGATGTTAAACTTGGGATTAGCACTGGAAATCATTTGAATTAGACCTTGGCACATTACCAATCTTTTAGTCTTCAATTTAGTGTCATGTTCTTTTAGGATAGACATCCACTTACCTCTCCTTTTTCCTCTCTCATTTTGACTTATTATGAGTTTTTTAATAGGGTTAGGTAGGATGGCATGCACTTTATTCCTAATAATTTAGTGCCTGATTTTTTTTTACTACTTTTACCAATGCACATGCTTGTTTATCAATCAAAGAATAATTTAACTCAACATTCTTAAAATTTATGATCATGAAATCAATTAGATGGTCATATCCATCAAATTTTTGAGTTAAGAATGCATCGATAGTATTATCAAAAGTGAAGGAGTAAAGGTAGAAATCCATGGATAAATTCAGACTTATTAGGACTGGAGCTTGACCAATTATCTCCTTAATCTCCTTAAAGGCCTTCTACTTTACTTCTTAGCTTCCTCATTCCAAGTTATTTTGGCATCCTTTTTCAGCATGTCATACAATGGCTTAACATTTTCTACAAAACCAAAAATAAACTTTCTTGCAAAGTTAATTTTGCCAAAGAATGATTTTAGATCTTTTTTACTATTAGGAGGTTCTATCTTTGATATAACTTCTAATCTTTCAAGATTTATATAGATTCCATCCTTAGTAATGACATGGCCCAACAATTTACCCTTAGTAACACAAGATGATCTTGTTTGGGTTAAGGGAAATCCCATACCTTATGCACCTTTCAAATGCCTATTGTAAATGCATGAAGGGGTCTTCCTTATTTTTAGAAAAAATAGTTAGATCATCCATGTATATAATGATGCATTTACCTACCAAACCTTGGAAAACATGATCCATGGCTCTCTAATACATTAATCCTATGTTAATTAGTATGAATAGCATCCTTTTCTATGCAAACGTGCCCTATTTGGTAGTGAAATCAGTATTCATCTTATCTTCTTGATTTACCAACTCTTGGTTATACCTTGAAAATCCATCAAGAAAGGACATCATAATAGAACTAGAAACACTTTGTAAAACTTGATTTAAAGAAGGCAAAGCATAGTTGTCTTTTTTAGATGAATTATTAAGGTTCCTAAAATCAATGTAAATCTTAATTGTGCCATTCTTTTTTCTGACTGGGACTAAATTGGCAACCTGGTTAGAATGCCTAATTGTGAATATAATCTTTGCATCTAATAACTTATTAAATTTTTAAAAAACCATGGGCTCTAAAATAAGGTTATCAGGCCTCTACTTTTATCTAAAAGGTTTACAGTATTTATTCAAAGGTATGGTATGAGTGATTACTTTTGGATCAAAAGCATTCAATTCATCATAGGACCATGAAATTATGTCTTTGTAGCGTATCATCAGGGCTTTGGTTTTCTTATCCTTGAGGCTTGTACATGTCATTCCAATGTTAACTAGTTGAGTTTGATTTTGGGGTCCAAGATCAAATAAATTGGAATCCTTCCCACTTACTTTGGGAATCCTAGTGTTCTCAGTTAGCTTATCCTAGTTAAATAACCTCTCCAAGGCAATCATGCCCTTTGGAATTTTTTTGTCATTTAGTTGAGTGACTTTACCATTAAATCTACCATCTTCTTCAAGATTATTTTCATCAGCCTCATCTATGTCATGTGCCTCAAATACTCCTAAATTAGTCATGAAATATAGGATTTATTGGTCATCATTAAATACTTATAGATGATTCATATTATATATGATAGAGGGGCATGGAACTAGTTCAATGCCTAAGTTATAAGAGTCATGGTTTAACATAAGATTAGTTATAGTTGAGGTAAGCTCATTAGTACCTTGTTTTCCTCCCTAAGGATGGAAATAATGTTAAAAGCATCAAAGGACTCCATCAAATCCTAGACTCTAAAATTGTATTTCTTGATTTATGAAAATTTACATTGGCATCTACTCCTTACTTGATTGACTACTAGTTTTGAGTCACCGTGAACCAGTAGTTCTTTGACTTTGTATTTAATGGAAATTTTTAAACTTAAGATCAGTGATTCATACTCTAAAAGGTTATTGGTGCATGGAAATTAAAGTTTATATGAGGCATGATATATCTTACCAACAAGGTTGGTCAGGACATCTCCTATTCTGGACCTAGAATTACATTAATCCCCATCAAAATGCGTCTTCCACAACCCAAGAACAATATGAGAAGGTTTATAATTACTTACCTTGGTAGTTTCAAGAGTGAAAACTACCAAATCAAAGTTAATTATATTCACCTTTTCATTCACAACATTATATTATGTTATCATATGTTTCATCCTTGGTTCTCTTTCCAGTCTAATTTGATTTGGTACCGCTTTCCATAACAGCCATAAATGAGAGAAATTAGTGGACATATGTCCATTCAAGACCTTTTTCCATTCCCTGCTCAATAATAAACCATAAGCATTAGGAATGTCAACAACCTAAATATTAATAAATTATTGAAACCTAGGTTTAGAGGCTAGTTGCATATGAAAATTTAATAATTCCCCAACTACCTTGACTCTAGACTTGTCTAATTGAGTAACAACCCTAACAATTGTGATAGGAGTCAAGCCAAGTTGTTTATAAATACCTACTAGCATAATGTCGGTAGATGCATTAGAATACAATAAATAGTTATGTATATTCTTACTAAACATTATAATAGTAAGCAAAAAATGTGGCGACTCTATCTTAGCCTTATACATAGAAAAATTGACATTATCAATTTTGGATGGCTTGTCAAGCTTCTTGGATAAGGAATCTAGCAATAGATCCCTTTGATTAGTGATTTGTGTCAATTCATGCAATGTGATGTTAGCCTTTATTTTATTCATATCCTCCAAAATATTATACCTAGTCTTATTTAAAGAAATAATTGCATTACTACTTTGTTTATAAGTACTTCCCTTTTGAGGTTCTAGGTTATTATCCTATGTAGTCTCTAGAGGAGTGCCAATGTTATTTGGAGGTTTTTAAGTAGTCAAAGGCTATCTCTACTCTCTATTCCTTAGAGGGTTATTATTCTTCAAGAAATAATAGAAAAAATGAAATTATTCAAAAACATCATCAATTTCATTATCTTCTTGGAAGGGGAATTCAAATGTCTCCACTATGAAGTCCTGGTCAACATACTTAGATCCTAATGCACTTGTACCATTATCTTTGTTAGGAACTACTCCAAATGTGTGTTATTCTTTCTAAAAGGATTAAAAAGATTTACAAAATTTAATGTAGTCTATTTCACCATGTCTATAATTATAATAAACTTTACATTAATCCATTAATGCAACATCAATAAGATAAATGTCCATGTTTCTCTTATTAGAAGATGATTCATTACTATTATTATTATGAAAACTATCATTTTGGAATCTATTATTAAGTTTATTAAATCTTTGGAATGAGAAGTTCCTACCTAAGATTTTAACATTATGGATAACCTACTTTTGTAGCTAAAAGAAATAAGTGCTAAGCTTTTGTACCATATTTAAAATAAATACATTCTCAATCTTAAGAGTTTTAGAGTTATGAACTTAGTTAGCACCAGTGGTTGGTACTAAAGCCTTTTGATCATTTGGATTGAATCCAATGGTACTACGTCTTAGGAATCTTAAGTTTTGATTAAGGTAATCATGTTTCAAGGGTAAATGGTTTAACATTGGGATCTTATTCAGGGTTGGCCTATTCTGATTATTTTTAGGAAATATATTCAAGGTGGGCATATGTGCATTAACATTTGGGATAGAGTAAGCCATTTGTCCCTAAGGTTGCATCTAATCATTGATGATTACTTATTCAGAATAAGTGTGGGATAAGGTGGTTATGAATGGAATAGATCTCTTCAAGAACATGGAATTCATAGGATATACTATATCCTTATAGATTTCTAAAGCTAAAACATCATCAAGTTTGTATGGATCTATGATCTAACTATGTATCTTTTGAAACCTAGCATCAAATGCTCTTATGGACTCACTAGCATCTCTTTTGATGGTGGTAAATTATTGGTATAGGATACATGAACTAAAAACCTTACCAAATTGGTTAATAAAGACATTGTTAAAACCATCCCAACTAGTATGTAATTGTCAATAAAATTAAGAAACCATTCATATACAACATCTCTAAATGTAAATGAAACAACCTACATGTTACATCTTCATGGGTAACATTTAATTATTTAATGTGTTCCTCTATAGTTACAACACCATTGGGACTAAATAATGGAAGATATTTCTTAGGATTATAGGGGAGATCATGTACTACACCTAGTACATTAATGGAATAATAACCTAGACATGCCATACCTTGATGAAGGTCAAATGTAGGAATACATTGGAGTGCTAAAGTTGGTAAAGACTTTGAACATATATTCCTACCTTTGTCTCACCTATATTTCTTGTGTATCTCTAGTTCAAGTAAAGGTTCCCTTGTTTCTAAATGTGACCTTGTTCTGATTCTAGGTAATTCCATCTCGATAAATTTGAATTATGTTTTAAATACGATGTGTCAAGTTAATCTTTACAAATAACCAAGGTTAAACTTGTACATTAGGTGAATTTTTTAAAGATTCATGTGAATGATCTTTACATAACAATAAAGGACTAAGATCTTCAACTAGATTAGCTCAAATATATGTCCAAACATGTAAATGTGAATGATCTTTACATGCATAAGATTAAATGATATAAAATTTGTAAAGGATCTATGAATATGTAACCAAAATAGCTATTAAAAACCACAAACCTATTGAATTAACAAATTTAAATCCATATTTACCATAATCATGTGTATACTTTCAAAGAACATTGATCTTTGTCTAAGGAAGCATAAAGATGGATCTAAAACTATGAAGATCACCATTCCTTACAGAATTATGCTAAAAGAAACATAAATATTCAAAGAATAAAATGATCTTTGATCAAAATATGCCAAAACCAACAAAGATCCTACAATTTCAAAAATATTTGTGGCCTCCTTCTAGCACCAATGAAGCTCCACTTATTGATGGTTCTAAGTGTATCACAATTGCTCTTGGTGTTTAGAGAACTCTACTCATTTTATAATTCAAGTAATTCAAAGAATGAGTTGTAGGTTATGGTGATATGGTCACCTATGATGAAATAGTGGTAGAGGAAGAAAAAGTTTCCATGATATTTTTAAATCTTGGTGGTTGGGAGCCACATTTATCCTCAATAATATTTGCACAAGATTTAGTAATCTATACTGATATCAGTGGGTTATGATCAAATTCTAATATAAGAATATTCTAAGATGAGTGTTTACAATGGTTTTAAGCTAAAATGATCTAGTTAAAAAAGAAAAAAGGGGAAGGGTAGGGTATAAATAAATCAATTTTCTGATCTTTACCTCAAACATCATGATAAATTTTAAATTCCAATCAGACATACATTTAGCCAATATATAGCATACACCCAAGTCTTACCACACACCAATAAAATATCTAAGGATAGTATGAAGAAATATAAGTAAGAATTCACTTTACTTTAAATATTTACTACTACAAAAAAATAGCATATGCACATCTTTATGCAGAGAAAATAAAATGAAGTAAACCCAAGAACACTAAACTAATCTTGCATTTGCACAAATTAGAAACCCTGTATTAAATATGCACATCCTTAATTATTAAAAACCATTCAAATTTGACATCTAGAATAGAAAATTGAGAGAGAAGATAAATAATAATCCACACAAACAAAATGAGACAATCTTCTCATGTTCTCTACTTATATTAATTGCTTCAAAGTTTACACTAGTTTTTGTAGATCAAAAACTCTCTCTCTCTCTCCCTCCTTCTTTACAAAAGACAATACTCCTTTTATAGGCTTTAAAGAAGCATGAAAATTAGTTGCCTTGACTTATAAGTGTAAAAAATGTGAAATACAAATATCCTTTTTATAAATTTTATAAAAGACACTAAACTTTATAAAATAGACTGAACCTTAGGTAACTTTCTAAAAAAATGCATATACCTTTACAAAAGAATATTCTATTTCCAAAATTTACAATGTTGTATCAAAAGATAATATCCTTATCCAATTGGTGGAGCTTGTGTTGATTAATACCATTGGCTCTATTGAAGTAATCTCATCATCTTATGATGTTTCTCATCAACTAAATTCAAGTTGATATCTAGCTAAAGGAGGAGTTCATCTTCTTGATCTGCTAATCATCCAGGTCTCTATCATTTCTTTACAAAGCTTCCTTAATGTTTTTTGCCTCAGCTATCTTTTTTTTTGGCTAGGATCATATCTATGATCCTAATTTTTTCACCCTCAGACCTACCTTATCTCTTATTTCTCACCTTCTGCATGACTAAAGTGAATTTTTGATTGAAATCATCATTTGCCATGATGCCCATGGAGGTGAGCTTTGAAGGCTTCATTATCATCATCCCCAAGATTTTTTAAATTCTTTCTATAAGTTCTGTATCATCTTTGATGAGTCTCTCTAAGGATTTGGACCATGCACTCAGGCTGATGATCTTATCTAAAATCAATCCCATGATGATGTTGAGGTGAGTAATGATGATAGTCTTGAAACTAGTAATTTTATCCCCTATCAAGATGTTAATCAAATCCTTGATTTTGTCCCTAGAATTCTACCATTGTGTGATTAAACCCTTGGATGTTGTATTTTTTAGGTATAGTTCACTCAGTGTTAGATTTTTTAACTTTAGAGAGACAAACCTGTCATGGAATGATTTCTCAAGCATTTCAATCATGGAGTTAGGAACTAATAAAACTACATGCTTCTCTATATCTTCATTCTAATTCTAAAGGTTTTTCATTCATTTTTTGTAAGCCTTTAATGCCAATTTGCAACTAGGCACTTTGAACTTCTACCAACCCAAGTATATCCTTTTCATGGATGGGGTCCTCACTTGGTCTCTGGCTTGTAACTGGAGTCAAACTATTAAATGGCTCCACATTTTGAAAAGTTAATTCCTCTCCACTCACCATATCTTTCTTTTCTATTACTCTTTCTGATTCAATAGTGGTTGGGTCAAATTGGGTACTTACTAAAGAGTGTGTCATTTTTGGTGGCTTTAGGGCTTCTATTTGGGTACTACCTAAAGATTTAAGAGCAACAATTTGTATTTATTTATATTTCTATTGTATATCTACTATCTAGGGTTTAAATTCCTCATGAACTATGATGTTGGTAGAATTTTTGATGTCCCACTGATGGTGTGGCATTGGGATCTTTTGTATATTTCCATATACAAACCATTTATGAATGGTTGGGCCATGAATTGGATTATCATCACTAAACAGATAAATTTCACTCAAAGGGTGAGTGAGGATTATTTTAGACTTCTTGGTTCCTATTAGGACCAATGCTAACTTAGTCTTTATCTTTTTATGGGGAATAACTATAACTAAGTCCAAAACTATCTCCTTCCCCTTTTCTTTTATTTCTTCCTCAACTTAGGGTTAAGGCTCTACTTCTTGAGATTACTCTTCATTAGACCCATAAACACTAACAAGTGCCTCTAAGGCAAATTTATTTGTCTCCCCAGGATGTAATGTTATCATGTGAATGTATTCAATTAGAGACTTTGTCTTCTCATGTTGGGTAGAAGAGGGAGCCCCCTCACTAGGTCTTTCTTTAAGCTTATCTTTTCTTGCACCTTATGCAATTGGTAATTTTGGATTTTTTGGGATTATTTCCTCTAAGTACTTTGGAGAAGGCCTAGTAGATGGTCCTGGTAGTAAATGGTATTGAAAAGGATTCGTCTACTAGATTTCACCAATTGGCTTCTCATCTCTTTTTAACCTAGCCTCAAGTTTGATATTATGTTTCTTTAATCTTATTAGGACCTCTAAAAATGAAAATGCATGTATATACATGGTGTCAAGGACACCAATCTGATATTCATACTTCATTTTAATTTTCTTGGCCTTCAAATTATTCACAACATTATCTTAGGGGTCCTACTACATTAAATCATCAAGTTGTAAATTAAAAGAGTCCCTATGTCTGGAGATGGTGTCTACACTATCCTAATTTTGTAACATAGTTATACTAATAGTTAAAGGGAAAAAATGGAGTATCCCCTTCCTCTTTTGTTGGCATACATTATCAATTCATTGGAATAATTGGTATGTAATCTCTTATTTAGCCAATTTGGTGGGTACATAGATTGGTAATCTGAGAGGCTGACATTGAGTTTGCTCTATCTTGATTATAGTGCAATCGAGATATAACCAAGGTTTGGGAATAAGATCCACATAATTTTTTATTAAGGGTATGAATCTAATCATGGGTATATTTATAATAACCTCAGACAAGGCTAGATATAGATAGTCAAAAATGAATTATATGTGGTCCCTATACTTGAATATGTGTAGTTTAGAATAGTAATGGGAGACTATCTACCTTCCCTTAGGTGACCAATTATTGATGTTAGGGGTTATGGTGGTGTCTAATAGTTTATATAAAAGATAATACTTCATAAATAAGTTATTTTTAGTCTTCTTTATGGTAAAAAATCATTTCTTTAGGAAAACATTGATCAATTCTCTAATAGGAGGGATAAGTCCCTTTTCGACCATGAAGTATATATAAGGGAACCATAGTTTGCTAACATAAGTGGTGGAAGGTTCCCTAAATAATATATGTAATAAGGTCATAATAATTATAATACCTACCCTAAATTTGGTGATAGGGATTCTTCTAATGGGGTTAGAAAATACATGGGTCTGAATATAGCCAATGGAATAGGGCAGGTTTTAGGTCATTTTGGCTCAACCATTACTTAATTGTGGGAAAATCTACTTGAGAAATGAGAAGCTTGTAATAAATTTCAAAAGACATAGGGGAAATTTAAGGCTTCTTAAAATTATGTTCATGGATTACCATATCCTGATCAAATCTACAATTCTTAAAAATAAGAGCAATAACATTGATACAATGAAGTACCTCATGTTTCACTACTGCATGGTGGAGACTGATCATCTAGATAGAGATTATGTCATAGTACCTATGATATACTATGGCATTATTTTCATCCTCCTTGGTTATATATTATAACTCTTAAATGGCTTAAAAGAGCTTGGACAAATTATTATCCTTGATATTCAATGATATTGCATCCAATACAATGTCCTTGAAGATTCTTCCATCCATGTTTTAAGTTAAGTACAACTCTATGTCTTCTTTTTTTCATTTCTTTTATACTACCATGGTAGTGATTCTAAAATTTACTCAAAATTATTGTATAATCAAATTCAGGGCTAATTTTCTCTCGTTCATATGGTAATTAGACTCTTCTTAGCTTGACTATGATTAAAATTATATCAAATTAGGGATCTTGCAGATGTCAAGGCCTTTTTTGTAGGTTTTTTTCAATATTTAATGGTGTTAGTTATTATCACTTATGTGAACTTGGTGCTAATATTTGATTAAGACTTTTACCTTTTTGAGCCTAGAAAATCTTGGGTGTTGTTCGCTTTTACTTAGGTGGCATCGATGTGGTAGCTCTGTGGCATCCAGTTGGCCTTTCCAAGGCATTTGGTTCATAAATTATTTAAAACTTGACCATTTACTTCTTAAAATTTATCTTTGATCACACTATATTGGATCAATCTATACAGATCAATGTGGATTATTGATATCGATCTTATTAGTTGTATGCCATTGGTTATCCCTTATACAAGACCCTATAGTCATGCCACTTGGTAATCCTATGGGGATTCTGAGCTCTACAATCTTTTTAGTATCATGTTTAGCATACATGTGCCATGAATTAGTCTCATGGTCATTTAAGGCTTCCACTAGGTAATCCACAATGGTCTCACTCCATTTGATCATGCTGGTCCAATTATGTATGAGCCATCGATCCTGAAAAGGTGCACAAACTTTAAGTTAGCCCAAGATCAAGTATATAACTTAGATTAAATAATTTTATTTAAGGTTTTATTTAATGTTAAAAAACATGAAATAAACCTTAAGCCAAATTATTTAGGCTATGTTTAGATCATAACATAGGGGACCCAATATAGAAAGAGGACCTAACTCAAGGTTTTTGACTTAAGGTTTTTATCATATTGATAAATATGAGGTAAACCTTGGGACAAATATTATAATTTAGGATTCATATCATAGGGCCTAGTATTTTTTCAAGCCTTGCCAATAAGATCATAAAAACTTTCACAAGATCATGGGGGTATGTATATATAGACTAAATATAAGGTATTGAACTAAGGTCTAGTCCTATGTTAAAAAACACTATTCAACCTTATGATAATATTCAAGCTAAGATTATGGTACATATAATTATCCCCCATGAATATTATAATTTTAATCTAAGACACTGCTTTCAATTAATCTAAAACTACTCTCAATATTGAAGCACAAAACTCCCATGCATGATTAAGGCAATAACATATTTATTTATCTAAGTGGGATTGGCCTAAGATTTTAAATTTTAAAAATATCATAGACATCAAAGTTAATCTCTATAAATATATCATTGGGTTTTAAATTTTATGTCTTCATGAATGTTAATGATGGCTTTATGATCATCAAATGATGGGTACAAGAATGTCAAACTTAGGTCCTGGGGGTTCCACTATAAGCCTTTTGGAAAATTTGACCTATTACACATTGTTTGATTAGCTTCATTTTAAAAAGTGTGAACTATTGATCATGATTTGAGTACTTGGATCTGATTGGTTCCTATAGGATAAAGCCTTGGGATCATTGGGTCCATCTCATGTTATCTGATCATTTCTATCAGAATGTATGAGGGCCATGGATCATATTGATGAAATGTGACTTAAGTTAGGGCTCAGGGCAAATAAGACTTCAGATAAAGTCTTAGGACTAAGGTGTTGTTTGGGTTTAAATGTGAATGGGGCCTTAAGACTAATATTTTATAGTAAGCTTTATGTAAATAAATTTAAACCAAGATAGGAATCTAATAAAAAGGACCCTTCAAGAATTAATTCTAGACCATGTTAAAAATGAAAGGGGATAAAGGAGCTCAGGGTGTGGAAGGGACCAAATGCATAACTTTTGGATTAAGGTTGTTTCATGTTTAAAAACATGACCAAAACTTAATATAAACATTAGGATTTAATCCATGGACTATTTAAAATATTCCCACTAAAATTATTCCTGCCAATATTGAATTTTGGTCTAAAAGAATCCTATTCTAGTGTTTTTGAATGAGGTTTTTAGGAAACTTTGAACATAGATTCAATCTAACTTTTGATAGATCAAAGGCTAATAAAAGGTCAATTTGAGATAGAATTAAGAAACTCAAGTATGATCTTATCAAGGAGAGCTCCATTGAACCTATGATTTGAAACATAGAGATCTATTGTTAGCAACATAAGGCAAAGTTAAACTAAAATCATGAACAAAAAAGACCGATCAAATCAAGGGATGGATGATCTTCAAATGTGAATCATATGAAAAACATGCCAAAGACATTATGATTAAGTGAATTTCCAGTACCAAGGTACTAATTATATAACTTAACACATGGGTCCCTAATTTTAAAAAATAGGGGGTATGTTGACCTCAAAAGATACACATACATTCATTAATATAAAAATATGTAATGTATAATCTTGTAAATATATAAAGGAAATAATGTAGGGATAAAAATACTTAACTTCGTGTGAACCCTTTGATGCTTCAATCTCCCCTTATCTCAAGTGGAGATTTAAAATAGATTTTGTAGGTTTAAGATGTCAAATTTTTGGATGAATACCTATATATCCTTAGTTAGGAAATCCTAATGACTCATCCTATTGAGATTCAAAGAGACCATGTGATAAGACTCTTGAAGATAAGGATCTAATCCACTAACTATCCCAAATGGTAATTATGATAGATATATAAATGTAAGTAGATAGAATGAGTGATATATGATATTGTATGACTGAAATATGAACATTATATATAGTATTACAATACTCAAAACCATTCCTAAACTCTAAAGTGATGGTATTAGCCTGAATAATATATTTAAAATATGTCAATTAACATGGATGGTATCAGCCAAATTGATATAGTACAAATTTTATAAAAGGCAATCATAATTGTATTGGGTTATCCAATAGAATACAATAAGGGTGATAACACAAAATATATGTTATTCTCTAGGTCGATACCATATGATATATGGAAACTAGAAAATCTAAAGAGGAGATAAACAAGGGAGATAAATGTATAGACACTTATATGATTTGAAATTGATAATAGTAATGGTGTAATCATGATAGAATAGAAACATTTCTCATAAATAACCATGATACTTTCACACCCCATTTTTGGTGCATAATTTAAGGTATGAAGATAGGGAGATTGATGCATCGATAAGATATTGCAAGAGAAAGTGTTAGTAAATGATAAAGTGAAAAAACTTATGTATAAAAATACTTTGAGATGTATAATTAAGGATAATGTGTTAATATTATCAAAAAAAATTATTGGAATGCTAAAAAATAATCTCACTAGAGATATAAAAAATTAATAAGACCAAATATGAGGATGCATGAATGATACATGCTTGCCCATTAAAGTAAAACAAAAAAAAATTAAAAAATACATAATATTTTCATTTCTTATTATTATATGGCATTGAAGTGCATATTTTATTTCATTTTCTCTCTTTAAATACTAGTTTCTATAGTCATAATCTAATCGTAATTATCATTTCATCAAAATTTTATTACTTAAATTTTGTTGGTGTTAATTAATAGTATGTAGGGATGCATATTTTCATAAATAATTAAATTAAATATATTTATATTTTTAATAAATAATCAGTTTATGAAGAAAAGTAGCAAATCAAGCAAAGATAAAATATATCATCAAGGAGCAAGGATGAAGTGAAGGAGGAAGATTAGACATGATATATTGGATGTGAAATGGTAAAGTTGGGATATTATAGAAGAATAGAATATTGGAATAATCTTCATTTGAATTTGTGAATGCTACGTATCTAAAAATATTGTGTGCTAAAAATATAAAAAAAATAGGTGATGCAATATAGGAAAAACTTTTTTTACCATGGACATAAGTTTTTGTAATGTTTTAGATAAGAGAATAGGTGATGTTGTAGAAGAGAAAGTTAATTTTTTGATTAGTGTTTTGATTTTGAGTGGATATCAATGAAATATAATGCATTTGGATTTCAATTTTTAGAAACATGAAAAAATAATTTAGGGACAAAGTGGATTCAATTTTTCTAAGTGGTCTCTCTAAGGTGGAGGTTATCTCCAATTTGTATGGATCCATGTGGGAGGATTTTATTTTAACCCTATATTTAAATAAGGATCCTCGTTGGGTATATAGGTTTAATAATATATAACTGAGAATGCACAAGGGTGATAATTAGTTCTATAGTAAGCCAATTAATTGTTAAACTTAGATACAATATATGCTAAATTTAATAAACTGAGATAGGCCAAAAATAGTAAGTATGGTTATGTTATATATGGAAATGAAAAATAAATAATGTACTTAGCTATTTATAATGCTAACACAATTCTATATCTATAATAGGAAATAAGTATACTAGAAGAGGATTCTAGAATAGTTTTTGAATTCTAGATTAAGTTCCTCTAGAGTTGTAGACACTAGCATCAACCTTAGATGGTTGTATTGATGTTACTATCTAAACTATATGTAAAAGAATGAAACCACCTAGATGCTTATGGGTTTTTCCTTTACTTTACTTTAGTACATTTATATATGGGTCATAGACTATCACTCATCATCAAATTTTGAAACCCTAGTTCTTTATATTCATAGTAACCATGGGAAAAATGGGTTAGTGTGCACATAGTGTCGATCTGACCCTAAATACCCATATATCAATGAGAATTGGATATATATCTAATACTATGATTAGGACCTCAAACTAATTTAGTTCTCCCCTACATGTTAACTTGTTTGTCAATCATGCAATATGTGGAAAATAAGTATAATAGTGACCTAGTTTATAATTTGGAAAATATAGCTCTTGGACTTATCCTTCATTAACTCAGACCTATGTATGTTATATCCCTATGACTAATATGTAAATAATATAAAATAGGGATGCTTTTCTCACTTAAATTCTTGATTGAATGCCTTTTATAATTTGTCTAGTGAGTAGGTAAGAGGTTTCTAGGTGAGGAATGAATGAAGAGTGATTGTGAATATATACCACTCATGTCAAAAAATATATCACATTAAATAACTCATTACAAATATTAGGATATGTTTCATTTGAAAATTAGATGAATTTTGGGCACTTGACACCTATGTCAAGGTACAACATTAGCGTTGACATAGGGGTTTGGGACTAACAATTGTGTCCTAGTAGTTAGAAAACATGTACAGGCTCAAAAATTGTAGGTGCATAAGATAAACATAATTTAAGTATTATGGGTGAGATAGGAGGTATAGGTCATTAATATAAGACTAGTCAGACCAATATATATGATAAAGGGCACAAGATAACATATGTGAGACTTCTAAAAATAGGAAAGGTCTAAAATAAATATGAATAGCTAAGGTCTGGGTTTGCCAAGTGTACAAGATTGATGTTATATATAATACATAAACATCATCTACATCTACCCCCATTTAATCTAGTAATGAAATTTATTTTTTAAAGGTGAATAAATACATACCTGGGTATGTATAACATACATTGAATCTGTATAAGTCCAACTTGAATGCTATTTTGGTGACTGGCCTACAACCAAGAACATGTTAAAGTATATAATCAATGCATATAATCTAAAATTAAATTCATTTGAAATGATTAAAATTGAAAGAGTAAGGTTTATAATTACACCTATGTATTGATGCAACTACCTTGCCTATTAACAACTAGATTTGAAATATGTGTCATTGAAACTAAGATTAGGAATATATATATATATATATATATATATATATATATATATATATATATATATATATATATATATGAGGATATAGAGAGATATTGGAAGGCACATGCCCCTTACCTTAAAGAAAAGGTATGTTTCCACCTAGTAGTTGAGATTAGCTTAACATGCAACCCAATCACACTCACACCTGGTTAGCATGAGTGAACAATGTCAACTCGTACTATTAAACTAGTGAGGCTAGATGATACAATCAATTCCAACCTAAAACTTAGAAATATTGAGTGATTTTATGACCTCGATCATACCAAAAAGAAATACCAATTGCTATAGTAGATTGGCTAAATATAGTCTATAAAAAACCAACTTGATGGGTGGTGACAATCCTTGAGAGTATTTTAAAATATGAAATTTATTTGGATTTTGAAATATTAGGTGCACATTACATATCATATGCACCTTATATATGTCTCATGCTAAAACTATGTATAACAATGGTACCAATGTATAAACTCATACCACAACTATGAATCTAAATTATATAATTATGTGCTTTGACCAATTTTGAATGTTTTTCATAAGTGTGGGTAGCATGTTACCATAACATGCCCCCACTATATATGGATAAATCTAAAAATTGATATAAGTGCCAATGTGGAGGACATGTTTTCAAAATATGGCCCCACTAAATCTAGGTGTGTCAAATAATAAACAAGTGTGGATAACATGATTCCAAAGCATGCCCCCACTAAATTTGAAAATTATGCCAAATACTGAATAAGTGTTAATAAAATTATTCTAAAGCATGCACCCACTATAATTTGGGTATGTTGAATGTTGAATAAGTGTGGAGAACATGTTTCCAAAACATGCCCCCACTGATATTCCCACCATTTTAGTTGAGGGAATAATATAAACTAGTATATACCTCACCTTAAAAGGATAATACAATTATATAATATGTGAATAAAACCACATATCATATAGAAAAACATGTCTATGTGAATGTAGCATTGAATTACATAAAACAATGTGATCAATGAAGGCCTAATATACATGATAAATATCATGGCAATGTCTAATATGGGTCATAAACAAAATAGCATATTCAAATTCTCAAACAATCAAGACCATAACTAGGCAAGACACTCAAAGAAGTGAATATAGGAAAACATAAGTAAAAAACATAAACATATCATAGTAACCCATCTATCAAATGTGTTATCACAAAACATCAAGTGAATAGTATATAAAGTACCCTATGAAATATATAATCATTAATAAATGCATGTGTAATTATGTATAAGCTCAAACATGATAATGAAAAGTGATCTTCGAACCATATAACATGTGAGTATCATGATCAAAGAAGTGGATGTCCTCAATATCCATAGACATGATTAGAGGGAAGGCCTGACATCCAAAAATAGGAATAGGTCATGTATATGTGTATGCTTGTATCACACTTAAATATAAGCATGACACACATATATATGTAGGAGTAACTCATATGCCATCCATCAATATGTAATTAACACATAGATGCCAAGGAGTCAATAGAGTATATAGGTGTTGGAAATGTTTTTGGATTTTTCAAATTTTTTTTGGGAATGTTTGGAATGTGTTAATCTTTTCAACCTTAATTTGGATATTTGACGTTGTTTTCATCATGATTGGATAAGTTGAAAATGTACATAACATGTTCCTCCTCATGATTTACATGTGTAGTATAATAACTATTACTATCATTTGGAATATGGATTAATTTTCCTTCATGATAAAAGGAAATACATTACTAATTTGGATAAATTTTAGGTTATATTTGGAATAACCAAAGAGTTCCTAAAGTATATGTATATGGATATGTGGTAGGCAAAACCTAATCCCATGTTTGAATTACTGTAGTACTAAAAACAATTGGTAGTGTTATGTTTTCTAAGGAGTCTTTACAACCTCCTATGTTTTATAAGTTTTTATATCAAATCCAACTTGTTATAAGTGTCTTACATTGCAAGTAGTTTTCTTTATAGGATTGATATGTTTATGACAAAAATAAGCACTACCCATGAATAAGGTAATTGTTAAATCTCATTTATGTGGATTTTTTTTTGTTATTCAACTTGGGGTATTACATAGGACATGGACCTTGGATTGGCCCATGTTAATTAATAGTTTCAAACTTGTCATATGAATACTAGGAATACCAAATTTTTGTTCATAATGTTCCTTTGGTAATTCTTCTTCCTCCTTTTTGTGAGGAATAAAACTTTGGTATTTATAATGGGATATGTTAAGCTCCTTTGGATGAGTAAGGATCAATGAAGCATAATATTGTTTATGCAATTTTCTATAATTTAATAGGGAAATAATCCCTTTACTAAAAATAAATTGTAGTTCCAAATCTGAGGGTCTAAATACAAGCTAATATGATGTAATTTTGAATCAAATAATATAATATTGAATGGAATCATCATCTCATTACTTTAAATTGAGAAAATGTGGTAATTTAAGTGTTTTAACCTTTTGGATATTGAAATCCATGAAGAAATCATCTTCCAATTGTTAAACAGTGGTTTAGTAACCTTATGGTAGGTTATAAAACCAATTTTGATTCTCATCAGAAATGCTCATGTGGAATACTTTTAGTAATAGTTTTTCATCTTTGGCCCGTTGACCAAAATAATGTACATAGTTAATCATGTGGTAAAATAGGTCCTTATGACTCAAAAAGAGAGTTAAATATGGTAGTTCAAAATCTTGTGGATAAATATATTCAATTCTACATTATGTAATAGGTTGGTTTTTGAATGAGGTAACATTTGTATTAATATTATGGAAATCCATTTTCACTTTAAGTATAGGAACCTATTTTTGAGTATCCCCAATAGTGGTCATCATAGAAATAAGATATCCCATTGGAAGAGTGGTGTTTTTCATAGGTGGTATCATTGGTTCTAACCCACTAACTTTTTTGAATCTAGGCATATGAATATCATCATCATCATCATGGATAACAAGTGCAAGATCATGATCACTAAATTTATTATATTTTGGTAGTGGTATTGGATCTTTGAATGTTGGTACTTGTGTAATATCATTTTAATATATTATAACATTAGAATAATTTTGTTAATTTTCTTTTGGTAAGGATATAACAATTAGAATTTGAGGAAGATTTTGTAAAGGTATATCTTTTCGTATAGTAGGAACATGTTGAACTTTAGGTTTGTAATGATTTCTTAATCTTGATGGTTTAATATTACTTGGTAAAGAAGCCATGATCTCTTAGTTTCACTTTTCAAAAATTTCACTACCAAATTAAGGGAATGGAGAATCATCACCCTTGATAGGGGGGCACATTATTTGGAAATTTTAGAATTATGGGGGTTTGGATTAATTAATTTCAAGGAATATCGCCCTTATAAGAAATTTGTAAATAAGTCATAATTTATTTATGTATTTATCATAAATTTTTAAATGAAGGATCATATTGGTTATATGTACCCTCTTTTGTGGTATAATGTGAAATAAAGGCATGATTAGATTACTTGCCTCATTTATGCTTCATGGATTTTTTTTAAAAATACTAAGCCTTGTCGATATTTATTATTTTTAAGAAATATAGGGTGGGTTATACCTTGCTCATGTTTTCCCAACACTTGTCCATTGTATCTATATTTTAACAAATATTAGAGGCCAAAATATGATGGTGGTGTAATAAGTATAGATAAAAGCTCTTTATTTTCCTTAATATGGATCAACTCATCTCTTGAAATGGTGGGAACATAGACCTGATTAGAGGGATAGTATCTACCACCATCAAAACTTTGATATTATATGATTTATCACTTGGAATAATGCAAGAGTAATAAATTTGTATTCATTCCTTGAGAGAGAGTTAGAAAGTTTCATAATCATAATCATCAAAGTAATCAATATCATCCATGATAATATAGATAAAGAACACAAAGATTAAGATAAAGTAGGTAATAAAACATTCTAAATGGTGTGTTCAGACAAGAATGATGCTCGAATATCGTGCTCACCAAATGTTTTAGCCCTAGATTTAAATAAGGATCATACTTAGGTAGATAATTTTTAGAATATATAATTGATAATCCACAAGGTTGATAATTAGATCTACAGTAGGATAATTAAATGCTAAAGTTAGATACAACATATGTTGAATTCATTAAACTAAGATAAGATAAAAATAGTAAATACAATTATTCTAAATATGGGAATGACAAAGAAATAATGTAATTATTTAGTTCTGATGCTAACACAATTTTGGATCTAGAATAGGCAAGAAATAGAGTTGAAGAGGATTGTAAAATAGTTTCCAAATATTGGATTAAGTGCCTCTATACCTATGAACATTGGCATCAACCTAGGATGCTTATGTCGATGTTACTATTTGAAATAGACATAGGTGTATTATATGGAATACCTAATAGAAAAGGATGTGACCACCTAGATGATTTATACATTTATCTTTGACTTCACTTGGATGCATTCAAATCTAGGTCATGGATGATCTCTCCTCATGAAATTACAAAACCCTAGTTATTCATCTTCATAATGACCTTGGGAAAAATGGGTTAGTGGGAATAGAGTGTCAAGCTAACCCTAAATACGCCTTTGTTAATGGGTGATTCCTACATATCTGATACTCTAAATAGGAACTCAGACTGATGTAGCTCTCCCCTACATGTTTTGTGTGTGAATCTTACAATCTATGGAAAGAAAGTATAACAGTGACCTAGCTTGTAACTTTCCAAATATAGTTCTTGGGATTATCATTCAGTAATTCATACATGTGTATGTGTTTTCCTTATGACTAATATTGAAATAGGGGAAAATTGGGAAGCTTTTCTCATTTAAATGCTTGATTGAATGTTAGTTGTAAGTCACCTAGTGATTAGGTAAGAAGTTTTCTAGGTGAAGAATGGAGTGATTGTGAATATACACCTCTTATCAAGATATATCTCTCATTAAGTCAATTATGATGGCCATTAGGATACATTCCATTTTAAAAATACATGAATTTAGGGAACTAGACACGTACATTAGGGTAAGACACTAGCATCGACATAGGATTCTAGGTCTGACACTTATGTTTTGGTGGTTAAAAAATAGATACATGCTTAAAACTTGTAGGGAAATATGATAAACATATTTTAAGCATTATGGGAAAGATAGGAGGTCTGGGTTATCAACATAAGATTAGCTAGGCCAAGACATAGACCAAGGGGCACAAGATAGATTAAATGTGAGACTTATAAAAGTGATAAAAGTTTATAACTGAGAGGAACAACAAAGGTCTGAGTTTGCCAAGTGTATAAGATTTGGGTGCTATATAATCCATATATTCCATCTACATATTTGAGTGAAATATATAAGAGATCTGAGATCAATGAATCTCATGATTTTTTCACTACTAAAGATATTACAAAAAGAGTGATATGGGATAGGAAGTCTAAAACTAATGTGTTGAAGGAAAAGGAAGGTTTAATTTCATCCATTAATTCTAAGTCAAATTATGATGTACATTCAAATATCTCCCTTTTTGAGCTCTAATATTTTAAGAAGGTGGATATTCTTAAAGTTTTAATGTATAATGAGTTTGAGGATATTTATTTTAAATATATTTGGGGTAAACTATGTGGTCAATATTGGAAAGGTAAATAGTTAGAGAGTTGGTTGGTGGACCATTGGAAAGGATTTCAAGTAAATAACCAATCTAATTTGGTAAAATTTTGGTTTCTAATGAAATTTAATATTAAATATGATAGATATTTATTTCTTGAATTTAATGATTAGAAGTTCAATAAGAAAAAAAATTATCTTTACCCTTCGAAATTAAATTTCTTGAAGGGAAATGTAATTTCCATTTTTACTAAGACATAAGTTATAATCCCTACCTTGGAGTATTGGAAAATAGAGGATATTTAGATAATTATATATTAGGGAAACTTTTTTATTTGCATACAATATATCTTGTTAATAATGTAGATTTTATTAGGATTAAAGATCAAATTAGATTTAATTTTGAATAAACTAAAGCTCTAATTATTAATGTTGGGGGTAAGGAGATTTTTTAGATTGTGGAATTTTAGGACCATGGAAAGACATTCTAAAACTATCTTGGGATGGGTCACACTTCTATTTCATGTTTTATATAGATTTTTCCTAAAAATAGTATGCACCTAACAAAATAATAAGGGGATTTGAATAAGAATAATGGATGCATTAGGTCACTAATGATTAAAGTGTGGTGAAATAAAAATCAATGGAATACCTCCTTTCCTCAGAATGTTCAAAAAGAAGGTTTTACCCTCTTAGAAGGGTCACATACTTCATATTCTTGTGATCATGTTTCTTATTAAAAAGGTAAAGATGTAATTAGTAAAGGGGATTTAGAATTTTTTAGGCATTTGGCTATGAAAAAATATATGCACATACCATTAATGTTTGAGAAGAGAGAAATTGGCCTTGATATTGGGGAGACTGTATTGGCCGTGAGGAAAGTAATATGGGATTACTTAATAGAATAGAAATAAAAATGCCACCTAAAGCTAGGAAAAAATGAAAGAATCTAGGGAGCTCTACAAATAGGAGGTTTTGTTGGTTTCATGGAGAAGATTGAAGGACATGACAGGTACTTCTCGATCATGTTTGTGAAATCTTAAGAGGATACAACTACTATAATCAATGGAGTTACTCTTGATATCATAGAACTCATTGCTCACATTACTAGGATATAGATTGAGGAAACTAAGATTTACAACTCCATGAGAGATTTCAAAAGGGACAAAGAGACATTCCTAGAGGAGGGAGAATAATTAGAGATGTTTCACAATGATTTTGATTAGGAATCCTTTACCAAGCCATATTCATAAATTTCCTACCATATAATGTAGTATATAACCCTATAAGGTAGGTATAACGTAGTTATATGGTCTTTATTTAATATGTTGAACTATCTCATGCATGGTGTGCCATTTAGTCTTCCTTTCTTCATTATAAAATCAATGGAGGTTTCAATCATGAATTTTAAGCATGGAAATTACTTGACCCCAAGACATGAATGGGTGATTTACCTCATTTATAAATATTTTAATCATATGAATCAAACTAGCCCAGACCTTCCTCAACTCTAAAAGCAAGATGCAGAGGATACTCATGTTTACATCAAAAAAGTTTGGATAATATACCCAGAGAATTTGACTAGGGTTATAGAGACCAATAATAATTATGTAGAGAATAAGACCAAGGATGATGAAAGAAAGAATTTAAAGCCATAAGATAATATCAAGAAATGCCTTTGAATTGATTCAAATCCTAAAAAAATTAACCATGGGAAACATGGCATGCAAATAAAAATGGGAGATTCAATTAGGGTTTATATTTATGTAGATTATCTTAGATAAGTTTCATCGAGGGATGAAAGGATGTATACTAGGGAAGAAATTTTTCTCAAAAATTAATTTTAGAGGCTATAAAAGGTGTGTCTAAATATGTTCTCATAGAAAAGGGGATATTTCTAAGAATAAGAAACCAAAGGATCAGAATAAGGCCTTCAATAACTTGGTGAGACCTCTTAAAGGCAAAGATAACTTAGATAAGATAGTTGAAGATCTTGATCTTTAAAATCTATAATGTGTTGGTTTATGAGAGAGATTATAGAGATGAAAGGTAAGGTAAATTCCTTGTAGGAAGAAAACATAAGGGTGAATCAGAGCACTTTAACCAAAGAAGATGATCAACAACTTCATAATCTATTATTCAGGGTGGAGATTCTAGAATAAGGGAATGAGAAAATTTATAACAATATTAGGCTTTTAGTGAATTTAAACAAGGCTTCTATGTATGAGGGCATTTAGAATGTTGAAAATATATGAGCATGCCTCGAGGAGATATTTGAGCCCAAGTTCATTGGTAAATGGAAAGGTAAATAGGGTCAGTGTAGTGGTTCCCAACATGTCATGGATAAATAAAAATTAATGCTTTAGATTGATACAAACCTTAAAAATATGAAAACTTATTAGGAGGATGTTTCTAATAGTTTAGACTTAGAGTAGGCTTTGGTTTCTTTAGTTGTTCTTTGTTGGTTTCTAGGATATATTTGGTTATCTCTAGTCTTGTTTGATCTTATTTCTTATTTAGTCTTTTGTATACCTTGGTCTCTCTTATGTTTGTACTTTTCTTAGGGTCTAGGGACCCTAGTTCAAAAAATTACCCCTCCCCTTTAACCTAAATAAAAAAACAAAGAGATATGATTGATATATGAAATTTTAATTCAAAGGAAGTATTTTATTATAATCTCCAAGAGGTAAGTAAAATGGTTTCCTCATTCTATGTAATTTTCTAAAAAAAATGCATTCTCTAAATCTAATTTCATCATAAATGAGAGGAAAAGGGTAAAAAATATATAGTGGGTAAGCTTCTTGAATACTTACTGGAAGCTATGAAATTAGGATCTCAAAGGACTGTGGTGGAAATTTTCTCCATAACCAAAAGTAAAATCTTACTCTATAATTTGTTATAGTTTTGGGGATGTTTCTCCCTTACATGTATCCTTTTGGATAATTTTTTATATTTTAAATTATGAGTTACATGTTTATATATTTTAGGATCATAAACACTTGGCCATAGTTTATTTTCTTGAAATTTTTATGGATGAAGATGATTGAGGGATAGTAGTGTTTTGCTTCAAATGAATTTTTTTTGGGAGGGTGAATAAGATTGAGGATAATTGAATATGATGGAGGTTGTTGGGTGAATATGAATCCAAGAAAGGGATTTTTTAAATTTATAAACAAGCCTCGCTAAAAGAGTATGATGGTGGTTTTATGGTTTCCCTAAAAGTAATAATATTTTTCTTTTTTTAGATTGAAGTAACAACTAATGATGTCATTATATATGAATACTATTATCATATGAGTTAAAAAAGGGAATTAGAGAAAAATATTTGGTGCATATCTTGATTGGTCATATATGGTAATTATTAAGATGGTCTTTTATTTTTTTCTCCATCTAACCTTTGGTACCCTTTCATGATTTCTCACATTTAGATGTGATGTTGTAGTTTTTTTCTCACTATTTTCATAATATATTCTAAAATAAACAATGAGGTGTTTTATATATATTATAAACACTATATTTGGGATTTATATTCAAAATTTGGAGAATTAAAGTTTATTTTCATTTGTTATGGATCTTTCAAATCAATTATTTATACTCAAAAGGGTGTTTATGGATTGTATTTTCAAAAAAAAAACTAATGGTGGGATATTAAGAGGAGAGATCCTGACTCCCATTCAAATATAAAAATAAATGAGGATTATTATAATATTTTTATTCAAAAAAGTTAGACAATTTTATTTGAGAAATGATTTGGTTTTGATGAATCATTAACATTAGAATTTACTCATAATTATAGGGATAGTGTGGCTATTGTTTTAGGTTTACAAATTAAGATATATAAAGACACTCTTTACAATTTCATGGGCCTTCCATTGACAATGGAAATATGGTTTGTTGTTAAATATATAGGATTTATTTAGAGATATACTTTTCTTTAGGAAGGGGAATTGGTGCAAGTCACAAACAAAGGGATTTTGAAAACTTCCCTTCCATAAATTTGGGCACAAATAATGGAGTTAAATAAAACTATTTAAAAGGTGAGGGCAGTGATTCCTCAAATTGTTGTTATCATTTAGAATTATTAATGGATTTAAGACATCAAATCCTTCTTAATGTACTATCATGATAAGGTTGTTGGGAAAAATTAATCTTGAAGTCCAAATGGATAATTTTAATTATCTTGCACATCATGGGGTCATTAAGATTATATATTTATATGAATTGATGATATTTTATATAGATTTATTTTTTCATGGATTTTTTTACTTTACAAAGTTCCCTTCCATCCTGAAGAGGAATAATTTAACATTTTAGGGTTTTACACTGTAAATCCTATGTTTAGATTAAAGGGATGAGATATCTAAATTAGTCAAATAATATGAAATAATTAAGTAATGATTTGTTATGTATTTTTGCCTTATTTGAATTTCTAAAAATAGTAATAAATATTCTTAAATATAGACTTATCTAGAAGGTGACTATTGTGAATGATCTAGGTTCTAAAAACTAGGTTATAGATAGTTATAAGTGTCATCAACAAGGTCCCAGGATCTATTTATTCACTTAATAGAAGTGACCCATCTAGATAATATGACCATAATACTATAGTTTCCTCAAAGTGGTACTAGTTTCCTCCTTATAGGATTGTTCTTATTTTATAGGAGTATATGTACCTATGTTTCTAGGTTATATTCATGCACACACAAAATCTGGAACTCTAAGTTGTGCTTAAGAAATTCTATTTAGTGTGCAAACCCTAATCTTCCTTTAAAGTATGGCATGAGATAAAAATGTGTGTTTATTAGTAGGATGGATTGAACATCATCAACACCTCACTGTGATGAAATTTGCCTATATACCAATACTCTGAGGAGGGATTAATCTTTATGTAGTTCTCCAACCTAATGCTTCGTGCAAGTGCAAGTGAATGCTAGAATGAGAGTGGTATTAAATTCCTTGTGTGTTATTGAAATTTGAAATCTAGGATTAGGGATGATGTAGATGGTAGTATGTAGAAATAGGGTAGAATAGGGATCAAATACCTTAATTTTTCTCAACTTTTATTTTTTGAATAGGATTTGTCTTCTATTTTCCATCTAGTGAATAAAGGTCAAATAGATTTGTATTTATAGAGATATATAGCTTGTGATGATAGTAATATGTACTTATGCTGACCTTAGGAGGGGAACACATTTATAAAAGTATCTATTCAAGATAATTAGGGAAAATGAAAATAGATCCTAGTTGTGTACACTAACACCATGTGGCTACAGTGTCCTTAATGTGGCACTAATTTTCACTTGGTAGACTACTAGGAAAACTAGGTTAGGATATGAGAATGTTATCTTATCATTGTGTTTAAACTAAATATAGATGTTTTTGGTATGCACAATGATTGGAAAAGTGTGTCAAAAGCTATAAGATAGGTCTAGGGATAAACTAGGAATAAGATAACTCAAGCAACATTCCTATCATCCAAATAACACTTTTAGGTGATTACATTTGCCCCCTCCTTTATGATAGAAATACAAAAAAGCAAAATGACTAGTATAAAGAAAAAGGAAGTGTACCTAGACCTACCTTGGAAGTGAATCCCATGAATCTAGGTCTATGTATGTGAAATATGATCCAAAGCAATGACCTATAATGAAACATGTAAAAATTAGTCCTTAATATATGATCAAAAGTTGTTGGATGAAGAATGGATCTTGGTAAAATTAAAAAGTATATGGGATGAACACATGCAAAGTGTATGATTTTTTCGTTTGTATAAATGTTTTATGTATTTGGCCTTGTAAACCTAATCAGGTAATAGAATAATGTGAGGAGTCTTTCCTTTTGTATCTCAAAAGGCTAGAATGTGAAGAGATAACAAGATTGTAAAAGACTATAAATAACACTCTGATGTAATAGAATCTATTTATATGTGTTGATAGAGATTAATAGAATCATTTTTTTATGGTTTTCTTTATCTTCTTTTATGTATGGTTTGTGCACAATGAGTAATCTATTTTACTTTAATCTATTATCTGATGTGATACTAGTTATGGTTCAACTTTTATTTGTATCTATTTTGTCTTAATCTTTGATCTATTATTGTATATCATGCATGGTTTATAATATTTTCATCACCTCTAGGATTGTTATTATTGACCACTACACTATATATCCTTGTAATTAGCATATTTTAGAGTAATTCTAGGAACATCTATTAATAATGGTGTAGTGAGCATAGAACCTTATATGGATGAAATATGTTGAGATGGTTGTTAGGGAAGAGGGACATAGATATATGTATAGATGAGAGAATCAGGAACTTCACATAGGAAGAAGCATGGAGAGTTGGAAAAACTATAAAGGAGATTATCCAAGAACACATCTATGGCTAAATCTATGAAATGTTTTGGTGTGAATTGTCTGGATTGTTAGTTGTGTGGCTAGCTAGATTAGAATACTATTTATTTAGTCTAAGGATAATAAAATTTAGTCTAAACCAAGGAAAAACTCGAAATAATATGAAACCTAAATACCAATTGGTCCTAAGTAGTAGATTATTACATGAGGACTATGATCAACAGCTATATCATAGAGTTCATTATACGAATATATATAACTTTTGAGATAACACAAGATCAATTTGTCTAAGGAATCAAAGGGAAATTTTTGTAGCGACTACCTTTGTTGATAAATATGTTGGTTATGGAAAAGTCCATGGTGCCTACTTTATCAAACATGGAGTAGTAACTTTAACTACTACAGGGGTGCATGTGAGATAAAGTGGATGACAAATGGATGAGTAAATATAACTTGAACATCATCCTAGAAAATGAAAGTCAAAAAGCCTGAAAGTGAGAAGAAAATTCTAAGAATTGAAAGGGAACTATGACAATAAAGAAGGTGAAATAAAAAAAATGACTCAAAAGTAACTATGAGTAGGACTAGGAGTAGAGAATAAATTTCTAGAGCTAGAGACATATAAGGAAAATATGCTAGAGAAGAGAGATTGCTAATAAAAGATGTGTAAGCTATTGAAAGAGAAGGGTATGAAGAATATGAGAAAGGGACTAATGAGAAAAAGGATGATGAAAGTAGTGACGGTGAGGTGGATAGGTTAGGAAGTATATGTAGATCATAATTAATGGAGGGTTTTTAGCTATAATTAAGAAAGAAAGTTCCTAAGAAAATGTTTAAATTGAAGGTAGTAATATTACAGGTTCAATTTTGAAGAGAAAAGAAGTTAGAAATAAATTTCATTCATTTTAAGGGTATACATCCCCAAAACCCACTTTATTTATATAATTTAGTGTTATCAACCTAAGTTTCACCCTATGAAGGAGATTTTTCAATGTTGCTTCAAGCCTAGACAAACATGGGAGTGGCCTAAAGGCTGTGGGAGACCTTATAACTAGAAAAGACCTCTAGATTATGGGTCTCATTCCCCTGGTGCATCTATTTGGCTCAATTTTCTAAGAAATTATATTTTTAAGGTGTAAAGAGATAAAAACAGAATTAAAAAACCTAATCTAAGGGGTGATGATGCACCAATATTGATTATCCACTTAAATTGAACTCCTAACAACACTAATGGATAATGCATAGAAGTGAATCACTATTTCCAATAGTTTATAGGCAATAATGTTTCAAGTAGAGGTTATTTTGAGTGACTAGAGAAAGAGGGTAATGATAAGAAGGATTGGTTCAAGGTAGTTATAGTTAGACTTCCACTTCAAACTCAGCTATCAATATCATAACACACTAGATGACTTGCATATAAAACTTGTTAGCACCTAGGTGAGACTTGGACCTAAAAAGGGGAATATTCCACCACTTATTCATATCAAAAAAAGCATGCACATTATAGATACTAATCATGAAGAAGTTGAAATATTTTGTTGATCGGTCTAATAGGTTTATAAGTACAAAACTAGGCAGAGTTTCCTCATACACAGGTGAGGGATACAAATCATGGACTTGAGGCCTAAATAAATATCAAAAAGGGGAGAGAAAGAGGGTTAAATTTCATGGAAGAGAGAGTTATGGGTCATTAATTACTATATTCTACTCATTACTTCAGTTACAAATAGTTACCATAGTCATAACAACCTCCCAAATGATTCTCCATGCATTGATGCTCTTCAATAACTCCTTAAGCATTGAGGTGGGAAATTGGAGGATGTGGTTGAATTTTTAAACCTATATTAAATCATATATATTCCCATATTTAGTCAAATAATTATTTTTACTAGTAGTTATAACATTAATGAGATGTAATTAAGCCATCATAAAGCATAAAACAACATATCCTCCTTTTGAGCATATTGATCAAGTTAAGAAATTAACTTATTTCTCCATTATGAATATGGAATGTGCATTAATTACCAATTAATGATTATTTACATGGGTGATAACCCTAAATTAACTTCCTCAATATCCTGTCTATGCCAATCTTCAACTCTCTTTATTGACCAAGTAGGCCAATTAGGCCTGGTAACTTGAGTGTTAGTGCTTGGTTGTCATGAAATATTGTATTATACCTTAAGATAATATGAAAAAGTGAGTATTATGTCTAAAATTATATCCCATATCATTACATGGGCCTTCTTGAGTAATTCACACTTTCAAACTTGCCAAACTAGGTGACTAGGTCACCTTCTCCTTCATATTTGTAGACTGGCTATTTAGAGGAGACTTAAAAAGTCATTTCAAGGCATATTTTTGGGTAAATAATGACTTGAGGAGACAAAAAAATTTCCAAACCTTCAATTATAATGATTTAAAACTTTCCAAATAGTTCTACACCATATTCTCTATCTAATTTATTAAAAAAGTATAGGTTTTTTATAATTCCATACAAACCAATACCATGGGAAAGGTCTTGTCTGAGTACACTAGGTGTTTCAAGTGTTTTAGGGTCATTCATGAGTTTTTGAGTACAATAATATTCACTTTTATCAAGTATACTTTGTCTTAGGGTTTTGGAGGTCTACCATCTTAATAATGATTCATAAAGATGAGACCTATAATCCTAATGTTATGGTCATGGATGTTTAGTCAATACAACCCCCTAAAATATATAACAATATTTAGTTCCCATGCAACTTGTTTGTGGAGATATGAGTATAAGATGGTGGAATATGATCTCTCTACAAGCCTTCTAGACCTATCATCAGTCATAAAAATGATAAATAGACTTGGTCCCTTAAAACTAACTCAATCTACCATGGATCTTGAGTTTATAGGGGTTATAAAAATACCATAGAATAATTTTCCCTGAGTCCCTTTGTGGTGGGAGATACAAGCACTTGAACAAACAACTCAGATTAACTATCTAAGACTATAAAATATGAGATAGGATTCTAATACCAAACTTGGCATTTCATTTCTCTCCCCTATTTTATTCATTCTATATAGGATTTGAGACAACATATTTTATCTTATTATGATTTCAAACTTTATAAGGAGGGTCTAATCATACTTCCATGGTGGTGTGGGCCTTATAGGCCTTAAGACTGGATTTAGGCCTGAAAGGCCTAATACTAAGTGTTAGGGGTTTAAATCAACTATAGATGGTTTGAGGGACTAAATATCATCATAATACCCCTTTCTCAACTATTTATATATTTTTCATTTTCCCTTAGATGTTCAAACTTCAACTATGTGTTCATTGTTCTGCCCTTATTCTTTCAATGTTTGCCTATAGATGACAGTGTTATTCTAAGTTTAGCAATAGTAGGGAGTTTTAAGTAGGATATAATTATATTTCACCCTATTATTATATATTTTAAACTCCCATTATACATTAATTCAATTCCTAACATCATACTTGGGTCATGTGTTTTCCCAATTATGTCCCTTGTGTATTGTCATTTTTGGCCTAGTGTTTATACATAGTTAGGCCTGTGTAACCCTTAGGCCTAATTTTAGTGATCTAGATGTATGGATGAGAATATTAGTCATTTTTTAATCATATTATGTCCCTAATAATTAATTTAATAGGATTTTCAACTCCAATTAGGCACCAAAACATGTAAGTGACCTCAATTCAAGCATATGCTTATCCTTACTAATTTTAGGCTTAATGGCCTAAAAGGCCATTAGGATTTCATTTAATATTATGAGCCTCCTATAAATTTAAATTTTTTTATGCCTTATTGTCTATTTATCACATGTGTCTTCATGTTTAAATGAATATTTAGACTTGTATATGTCTTTTACCCTTATACAGAGGCATGTTTACTTAGTTGTAGGTTCTTAATTAGGCACGCTTGGTCTATCAATGTTCCTTTAGTGTCCTAGAGAATTAAGTCATAAAATAAGCATGTATAGCCTTAAAAATATTTATAATACTCTCTTATCCTTCTCCCTTTTCATCATAATTCAAGGTTTTAGACACCTTTACCTTTTCATATAGGAACCCTACCTATAAGTAGCCTTTCCAGGTTTGTTACCTGAGTTATACATGTGACTAGATGGGTCTTACCTTCATGAAAATATTTAACCTATTATAATTAACCTTATCCATGTTTATTTATTAATTTTTTTCCTCACATTATTCAATACATCTTTAAAATATCTTCCTTGTTCAAAGTGCTTTCCTCTTACAGTCAGGCCTGTAGGAATTATTTTTAGGCCTCTGATTCAGTATACTCCACTTGAGAGGTGACTTGATACCTCCCTAACTCCTTGGGTGACATGGAAGTTTGGGTTACCTTATTTTTTCCCCTTAAAATCCTTTTAGATCTCCAAAAATTGCATCTTGATGTCAAAGTTCCTCAACCCTATACTCATAGTCAGTGGCTCTTCCAATTCTAGAATGAGTTAACTCATTTGAAAGTGTGTAGGTAATCGTTTTAGAGATGAAATTGAAAATATAATTTTATTATAATTTGAATAATCATGTTCATGAATATTTTTTACCTTCCCTGCTCTCAAAATAGGGTTCCTTGTTTAACCTTCCTCCTCAACCATAGTCAAGTTTGTATGTAGAAATTATAGTCCTAGTCTGAGTCTTATTTTCTCTCAAAATGGATCTAATGTATGGTTCTTGATGGAAATAATCTACCCATATTTTATTCATTTCCATTATCCTTCATAATATTTCATGACTCCATAGGGCCACTTAATTTTTTAAGACTTCAACCTAATAGTGGCACTTGATTTCCTTAGCTTTCATAATAGGCCTGATGTGGTAAGATCAGGGTTGCTTTGCATAGTGGTCTGAGAATGAGGATGGTTGGTTTGTAGTGAAAATTATGAAAATATGGACAATAAATTTATATCCTAGTTCAAATATGAGGCTTATGTATATGCCTCTGAGATAACTTAAAAGTTCTTTATAGGCACCCTACCTCTACTTCCAAAGGAGGTCACTCAAGGATACAAGATAACCACCTTAGAATATGAATTGAAGGGGATATTTTAGCTTGATAGTGGCTCAAATGAATGATGGGAAAATTATAGAGGTTTAAGTGGGTTTTTAAGGGACTAATACACCATCATAACCACCATTCCATATTATCAAGATTTGAATACCCTGTAGTATATGGAAACATATTTATAGTCTGCAAGTAAAGAGAATATGGATATTTAATAACTCTCACACCCCCAAACATGTAAAAAAATGGTGGAGGATGATTAATATTGTATATTAGTACCTCAATAACACATATAAACAATTTATTCTCAAGAATACTTCAAATATGCATCAAAATTAGTGTACCTTTTTACCCCTTCACAAATGAATAAGCTCATTACAGTGATTAGATTATTAGTTATTACTCATAAGTATATAAAATTAACCTATAGTAAAATTCCATAGATTATAATGTCAATAGACCCCATTACTCTACCCAAAATATCATCTCCCCATTTTCTCTCTCCAATTTGTGTTATCCACAAACCTCAAAGCTTTCCTAGGTTGTGAAAGAGCTCAATTGAAGAGAGAGGCTAGTTTTGGACTTGTCTTAAATCCTCCTACAATGAAAATTATTCCAATCATCTAACATGATCTATTATATAGTACCTGACTCCCCTCTATATGGACTAACCATATAGGTCTATAAAATCTACAAAAAACACCTGAAAATCTTTATTTTTCTACATTTTCTCCATATTTCAATCCTTGACCCACCATTCAAGGATGAATAAAGGGATAAAATGAGTCAACTAACACTTTTAAACCAAATATATAGTAAGGTGATTTGGAGAGACACATTTTGGCATGTGTGGGGTCCACTTTGTGTGTGGGTAGTGGAAATAAGTATCAAAATGGGCCTTTAAGGATATGAAATGCATAGCCATGAACATATAATAAGAATAAGACCTTTTCAAGACCATTTTTAAGTAATTAAACACTATAATATTCCCATTTTATAAATATTTATAAGACATATCAACACATATAAGGCATTTAAGTGTCTTGAAAGGGCTAATGAGGTTTTGTGATAGACTTAAATAGAAAGGCCATGGAAAATAATCTTAACGCACACCACTAGGCTAAAACATTATGAAACAAAAGGATATTTGACACCCTTCACACTAATATTAAGGCTCACTCTCATCTTGAAATGACCCAAACAATCTTAAAACTCATGAATGATAGGAGACTCAAACTATTTAAACTTTTGGTAGGGATCTTTAAGACTATAAAACATGCTTAAGACCATGCTTATAGGATTGAGAAAGACTATGAAAACTTTCATAATCACTCCATGATCACTATGACCACTATCACATTATAAAATAGGCCTAAGGCATCCATGACACATGAGTTCATAAGTAGATTCCATGACATACCATGACACTCTTAACAAGGCTCAAAGACTTTAAATAGACATTTATGAGATCATGATAGTTTAAGCAGTGTAGATAAGTTTATAGGAGCTCTCATGTAATTTTTTTGTTGTAGGGGTTTTCATTTGGCCTAGGAGGCTAAATTACCAATAGGTAGAAAAAGTATAGAGAGATAAATTGATTCAAGTTAGGTTGATTCCTTTATCGACAAGTTTGGAAGGCTTAGTAGAAAAACCAAGTGGGACTTAGAAAGAAAGAAGTTACAAAAATAAATATTTCTTGTTAATCCTAATAATAGGAGTGAAAAGTAGCATATAGTCATATTAAACATTATGTAACTTAACAGTGTAATAACTATTGTGTAGACACCACCAGTCACAATTTTTAGTATTCATACATCCATAGTAACAACTATCAGCCTACCAAGTATGACACTTCATGCAGGTATGTTTATACCTTTAATTTTGTATGATGGATATTTTAACCCTAAACAATACTTGGTAACCTATAAAATTAAATGGTCATAAAATGGGTAACATCAGATAATGTGATGTAATGTGAACTTGGAGGAGCTTTGGGGGGACATGATTTGGAGCTCATTTGCAAAAAAATTGTAAATTCACTTTATTTCACACAAGTTAAATATTTTATAGTATCATAATTTAAGGTAAAAAAATATTAAAGTCAAGTGATTCAAGACCTAAAGGAAATTTGGTAAAAATTAGGAGAAATGGTTGGAGAATATGATCATAGGTTCTTCAATATGATGAACAAAATCAATTTTATTTTATAAGATAAAGATAAGTTTGTTTGGTTTATAGATGTATTAAAACCAAGAATAAGTTTTTATATTTCATAAAACTAGTTCTCCACCAAGGTTTTAGCTCAATTTTCTACCATAATATTTGAACAAATAGAAGATTATGCAGACCTTCCATCGGTGGGATCAAAATTATAAGATAAGTTGCATGCTTTTATGAGGAAGATGAATTAGATTAATTAAAATGATATGCGTAAATTAGGCTTATGGTGTGTATAGTGTTACCATGAGGTACATCATAGGAATGATTGTCTAATAATTATAATATAATTCTATGACATTTGTAGGGTAGTTAGACATCCTACATCCAAGTGCCATCTTTTCCAATAATATATCCAAAAGTCACAAACATGTACTATAATTTTCTAAAATATACAAATCATGATGATATAATATGATGATATTTAAATAATTAAATAAATATATAAATAATAATGTCATCATAGTTACAATGCATCAAATACCTATTGCAAAGCAAGCAATTTCAGGACTAGACATGGAAATGAAAACTATGACTCAAGGTAATCTAGGATGGGTGCCTTTGTCACTGTAATACCATATGACTTCATCATATTACCATCCATAGGGCATAGAAATCTATAACAATATTTCATCTCCTTTGTATCAATATTCTAGTTAATGTGTGCAATCTTAGAACACAAATCTTTAGCAATAGTAGGTAAATTTGACTCTAAATTCCCCTCAACATTAGTATGAGTGATATGACACATAGATTAAACATAAATGAGAATATATTGAAAAAAATACCCAAGGGTGGATATATCAATAGAATATAAGATGTTATAAATTGGGATATAGGGAGGATATCAAAGAGGTCATAATAACTATAATCGGCAAACTTGGCTTCCCAAGCAATGTTATCTATGTAGAGAATATAATAATTATGCAAGGGAATGACCCAAAAATACTTAGAGATAATTTTATTGTGTATAATATAGGGTATAAATTCAACATCAAATGGAATATTTCCCTATTTTTGAGAAATAAATAAAGGAGAAGCCAGTGTATAAAGTAAACATGATTAATGCATAGCCAAAGGAAAATGCTTTTGTGCAAGACATCACAAGGAAATAGAGATATAAACAAGTCTTACCTCATATATAAATGCCTTAGGATCATGGTATTATAAAATTTTAACAAGATAAGTATCATGATCCTACAACATAAAAAAAATGAACGTATCAAGATACATAGGTATTACAGGAAATATAATAGAAACTAGTCTTTGATAACGATAATGTTTCTATTGATGCTTAAATATATGGAAAAATTGTTAGGATAATGTGTCAAGATGGTGTTTTACCACTTTTATGGATCTAATAAAACTATTCATTAGAATAAGTAATGAACATATATCCAATAATATCACTAACCTCCTATATAATCTCCTGGAGTGTGCATATCAAGGATAAATAAGGGTCGATAAAGTAGTTTGGTATGTCAAGACCAATAATACTTTGGATATGGATTATAAAATTTATATATAAATAATATATACATTATTTGACTTTGGGAGTATAGTTAATATGATTCCCTACTCAACATGGGAAGTCATTGATTGACCAACTCTATGCTATAGTTTAGTAACATTCAGCTTAGTGAATTATGGTAGAGTCAAACCCATTGGTCAGCTAGAAGATGTTGAGATTAAATTGGTTGAGCTTATGTTGAGAGGTTATTTTTAGTCCATCGACATGAAGAAAATAGAGACACATTAACCTACCCTAATAAATAATAAATGGGCCTATCATGGCCAAATAGCTATTAACATTATGTGAAATCAGTTATAATCACATATAAAAGATAAATTAGTAGTCATACCTTTAAATAAATATAAATAAATGCCATATATAGTTAATAAATATCCAAATTATCTTTATGATTATGGGGATAATAGTTTGTTTAAACTAGGGACAAGTTAAATAAAAAATGGGGTGTATATCGTAGAATGTCAAAAGTGGAAGGCCAATACTGCACAACAAGAATAACCATTGGTATTCAAACCTATTATAATAAATTATCTAGTTTGGTAGGTTCACATCAAAGAATGTGTTTCTTCTTTAGTATTTTTTCCAACAAGATCTAAGGTAGACTTTATGTACAATAATAGTGCAACTATGAATGACTATACTGAACCAACCCTAGAAGGAATTCTACCTTGGGATTTTGCATCATCCATAAGTGGTTAGTTAGATGTGCACATACTGAATTAGTATTTTAGAGATCATGAGTTTTCACCTTTGCACATGTTTTTCACTAAAAATGACAAATACCTCAATATTTTATGATATAATATTATAATCCATTCATATTGAGGATTGAACACCATGTACCAAAGGTAGAACAACAAGTTAGTGCACTCAGCTATGCATTGAAAAAACTATTGTGACATGGCAAGCTGTACACAAAAACATAAAAATGAATTAGAAGGATGCCTATAAAATCTTACATGTAAGGTTTTATCTACTAGTTATTTTTAAATCAAAATTACCTTTCTTTCAAGAGGGTCAATGTCTAGAATTGTACATATATTAGTGCATACATATATATACCACATAAGGAGTCAAACCATGATATTGAGTTCACATATTTATTCATACCCTTATACCTCTTCCAAAAACTTGGTATATGAATCAAGATCATATAAGGGAAACTAAACATTGGGTACAAATTCAATAGGATTTCATTCAAACTTTTATGTTTGAAGATGATAACCCACTAGTACATAATGCCTTGCAAAGAATTAAAAAATTTATATTTCATGGACACACATAATATTTTTTTTAAAAATTGAATCATCCTCTCATCGTGAAGCTATGAAAGACTTGGATCTCGCACTACACAATTATAAAGATAACCAAAAATAATAACTCTAGGGTTATCCATGTAATAGAATAAATAATGATCTGACAAAATCTAGTGATAGTGATAGTGGTGAAGATCTTGATTTAGAAGGTTTATTTGAGCCACATCATGAAGAAGAGCCCAAAATAGTTTAAATAATAGAGAAAATAGAAGAGGATAAACTATGAAATATTAACATTATATAACGTGAAGGAAAAATAATTTTCCAAGATACTATGCATAGTGGCTCAAGGAAGATATATTAGGAACCATTGTGAAAGATTCAAGGAAATATTAAGACAGAATCAACCCCTAAGATTAAAATAGTGGAATATTACTGGGGACAAGAGTAGATCTCTGAGGCCCTATGGTTCATAAGAGATTATCAGGATGTGTTTCCAAGGAAATTCTCAAAGGTAGAAGTTTTAGATCCATCTCTAGGAGAAATGCATATAGAATTAAAATAATTTGCATGCCCTATCAAAAAATAACCCCAAAAGCTAAATCCTAATATGAATACCAAAGTAAATTCCAAACTATATTGAATACAAGAAGTTAGAATTATCTATCCAATTGAAAAGGAGGAGTGGTTGAGTCCCATGGTTGTTCAACTTAACGAAACAAGAGAAATTTAGGTGTGTGGTGATTACCATGCACTTAAAGATGCTTGTGTTAATGATCCATTTCCTTTTCATTTTACATATGAATTACTTGAATATGTGGCTAGATATGAGGTATATTACTTTACGCATGGTTTTAGTGGATATCACTAGATTATGATTGTTAAGAAATATCAAGTGATGACCACCTTCTCTACTAAATGGGGATCATTTGCATACAAGGTAATGCCATTTGGTTTAAATAATAAACCTACTACATTTTATAGAGATATGGTAAATGTATTCAAATACTTCATTTATGATTTCCTAGAAGTTTATCTAGATGATTGGTTTGTCTTCTCTTTGTTTAAAGAACACTTGTCAAAACTAAGATTGATTCTAGAGTTATGTTGGGATTTGCATATCACCTTAAATTTAAATAAGTGTCTATTATTTATGCCTTTTGGTGTCAATTTAGAATTTTTTTTGTTATAGTAGGAATGCCACCTCTTACTAACTCAATTGAAGTGCACACCTTTTTTGGTCATACTAGATATTATAGGAAGTTTATAAAAGGGTATTAAACTATGTATGCATCTATTGAAAATATATTGTGAAAGGATAAAAAAATTTAATGGGCACTAGAATGTCAAACAACATTCATTAACTTAAAATAGAGGTTGGTAAAAACACCCAGATTAGTATTTCCTAAATTGAAAAATCCATTCCATGTGCATGTAGATGATACTAGCACTACATTAGAAGCTATCTTAGCACAACTAGGTGAAGGTAAGTTAGACCACTTGATACATTTTACTATCAAGAAGCTATCAACTAAAAAAAATAATAATATGATCATTGAGAGAGTGTGCTAGACATGGTGTTTGCATTGTAAAATTTTAGAGATTAATTATTGTCTACTCCTTTTGAGGTTTTTAGGGATTACAAGGAATTGTGATATCTAGTTAATAAAATAATTCTAAGAGGATGAATATTAATGTGGTTGATGCTCTTTCAAGAATTTCAATTCTAGATTTATGTTAAGCATGGGAGAATGTGGGACTAGATCATCTTAGCCAACTTCACAATGGGGATGAACCAGAGGAATTTGAAGATGAATCCCCTCTTATGAATTTATTTGGAACTTCTATAATTCTTAATAGCATGGAGGACAATGTAAATTTATTATAAAAAATAAATTTGCTTACACATTACATAGAGAAGGATAAGAAATAACTAGTTACTTGAGCAATACCATATAGTCTCATTAATGTATTATTATATAAGATTGGAAATGATGATGTATTATAAAGGGTAGCTCTAGGGCATGAGTGACCATAACTTATTTAGGAGGCTCATCAAGTGATTGTATGAGGTTAGTTTGTAGGATAATGCATTTTAAGGAAAATACTTTAGAGTGGTGTGTGGTGGTCTATGCTATTTTAGGATGTGCATAGAGTTTCTAAACATTGTGAAGTTTGTCAAAGAATGGGAAAGCCCAACTAGTCGGATGAAATGCCTTTGTTACCTATGCTTGAAAAACAACCTTTTTAGCAATGGGGAATTTATTTTTTTGGGCCTATAAGTCCCCCAAGTAAATACAATCATGACAAATACACTATCACTATGACTAACTATTTCACCAAATGGGTGGAAGTTGCTACCACTCCAAGCTATGGTGCAAAGGATACTACTAGGTGTTTATATGAAAACATTATCACAAGGTTTGGATGTATAGTTATGTTTTAAGTGATAGAGGCATGAACTTTATTAGTAATTCTATTAATAATATCACTAAATATTTCATGATATTGTACCATAAAAGCATGACTTACCACCCATAGGCTAATGGATAGGCAAAAGCATACAATAAAGTTTTGGGAAAAATGTTAACAAAACTTTTCAATGTTCAAAGAGATGATTGGGAGGATCAAATTAATGTAATTATATGGTCCTATCAAACACATTATAAGAGAGTTACTAGATTCACTCCATTCTAATTAGTATATGGCCTTGAGGTAGTAATGCCTATGGAATATATTGTGCATAGTCTACGCATTGTGATGAACATGAGATTAGGAGATCAAGATTCATTAAGGGAATCGGTGATGGATTTCACCAAGATGGAAAAAAATAGATTAAGAGCATAATGGATGAAATAGATCAACAAACAAAGATAAAAATCATGGCATGATCACAGCTTATGATCAAAGAAATTTTAGCCAAACCAAATAGTATTACTTTATGAGAGTAGATTTAAAGAATTCCACAAAAAGATATGCATAAGATGGAAAGGACCCTAAATAATTCATGAATTATCACCACAAGATACCATAATTTTGAAATATTTTCAATGAACCATATTATCAAGATAAATAAATGGGTGTAGGCTTAAGCCATGTCATCTTTTATCTCTATCATTCTAATAAAAAATGGAGTTAGTGTAGATTAGCACTAGTAATTAGGATTTAATTTAAATTTGTTTATTTTCTATTTTATTTTCCTAGGTTAGAATGTTTGTATAGTGTGTTCATTATTTTGTAACACATCACAACCACCAGGAACTAGTTATCATTGTAGGATGTAATCACATTCTAGAGACACCACACAAATATAGTTTGTTACAATTACCCCAAGAATTGTAATTAAGTCTATGAAATTGGAGACAAGATAGGTATGGTGAGAAGAAGGCCAAAGATTGAGTCAGACCATTAATGATGTAACATTTCAAAAGATTACATCAGTTTCAAAGTAGATATAGTAATAAAAGTATAAGTGGTTACATAAATCAAATTGATTAATTGAGAGGATAGTTACTCACCTATAATTATTCCCAAAGAATTAAATTAAATATCCTAGGTACCAGACATCCATGCCAAGGTGATCTATAAAAACTAATATTAATTACAAAGGGAAAATTCATGTGCATATAATTAATGCATTCAAAGGAGGTGGTGACATGATATTAGGTGTCAAATAATTATAATAGAGAAGGGTATGAATAACAACCAAAAATTTAAACCTTCATCTAATAAATACTTTTGTGATTGACCTTTTGAATATCTAATTACAAATAAATTTCAAACCAAAGTGTAACTACTCAAAGCAATCATTTAACCTAGACTATTCATCAAACCATGAATAGAGGTCAGTTATTGATTCCACTATCAAATTCCCAAAAAGAGGAAATAGGAATTGGGATAGGTCCATTATAGACTAAATACAATGATCCAAAACTATTCAACTTCATAGAAGCAGTAAAAACTACTCTATTTTCCTAATATACTCAAAAAGATGCACAAACATGAGCCCTAACACTATAACATCCATTATGAGGCTCCAACACCAAATGGTTACTTAATATGCCTATATTTTGGAAACTAGATGAGGTTATGATGAATTTTTTGATCTATTATAATTAGGGAGACATCCGTTTATCTCAAGATGTTAAAATTTAGATTTTTCTATACACCATGGCACAAGTATTTGGTCTACCCAATTGTGGTAATTCTCTCATGCCTTATAAGTCTATAGTACCACCAATCCACTTCAATATCAGATAAAAATATACCACTAGAGTAGGTAAATGAAATCCTATTGATTTTATTGAGGATTATTCACTATGCATCATGGTGCAATGTATCACCAAAAGATTATGACAAACCACAAAGCAAACAAATCAAGAAACAAGAGTCATCATTGGCATTTCCTATTAAATGAATAAGATGCAAGGGTATTTTAAATAACCTAAGTTTTTGGTAGCTAAGCTTACCATGAATATAGAGAAGGTACTTATGGGAAGCACATAGACCTTTTAATACCAATTTTTGGTCCTTTTACTATGTTTCATGAAGTGGAAGTTGCCACTAGGGCCAATTAATATAAATTATAATTTTTGGCATGGTAATACCTTCATAAGTATTGCATGGAATAAAATATACCAATATTATGAGTAATTGGGGTGATTCAACACATGGTGGTTAGAAGTCCTATCCTTGATTTGATCACACCACATGATTCTATATGATGTAATGTAGTATCTAGGATAACATAGTTTAGTTACTAAACTACATAATGTCATATAGATTAAGGTTCATGAGTTAGATACCCCAAATATAAATTTGATATATTTTTTCATCTCAATGGTCAAAGTGAAGTCTGAATTCTACCACCAAAAATCACTAGATGTGAGGTCGGTACATACATTGTAAGTCATCCTTCTATAGGTGCAACAACCATAATCAAAGCAAGTATCTTTTTATAAACCCACATGGACATCATAGCTAAAAGATCTAGAAAATTAATAGAAAGGAAAGAGGAAATAACCTACATGCATAGCCTCACCACCTTTGTGAAAGAAAAGAACCTAAAAAATGAAGTCATGGCTCAAGCATCCCATGGTTCCATGAATAGGTACTGAGTACAACCTACTTGAGATGGGGGTATAATAATGGGAAATACTCCAATCAATTTTATAAGACATAAAAATAGAGTTGTATAATTTAGAGGAGGAGAAGGATTTTTTCATTTGAAGTGTACACTTGTAAGTGTGAAATCAGGTAATATAAGACATTTCGACTGATATTACTCAACCACCTCCTTCTATCCTTATTGATATTATATAACTTGAAGTAACCTCAAAAAAGTTATATGCCAAAATATTTTCAACATAACCAACCATGGGATCATTGTCTACACACATGATGGATTTATCTATAGAAGACAGTTTTACACAAACCTTCTTATGAAGACCATGCACACATCTATCTATTAAGCAATCACAAATGGTGTGGGAAAGGATGGTCTCTTTTGGTGAACCTTTAGAAAAAATTAGTGCACAATAGTCTTAGATATCTTAACAACAACCTTATTCCTAAGGTATGAGGAAACAAAAGTATACCCTCAAGCTTTCAATAAAATCTAGGAGAAATAAGTTACTACAAAAATGTCAGTTGAGCAAAGTGAAATCACCCAAGTAGATTGAATATGAAAATGAGATGAAAAGGGATGAGGAACCCATGGATACAATTGATACTAAGGAATCAAATTAGAAACAAACTATGTAGGGCACACTTGAAGCTAATGATATGTAGGAGGAATAAAGGACCAAGCAAACACAAGAACAAGTTACAACACTACAAGAAACATAATAAGAAGCTACATAGAGTTAAAAATAGAAGAAAAAAGATACAAATGATAAAAAAAAATAAAGTTAAGGAAGTATAGGTTATTCATATGTAATCTCAATAAGTGGAATCTATTAGAAGGAAATTTGATGAAGTAGAGGTTGTGCAGAAGCAATACAAAGAAGCTACAGCCATAAATAAGAAAATTGAAGAAGCAAAATCCATGTGCAAGCAGGCTAAAGAAGTAGAGGTAAGGAATAAATATCAATATGAGTCACAATGGTGATAATAAGAGATATAAGATGTGTATTAAAAATAGGATAAAAAATCTCAAACTTAGGCTAAATCTAAAGTTAAATTTAAGGCTAAGGTAGATGCTCAAGCTAAATCCCAAGTTAATGCTCAAGCTAAGGCTGAAGAGGAAGCTAAAACACAAGATGAATCTAACACCAAGGTCAAGATGGAAGTAGAAACCTAGGATAAAGATCTCAAATACATACAAGTATAGGTAGAGGTAGAAACTACAACTCACACTAAGGGTACCAAAACAACAACATAGATCTCTAGCCAATGGCTATGGGATGTCATTGCTACATCAATAGGTAAATATACTTTATTTATCCCACTAGCTCAATTAACACCTAATCCTATAACATATGTGACCATATCCATGGTACTTTCCACCACTATAATGGAAAAATCATTAGATGTGACACATCTATCACTCTCCAAACATGTTGAAGGATCAGTCACCTTTCAGTAACCTATTGCATATAAGGCCTAAGATTTGGAGTATAAATTCAGTTATCTATAGGATGAAAAGGTTGAAGGAGAGGAGAATATAAAAAAATGTGAGGTAATTAATAAATAATGCATGCCTTACCTTAGTTATGCAAGTACTAGTTGATTAAGTCATGTCAGAAGACAAACAATTCATTGCTCTATTGACATAACTCATAAAGAATTGGGGAGCTACATAGAAAGTTTTTGCATTGTACACACAAGGAAAATATCCCATGGTATAAATATAGGTCATGTGTTAACTCTTTGATGAGTATGAGTAGGTCTTAGACACTATTATAAAGGATTCCAAGTAGATAGCCCAAGATATTCTAAATTAGACACAACATTTGAATCAATCCTTGGGCACTATAAACCCTAAATTTACCAATATCGATAAAGTTAAATTCATACTATAGGATCAAATAAAAACCATAGATAAAATGAGTGGTCCATGTAAACAATTATTATATTCTAGGGATTTCTCCATATAAAAGATGCAAGTATGGCATAATGAAATAATGCACAACACTTTTGTATTCATCCAAGCCTAAAGGATAGTGGATAGATTGGATGAGATTATCTTAGACATTCAACATAAATAATATAATGCCATGATGTTACTTAAAATTACAAATGATATAGATCTACAAAACATGATGATGATCTAGGAACCATTACAAATTCTACTTGCCATGGAATGTAAAGTGCTCACCAATTGGAAAATGTTCAAGTAGGATCTCACTCAAGTTGATCTAGCCATTACTCAAAAATATAGGATCCATACTTCATTCCTCCACAATATCTTCAAAAAATCATATAAGAGAGGAAGATAATCTTCATAGCTACCTTTGGTATTAGATATAGTAAAAGCTATTGGGTCGTAGTTGCCCACCCATAACAACCTCTACATCCACCCAACCAAACACCCCCTCAGTTATAGTAGTAAGGTTTACACACTTAATTTTTTATGACTTTAATTATATTTAAATTTTGTAAGATAGTATAAACATTAGGAGTGGAGCCAAAATGGTTGAAAACCCATAAAGGGTGACCACATGATTATAATAGTATATTTAAAAATTGAAATGGTGGTGGGCTAGTATGCTACTTAGTTGAAAACCTGATAGGGTAGTTAAGTAGTGTGCAAAGGGTGAAAACTAGTAAATGGCACTTGGATTGATAAATGTGATTTTTTTAATGACATATCTTTTTAGCTCAATTTAGATCAACTTGTGAATTTATCTCAAAATGAGACAAACATTTAAGTACGGGAAAGTGTTAGATGAAGAATGGAGCTTGGTAAAACTGTGAAGTATATGACATAAACACATATGTAGTATATGATTTTGTCTTTTTTATAATTTATTTATTTATTTTTCTTTGTAAGCCTAATCAGATAATATAAGAATGCAAAGAGTCTTTCCTTTTACATCTCAAAAGTCTAGAATGTGAGGAGATAACAAGATTATAAAAGACTATAAATAACACTCTGATGTAATAGAATCTAGTTCAATGTGTTGGTAGAGTTTAATAGAATCATTCTATTATGGTTTTATTTATATTATTTTATGTTGTGCATAGTGAGTACTCAATTTTGATTTAATCTATTATCTAATGTGATAATAGTAATTTTTTATCTTATAGTTTTATTTGCTTCACCTTGTTCTTCAATCTATTCTTATACATCATAGATGGTTTATAATATTGTCATCTCCTCTGTCCCTATTAGTACTCTCTATTGTGTAAGTTATACATGTAAGTAACATGTTCTAGAGTGATTCTAGGAACCTTTACTAATAAAATAAAAATACTATGATAAATAAATTAACTAATTAAATCTAAGTAAAGAGAGAGGAAAGGAATGAATATAACTCATTGGGTATGCAAACCAATGCATGAACCTGGTGAGAACCTATGTGTGTGAGTGTACATACTGATCATATCATTGAATATCTTAGAATGAGATAATACCTTGATCAATCCTCATTTGGATGGCTCAAAAACTCAATCCATTTTTGAATCCATCATCACCCACCCCTATTTGGTGGATCCTAATCTATGAATAGCTTGTATAAGAATGTAAGTGTGTCTAGGCCTCTAATGTGGATGGTTAAATAACTTAAGTAGGCAACGAATCCATTATTTCCCACTTTTGTAAAGTAAATGAATCTATAAATAAACTACACAAAGTATTGAAAACATATAATTGGGTATATATAACTTTTTATGTCATCTTTGTGGCCACTTGGGTACATTAGGTGGCTCTAGGCCACTCTAGAATGCCAACCACTACATATGGATTAAGGAATGAATCTGGTGACAACCTAGAATGTGATATAAAGTGTATATAGCATAGAGAATGACTTGTATTTTTTCATTCCATCTAATCAACCTACATGTAGCTGAGTGTATGGAAACTATGTGCCATGCACATGCCCCTAATCTGATATCTAAGTATATTAATTCTAATTTGAGTATGTAATAATTGAATTTATTTATCTAAACTAAATGTGAGAGTGATCATGCCATGCATAATTCCCCTGATATCTAAGTAAATGGTATGAATCTGAGCTGAAATGAGTGTATCTGAGCAAAATCTTAACATAACTATCAAACATATGATTGTATCTATGCAAATTTATAGTACATAGTGTACTAGTCTAACTAATTTGGACTACCCTAAAGTTGGGGGTACTAGATAGTAGTACCTTATAGTGGATAGTAATTCCATTTGGTGTTAATGTCCCAATCTAGGTGCTAATGTCTATCTAGTCTAAAATTTAGGTGACTGAACTACTTTTTGAGTCCCTATTTTTTCTTATGTCTGATTTCTAAAACTGAGATTGTGTATTAAAATTTATCTATGAATAGAAATGTAGGATCCTAATCTCTATGACAAACCCTTGTGAATACCCCCTCTTTTGAGGGTAGTTATATAACATGTGTAATAACAATCCTCAAAAGAAGTAGTTCTAGAAAATGTATTAGCCAGAGTAAATATATGATAATTTCATGATATTCCAATACAATATACAAACTTAACATCTAAATGTAAAAGTATATGAGCATGAGTAGGTAATGTAAGATGTGTGTTGTAATCTATCATTTCACAAGGATGTCAATATAGATGTAATCAATGTGTGTAACAAAAAATTTGAGTAACTGCCTAGGGGGATGGGGCATGATGTCCATCATGGCACCCAAGTAGGAAGGGTAGATGCATGAGGTCCCTCATCACATTGCAAACTAGTGTGTGTGTAACAAGCAAATACAAGTGTCATGGTGAAGAAACATAGAAGGAAACATACATATAAATACATGAGGCATGTAAAATTATACCAAGGGGCCATATAATAAGGGACATGGGCACATGTCACTAAATATGAGAATGAATACATACAAGGACATGTTCAAATATCCACATACACAAGTAAAAAGTAATTTGGATTAGATCCACATATAAATACATGTTCAAATGTCAGCATATACAAGCAAAAAAGCACACACAAGGTACATAGGTACATGCATAAGGCATACACACATAGAAATGGCATAGAGCTAAAAAGCAATGGCATATTCAAATTCCATCAAATATATAAGAAGCATAAGAAACACAATCAAGTCTAAACTAGGAAGACTATGAATGATAACATGTATAACTATGTAGTATAAATCTATGTAAATGTGAGGATGTATATATACAAAGTCTAGCTAGTGATAATTGGAAAACAAATCTAAGAAATGAGTAGCAATGATCAATATCAAGATATATCAATGCATAAACTATAATGTATAACACATAAGGATATAACCTGGTAATATCAACTATGTAGGAGATGCCCCTGAGTGGTTAGATATATCAAATGAATAAACTAGACTAGTGTATATGCCCCTAATGGGTAGATGATAGCTAGTTTGGATTAGTGTAGTGGACTCGAGTCCTATATATAATTTGTAAGTACTTGACAAGAACAAGTGAAGCATATGTGTATGATAAACTTGGCTATACTAAGATATCTATCAATATGCAATATATAGAAAGTGGTAGAGATGTAAACATAACAATGCATATAATTTGTAATTTGTTTTTAATGTGACTAATATTTAATTTTTTTTGTATTTTGACATGTTATATTTTTTTTGTGTTTTTTGATTAAATAAGCTATGTACAAGAAAATGAAAATAAACTATGTACAAGGAGTGAGAGAGATAAGGAATTATGTACAAGGGTGGGAACCATAATAAATAATGAATCTCATGGGAGACTCACTCTCATCATGACCTATGTCAAATAATGGAACTATGATCATGCATGTAGTGTGAAAGTGAAACTATGTGCCATTGATATATTATGTTGTATGATCTATGTCTAAATATAAATGTGTAGTGTTGTTATGATGGTGTATCATTGATTGTGATGTCCTCTAAATTATATGGGTCTTAGGAACCCATTTGGTAGAAGAAGAAGTTATGGGATATGTAGGTTCCTTATGATGAGAACCCATAAAACCCAATAAACCTAATCTCAACATAAAGTGATTAGATGAATATCTCCTAGAATATCTGATGAATCTATAATGTAGGGGTCTCTCTAGTAATGTTATCCATGGAAGAGTATGTGTATGTGTAGATAATATAGAAGTATACATGGAATGCACTAATGGCTCTATTAAACATTGTGATGTATGCATAGGATCTATACTCTTGGCTTTAACTAATAGCCATGTAATATCTAGTAATGGTGCTAGAACTATAATTATTGTCTATTTTATAACTATAGCTAGAAACTATGCTAAAAATAAATATGGTATGAGAAGAGGATACTCATATGGGAAACCCTCAATACTAACCATATAATTAGCATATATATACTTCATGCATCAATGTACTATAGATAGGATAGCTCATATCTTCTATAACCATGGCTTACCCAATAATATATTGAATACACCTACACTAATTACTACTAAGAACTGAGTGGCTATGTGTTTTGGTCCAACATATAATGAAAACACATTATCCCTAATGGGTCTATGAAAATGGCCACTAAAACCACTAATAACCATTTCTGTGGGGAACATATCCTTCTCTATGTATCCCAAACATTGTAAGAGTGTCATGGTGTAAATGCTTATGTTTAACCCATTATCAACCATAACACTATGAGTATGATAGTGGTTTATATATGATCATATGAAGAGAGCATGTAAATATGTGTTATCATCCATAATATCCTACTCTCCAAATGTGAAAAGTGGTCTAGGTGGAACTATAGTGTGATACATGCCAATAATGTTATATATTGGATGTGTCTCCTCTGTAGTTATGTGATAGGAATCTAGTGTTGGATGCACCTAGTATTTATATTGAACACTTGATGTGTCCTCTACCTTATTCATTGAATGCTTTGGGAAAGGATATGAAAATATATTTAGTGCCTTAGCCTTTGTTTTCTATTTTTTTGGTGTCTTTGTGGGTGTGCCCACATCAATAATATTAGCCTCAATGAGATATTGTATTTTATGGTTTAGGTTAATGCATCTATTTGTCATGTGTCCTAGTTCCCTATGATACTCATAGAATGCATTTAAATTATAAATATTTAGAATATTCCATTTCATATCAACCTATTTAATGGGAGGGAAAGATATGACAATGCATTCCAATAGTTGTTGTAGAACCTATGATGGTGACTTTGTAAGATTAGTGAAGTCTCTACACTGAAGAATGGATCAAACCAATCTAGGAGATGGCTTAGAAGCTACATTGATTGTGGCCTTTTGATCACTTTTAGTTTTTGTGTCCTTTATCTTATATGGAGGTTTTTTTTAACTCTTAATATTTAATCCTAGTCTATTTATCTACATGATTTTTCCCATTTATAAGAGCTTAATCTCTCTTTCCTTGACTATGTGGCATAAATCAGTAAATATAGGAAAATTCTTGAACAAGATAGCTTTATGAAGTGCTCATAGGAGACATTGTTTAAATATATCTTGAATATCTCTATCTACCATGGGGCTAGTCAATTTAGATAATATTATTATATCGTAAGACATAATCTATAATACATTCATTCAAATTTTGCATCAACTATCCCACTTGTGCATATGATATATTTTCACTAATGTTGATAGAGAAGTGTGTTAATAATAAGTCAGATAAAGGATTTAATACATTGATAGATTGATTTTTAAATAATAAAACCATTCTAAGATATAATCCTTGAGACTGCATGGAAATAAATACATAAGAAGCCAATCGTTGGACACATAGTACAAGTATGCTGCATGAAAAGCTCTAAGGTGATGTTATAGGTCACCCTTTCCATAATATAATGTGAAATTAGGTTCCATATGGCAAAGGATTTTCCTCTATGTGATGTGTCAAAGGTACATGTAAAAAAATGTTGGAATCCAAGGCATGTGATATCCTAGTTTCTCCCTTCTCAAGATGTAACACTTTAGATTTCAAAGTATGAATCTCATGCATAAGGTATTGTACATATAGAGTGGAGGAACTAGCCATAATTTTTATAGCTATCACTAATGGTTAAATATAAATTATAGGTTATGCTATCTAATTTGGTTGAGTTGGCCCCACTTGAGGTGTAAATTTGAACAAGGAATACATAAATGGGAGGATAGTATAGTGTGAGTCGAATAAAACAAAATCAAAATGACACACTAAACACTTAACACCTATAGCCTAGACACTAGGGAGAGCATAGGTAATAGACATAAAAATGAAAACATAACTAGAACACAAAATAAATCATTATTTTACCTTCCTTAGAGCTCCAAATGGTTTTTTGAAGTGGCTTGATCATTTTTATGCATCATGAAATCTTTACCAATGAAGCTCCATTTGTTCCTTCTCTCCTTAGCACCTTGGCTTGGTTGATTGGATTATGAAGTCGGCATGGTAACACTACTTGAAATGTTTCTTTGTATCTATTTGAGCATAATAATTTTACACCAAAATATCTTTAAAGATATTTGGGAATAATAACATTACACAAAAATAGTTTATATATCAATAGGTATGTCAGCCTTCAATATTAAATCTCACCCAAGGTGAGTTATGGTTGAGTTTAAACATGGTATGATCTGAAAATAACCATAGGTGAGTTGAGGATAATTCAAATTGAGAAAAAAATTATCATGTAATTACAATTTTTAATTACTAGGCATGGCTCTCAAATTAGATATTTTAGAAGAGCTTGATAACTCATAAAGGCAATGATGAAAAGGCTTGATATTTTGATTTTGGGAATTTATATTTTTATATATTAATTAATTTCAAATATATAATTTATTTTAATTAGATGATTAATTTTGATTATAAATTTATGTCTTTTAATATTTGATCAAGTACCCTGCTTAATAGGTCTATAGGCCAAACTGCCAGTTGTTAGGTTGTAAGGTGACTGAAGATGAATCTATGAGAGGTTATTATTACATATGGGATAATATAAAAAATAGGGATGAATAAAAATTATTATGATATTTTATGAGTGATATTTAGATTTAATTGAGATGTTTAGTGATTTTTAAGCTTAATTTTCAAATTCTAGTAGGAATCAGTTTGAAGTTTAGTTAGAAGCCAATAGTGGCCAGATTGGGATGTCTATAATTTCCCCTATTTGGGAAGTTATTTCAAGCTATAGGAATATTAAAATATTATAAAATAATTAAAATTTATTATATTCATAATGCTTCAATAGGTGATGGATGAGCCCTAGATACCACCTCGAGGGAGTAGTCAGAAAAGAAGGTTAGCAATTGGTCCCTCAAAAGAATAAAAATCATGGGATTAAAAGATAAAAGGGGTGAAAAAATACTAATTTTCTCATAAAAAAATATATTAAGTGGAATATTAATATTACATAGTTAGGAAAATAAATAGGATGATTTTCCCAAAGGTAGTTATAATCATCAATATAGCGAGGTAAAAAGACAATTATTTGCCCAAATTTGGTTATAATCATTAGAAAAATGAAAAAGTAAGAAGATAATGATTTTCACAAAGGTGTTTATAATAAATATATAAATGAAAACATGCCCTAATTTTGTGGATAGATATAATGATTTTACCAAAGGTGGTTATAATCATTAGCAAAATGAAAAGGTAAGAAGATAATGATTTACCGAAAGGTAGGTATAATCATTGGCACTGTGGGTGGGACAATGTGGAAAATTGGAAAATGGGGATTATGTATTGAATCCATACTCACGTAGTAAGATTAATATGATATAGAGGAGATATATGAATTTGGGAAACCTAATAGTATGGAGATGCAGTCCTAACTAACAAGGATTAAAATGATTTAATTACTCTATATTGGGGAAATGATTTGGATTAGATCTAATTTTTTAGGTGATCAATAAGTACCACAACATCATTTATTTTAATATTTCCCAAGTTGATTTTTTTATATCATGTGATGGTATGCATCATGTTATAAAACACCATGATAACTTAGTCATAATATATATAAGTACTAGCACCTGATCTAATAAACACTAAAAAATAATACACCAATGATAAATACCATGATGACAATGTTTACATATGAATATGGATGTACTTAAGTATAATGTACAAGGAATCAACCAATGAATGCATAGATCATAAGTTAAGGCACAATATTGAAATCAAACAAATAGGCAAATAAATGAACAAATAGGAAGAGAAAACATGAATTAAAAAATAGCACAATTTAAAATACAAAGAAATTAAAAAAAGACACAATAAGAAAAAATAATGATCACAAAAATGAAACAACCATAAACAATGATTAATCATTATGTTAATGAAAATATGGAATGAATATTTGGCACAAGGTTTCTCCTATGCTATAGGTAAATAGTGAGACACAAGATGAAAAACATTACCCCTGTGTGATAGGAGGCAATGAAATAAAATAATTAAATGTGGGGGGAAATAGAATAAAAATAAGAGGTAGCCAAGCTTACTCCAGATGCACTAGGAAAGTGGACATTACCTACATAGTTCCATGGATGAAAGATCTAACATGAACTTCAAGCGAAATGTATTTATCATTGGATATGGTATATAATAAAAATGATTATAAGGAAAACATAATTGATGTTGTAGAGGAATAATGGAATGGTCTCAAAAAATGGTGAGTGTGTGAGAAATGGGTTCTTGAAAAATGGCTAGAGCATAAAATTAAGCCTAGTGGTCATTAATATATCAAATTAGAATACATAATGCACATACTATGAACTTGTAAAATAGTGAGAGCATAAGGCTTAAGGCCAACAAGTATGGGGAAAAGTTAAGGAAAAATAGTTACATGTGAAATATCGAGGGTTACCAAGATCCTTAAGGTGTAGAAGTGATCAAAAAAGAAAAAAAGGTACATTCAAGTTAACTCAAGATACCCCATGTATCCAAGTGTTGCCTACATAGTCTGTGCAAACCTCAGGCTGATGTAGTTCTCCCAGAAATGAAAGTAAAAAGATTAAGGTGGTCTATAAATAAACTAAACAAACAATATGTCCTAACCAAAAAAAATTTATGGTTTTATATCTCGCATGAAGATTTTAAGCTAATTTTCATGATTTTATGATTTTAAGGATTTTGTAGATATTTTACCAATGTTTTTGAAAATTTCTATGTATCTCAACTTGATTGAGAATGACAAGACATGAAATGGTCTAACTCATAAAATGGTGAGAGAATTCAAACCTTAAATTGCTCATAAAATAGTGAGAATATGGCAAAGGGGTGACTGAGCTGACCTCAATGTGAATCGAGTGCCACCTAAATAATCACATTAGGATCTCAAGTCACTATAGTTTTGTATTATAGTGGACGAATATGACTAGGTATCAACAAGTTTATGAATTAGGAAAATGGCATAGTATGGTAATATGAATGGCAAGGTGATATGATAATACATAGTAAATGTGTTGCTCCTAATTTTCCCATAGGTGGCATTAATCAGGAAATAATAACATAGGTAAATGATACTAATTTTCCTAAAGGTGGTTATAATTAGTAGTACAGAGTAGGATACTGACTTACCCAAAGTTGGTTATAATCAATAACACTTATAATTAAATGAAACAATAAATAAAGGATTCAACTTATAAACTATTGTCATACTTGTCTAAGATACTATCTTTGTCTAGAATAATGAAGCAATTGTTGAAACTACATTTGAATCCTCAGACTTAAGGTTCCTGAATAACCAATGGAATGGAACCAAGGTCAAAAGTGTTAGGAGGGAGGGAAAAAACAATGTCGATCAATAAGAAATGTATGGTATAATGGTATATGGTATGGCATAAAGAAGATGTCAATATGAAAATTGGATATAATGGTGACAGAGTTACCCCTAAGTGATAAGGTAAGGTAAATGGTAGGGTATGAAATAACAACAAGATGAATGGAAAATGAAAATGGAAAGGTAAATGACAATGCAAATATATGGATCTTTTATTCCTACTGATGTGGAGATGTACATCTTGATCAACATATGATAAAACTAGAATAGTCAACTTGTAAATTACTAGCCCACACCTCTTCTGAATAGCTACTATGTCAAAAAACTACTACAAATTTAGACTTTAATCATGTTTTTGTGATATTTTTTGGTCATTGATTATGTTTCCTTCTAATATTGAGACAAGATATATTTGTATCTTATGTAAAGGGAAGTGCATCTAGGGATGGTAAATACAGATAAATATTGGCTGATAGGTTTGATTTGGAAATGAAATATAGGTATAAAATGAATAAATGGATTGTAATGGAATGTATAATGTTTGGGAAATAAATGAGGACTAGGATTTTTAGGCACACAATGTTTTTTATTTTAGATTCAACATAATTTTGTTTATGGTGGGGCCAAAGACTTATAAATATACTCTTAATAGGACTAAAAAACATTTCTATTGTTTGAGCCTAAGAGTAGTTACCATCTGATTATGTTTTATATGGAAAGTTATATCGATGTTATCTTTAATAATGTCTTCATCAAGTAGTGAATAAATATTTTACTCAACTATTAGTGATTCGAAGAGGTTTTCACCAATAAATTTATTTTGATTATCTTGAAGTGCCTCTGAAAAGGTTTCACTAATAAATATTGAATTTTGAATTTGATTGTCTTCTTGCACCTCAAACAAGGTTTCAATAGAATATTTTGAGTTTATAATTTTATTACCCCCTAGAAAATTTGAAAAGGTTTCACTAAAATATGGTACTTATCTACATGAATGTTGTCCTCGTCCGCATGATATTCTTCAACTAATATGTCACCATGGATGCAATTTAATAAGGTATGATTATGTTCATCCTAATCAATACTTTTAGGAGGTGTAATGTTAATATAATGGTTATGTTAGGTGGTGTTAATGGCATGTGTAATTGGAAGAGGTAGCATAATCCTCTTATAAGATACTAGGATAACTTGTGTTGATGCTAAAGTAATCATCCCCAAAAACCATATAAGGATCAAAAATATATTCAAATTGATCTACAAGGAATTTTTAACCAATATTATAACATCTATGAATGTATTATGATTATAATGTTGAGTCTAATTCAAGAGGATCTAAATATGATGTTGAGACAGACATGGATTCTACTTTTGATGTTAAATTTGATATTGGTTCAAAAATAAAACTTAACTCCTATGCTGATTATTTATCTGGTGAAGATGATTATATAATGATGTTTTGTCATGTTTTTGGTAGTGGATAAGTAATATCCTATTATATCATAATGGGATCTTCAAGAATATATTCATCTAATAAGGGTTCAACATAGACTGGCTCATCTAGGTGAAGCCCCTCAAAAGGAGGAAACAACTATAGGGGTGACTACATAGAGATTAGCTTGTCAAATTAAGACTCCTTAATGAGGGGGAAAAGGTCAAGAGACAAATCCATAGAGACTATCATATTAAATGGGGGATCTTTAAAAATAGGATAATGGTTGAGATAATGATTTTATGAAAGGTGGTTATAATCATTAGGACATGACTCAATAAATATTGGCTTATCATAGTGATACTCTTTAACCAAAGGGAAAGGATCAAAAGGTGATTCATCATTGGTTTATGCATCACAAATAGGTGTTTAAATAAAAACGTCATGACTTGGTTGGTTCTCTTATCCTTGGTTTTTGAATAATGGCTCTTGAAGGGGTAATGATTGGATCTATTATGGCTCAAAGATTGACATGGGTTCTATAAAGTGGGGAAAGGTAGGTAATAGATGAAGGAGGATCAGTGATTGGATACCAATATTTTTCAAATAATATAATCTAATATGGGACTAGTAAGGATTTATTGATGTTATAGGATGGTGTTTTTGACTCGTCTAGTCACACTTTTGCAACATTATTGGGATAACAAGCTACCATACTTGAAAGGGCTTGAAATGGTAAGGAAAGGGAATTTTGAAGCTTGGTTTTAAACACAAGATAAAGGATGAGGTCCTATAATGGTATGGAAGGGAATTGTGAAGATTGGTTGATGGCATAGGCCGAAGGATGTGGTTCTTAGTATGGTAATCCTTGGATTTTATGTAGTTTGGTTACTAACATAAACCAAAAGATGAGGGCCTAAAATGGTAATGGAAGGGAGTTGCAAAGATTGGTTACTATCTCAAGCCAAATTATGAGGGCCTATAATAGTAATTGAAGGGCATTGTGAAGCTTGGTTATTGTTGTAATCCAAAGGATGATGGCCTAGTATAGTAATGGTAGGTTGTTACAAAGTTTGGTTGCTATCATGAGGAAATGGATGATAGCTTGGAAAGGTAATCCTTAGATTTTGTGGAGATTTGTTTCTCATTAAAATAAAATTAGGTTTAATGGTATAGGTATAGGATCAAGTATCATTATCATTAAAAGGGTAAACTTGGTATGTTAATTGGACCAAAGAAGGGGGTGTCACCAAATACTATTTTTGAGGGTCATGCATTTATTAAACATATGGAATGTTATAAGATTGTTTAGGATCCATATCATAAGCTACATCATCATACAAAAAAGGGTCATTGGTAACAAATTTCCCATATCCAATATTATACATGGTCCCACTATGTGGGTAACGAGGTAAGTTTAGATCCATCAATAGGTTACATGACAAATAAAAGGGTCTAAAGATAATGAACCACTTAGATAAAAAAAAGGCATTTGGATCTATAAGAGAGACACAAAGGGAAAAACAAATAACTAAGAAAGGGAAGAACAAAACAAAAGTGAAACTAATCTAAAAAAATGATAATGATTTTCCCAAAGGTGGTTATAATCAGCACCAAAAGTAATATGAAGATTCAAACTCATTTATGGCTAGAGTATTGATTTGACTATAGGTGATTATAATCAGTCACAAGAGCATCTAAATAAAGTAGAATAATTTTGAACTAGGTCAAAATTTATAAATTATTTTCCTAAATGTGGTTATAATCCTACTAAAATAAGGCTAGACATGGAAATATAAAACATGAACAAGAACTGAAAATTAAACTAAATTAAGGTAATTGGCTTAGATGACACTCAGTAATTGGCTCACTCAAGACTCAAAGTTTAAATCATGAAAACTATTAGAAAAAATGTACTAGGACACTATAAGTATTGGCACAACAACATAAAAAAATAACATAGAAACAACGTGGCTCAAAAAGATGCTTTAAACAAGGCATAAAGAAAACAACAAGCTATAGGTTTAGGTAAGGGGTCTTTAAGAAATTAAATATGAAACCAACCCAAGTAACACAATACAAATGCAAAATTCAGACAACCAAAGAAAAAATTAGATGATACTTTGGTCTGAACCTAATTAGTTTAATATTTATACTTTGAAAGGTTGAGATTCAAATTGAATGTAAAAAGACTTGAATGTTCTAAGGTAAAAGGCTAGACCAAAATGGGTAGCATAACTTCATGTTTAAAATAAGAGATGGTATAACAATGGTTTAGAATTTGGTTCCAAAAGTGATAAGATATGGGAATAAATATGACATCATAATGATGTGCTCTCAAACAAATGACATGGCAAAATATTTTGGACTAGAATATCCAAGGAAAATGTTTGAGATGAAATGGGAAGTGTAACAATACCCCGTATAAAAAATAAACACATAAATGGTTTTTGAATAACTTTTCAAGCTATAAAGTGCAACACAAATGGACGAAATGACACCTCTTAGGCCAAATGGGTGTACAAGAAACAATAAATGTTTTTGGATTTGTTTATTGAAAAAAAAAATTTTTGACTAAAACCATGCAAGTAAAAAGGAAAAACAACAAAAAAACCTAAGTGTATCATCCTAATCCTAAAAAATGACAAGGTGGCTTCATATAGTTACATTTAATTTATATACTTTCTCTTGAGAGGGAATTATGTTGTTTAATCCAAAATTAAAATGTGCATGAAAAGTAGGGTTTTAGGCTCCATATTCTCTCAATAGTTCATACTATGATATATTTACATTAAGTGGGGATATCTAAACTATCCATTTTCATACATTATAAATGGTCTCGTAGGTGTGGTTAACACTAGGGAACAACATGTCATTTAGATCCATGTTAACTAACTTATTGTGAAAATGTCTTATCCTTTTCACAACCACTACATCCATTAATTACTTGGTGTAGAATGATGTTCAACTTAAACATATGTTTTGAGGTAGTCTCTTACTAATAGAGCTTTCTTAACCACTCAAAAAAGAGTATTAATAAGTTGACCTTAGTTTATATACCCATACCATGGAGTGAGGTTGAAGTGATGTTGAGAGATGAATTCCCAAGTGAAAACTTCCCTATATAACCCATATGGAGGTGATGAACTCCTTCTCACAAGCCAAAAATACATATAATAAAGTAAGTGGATGGACTTTAGGGTTGATTTTTAGGTCAACCAAATTATTCATATTTTGGGGAGGGCCTTAGTGACTTTCCTTCCATGCTTTCTAGACAAAAGTGACAAATGCAATAAGTGAGTGTTTTTTATCACCCAAGTTCCCAAAATGGGATGGGGGGAAAGCATACATGAGACACTTGTCTTACTAAAAAAACACTCAACAACAAACATAAAAAGGAAAACTCTTGAATATTTAACTAAAGTGAGAGTTCATTTTTATAGCACCAAATGAAATATGTCATGATGTTTATCCCCTTGTCATTGTTTGAAAACTTTAGACAAAATGAAAATAACTACGTAAAATATTTTATTTGAAAACTTTAGATAAAATTAAAATAACTATGTAAAATATTTTAAAACACCAAATCTAAATGTAAGTTTTGAAACATAGAGTGTTTAAAATTGTCTTTTTCTGGCCTTTGGGTCCTTAAAAATGTGTTATGGGGTCCTTGTTCTTACAATAAAATTGTAAATGGATAAATGAATTTTTAAAATTATCTCTTAGGTTTCAAAACATTTACACATGGTGACAAACTACAGAAACACAAATCAATACTATAACTTCTCTTGCAAAACTATAACTAATTATCACAAAACTACAACTACATGCAAAATAGACTTTTAGCACAAAACCATAACTCTTAAAGTAATATCTCTTAAATTAAGATAATATCACCACTCTTAAGGAAAAATTGCAACTTACCCTATAACAAAAAAATGGCTGGTTTAAAACCATGATAGTTAAGGTAATATCACAATAGTAAGCCAATATCATAATTGTAAAGTCATGATATTGTGCAATATCACTATGTATCATGTAATATCACATAATATAACAATTAGAAACACAAAATCATAACTATAAATGCAATACCTCAATTGTAAATGCAATACCACAACTAGAAACATGAAACCATAATTGGAAATACAATAATGAAACTAGAAATACAAAACCACAACTAAATTTACAATAATGCAACTAGGGAGTTGCAATATCACAATTAACTTTCAAATAATGTAACTAAGAAGCTACAGTTATGTAACTGACTTTGTAATAATGAAACTAACTTTGTAATAATGCAACTAGAAGTTGTAATATTGTAACTACATAGAGAAAAAGCACAATTTCTTGTGTAACATTTGTGAGATTTATTTTTTCACATTTTTGGTCATCAAGTTTATATTTTGACATGAAAATTGTTGGGAAGATGTCCCAAAATATTTTGGGAATAACTTTGTGGGGTTTGGGTTCCATTGGGTGTGCAATTATGTCAATAAGGAATACATAGCAGGGAGTTTAATATTGTGTTAGTCCAATAAAAAAATCAAAATAACACACTAAACATTTAACACCTCTATCCTAAACACTAGGGAGAGCATAGGTAGAAAACATACAAATGAAAACACAATTAGAACATAAAATAAATAATTATTTTACCTTCCTTGGAGATTTAAATGGATTATTCAAGTTGCTTGCTTGGTTTTATGCATTAAGAAGTCTTTACCAATGAATCTCCATTTTTTTCTTCTCTCTTTGGTACCTTAGCTTGGATGATTAGTTTATGAATTTGACATCGTATTGAAGACACTAGAAAACTACACACTTGCAGTTATAGGTATCTGAATGCTTTAGGACCACCTTAAATCCTCTTAAAACCTTCCTAGCCCCTTTTTCCACCTTCCTAAATTAATCAAAATCCCTATTCTACCCATTTTTATTCAAAAAGTATTATTTTAAAACACCATTCAAAAATAGTTTTTGAAATCACTATTCATGAAACACTATTCATGAAACACTATTCACCATCACTATTCACTATGGGACCCACTTTCACTATTCATGATGACATGGAATATGAAATGGAAAGTGACATGGAAAATGACATGGAATGTGATATAGAATGTGACATGACATATGACATGGCAAAGTGACATGGCTTGGTACCCCACCTTTAGCCCCTTTTTCCAAGATAATTAATGACCTAATTTAAGTATCACAAGGTTCCCCACTTGAAATGGGTCGATTTTATCCTCAATGGTAAGTCATTTGACTTGGTTCTACATTTCACATGAAAATAGCCTTAAAAATTGACTTAGCTACCCCTTTCACACCTTGGGAGAGACAAAGAGCCCCCATTTTGGACTTCTTAGCCCCAATAAGATACTTATCATCCCAAATTGGAATCTTCACCCACCTCACCTTGACTCACCCATACCCATTTTAAAATTGGTGCCATATTTGGTGGGATAACTCTTAAAAGTCATAAATTAGGACAAATATGGGTGTAACAAAGTCGTTGGTCCCATTTTCAAACCATGTGCACAATTCCTTTTAAAATTAGACTTACATGAAAGGCAGGGTGACTTGAAAATATCCATATTAATCTTAAACCAACCCTATCCTTGACATTGGGGGAAAATGTGCCATACTTCCAAGATGCCCTCTTTTGGCATATTTTCTCACAAAAAAACTACAAATACCCCCCTCTCCTTCACCCAAGAGGAGGTGGAAAAGTTAGAGTATTTCTTCCCAAATTTTATTGTATGTGTTCATCCATTTGAATTAGGTCATTAATCTTCCAAATTTTGGATGGAAATAATTAAAATTAATGAATCTCTGCTGAAATTGCCTTAAGACATCTTCATCAACAATCTTCAACAAACCATCTTCATCAATAAGCATCTACAAACATTGAGGTAATATTTTATTTTGTTATTTAAATTTATTTATTTATTTAATTTTGGACTCCCTTCCCTTAACCTTTTCACTCCATTCACCATTCTTGTCTTCATCCCTTCTTCATTGTACCATTTGCCCTTTTACTCCTTTACCCCATTTTGCCTCTTTGCCATATTCCTCGCTTGACCTCTTTCACCTCTTTGCCACACTCGACATATTCTCTTCTTTGAATAATCTATAGATTTTATTTTTTTTATATTTTTATACTTGATAATTTACCCAACCCAAAAAAATAATCCTTTTCACCCTTACCATTTTACCCAAACCCCAAAACTCTAGCCTTGTCTTCACTAGTTTTAGCATGTGCTAGATTTAGTCATTTTTTTAATAAGTATTTCATTTCTTTTTGTGCTTAGCATTTAATTTATAATTAATTTAAATTAAATTACCTTTATTTTAATTTATCATCTTCATTTTTTTATTAGGGGAGTGGATTGACAACCATCCAAGGAACCTTTAGCTTCTTGGATCTAGCATATGCTAGGTAGTACACCCTGCATCTTTATCTAATTAACAAGCTTGTGGTAGTGTTATCTTATTTCAGGTATTCATTTCAAGACAAAAAGTAGTTATATCTTCATCTAGTCATCATTTAGTTCACATTTACTAGGTACACACCCTTCATCTTGTGTTTCTATCTTTTCTCATAAAAAACTAAGAAAAAAGCAAAAAATTATAGAAACATTTTAGCACACCCGGTGGGACCTAGCATCATCAAAGTGCCCTTTTCTTCCAATTTTTCATAGTTTAAATTTGCATGATCTCCTCCTTTATTTTATGCTCATGAAATCTGAAATCTGAAATTTCCTTTGGCATAAAGTAAATCTTTGGATTATTTTATGTTCATCAAATGAAATTTGAAATACAAAATTTCTTTTGGAACAAAATAAATCCTTGCATTATTATATTCTCATCAATTTTAAATCTGAAATTCCCTTTGGCATAAAATAAATCCTTGTATTCTTCTATTCTCATCAATTGGGAATCTAAAATTTCCTTTGGCATAAAATAAACCTTTGCATTATTCTATGCTCATTCAAAGACATCAAAATTTTTCTTTAGTTTAAAATCAAGAACATACATGGTTTGCTTGCTTAATTATCTCACGTAGATTTAATTAAATAGGTAAAATAATTGTAGATTCACTTTTCTTCTTCACACATAAACTGAACCACTTTCATAATCAACACACCAAACAATACTTGAGACAAGGTCTAACTTAGATTTCATCACCAAGTGAAAACCTTACCCCTACCCAGTTTTCATATTAAAATTTAATCATCGAGGGGTTAACAAACTCTATTTTCTAGTAGAGTATAAACTATAAACAAATTATATATTTTGGTTAAGCAACCCAACTTAGCTTTGGGTTCATAAAGTGTGGGGAGAAAGCCCCTAGTACCAAGCCACGCACCTAGTTTAGTACAGAATTGAATCTTGAATGCTTAAATATCCCAAAACTAAACTTAGATGTCTTTGTTTAGGACCTTTTTTAATCCAATTCCCTTCATACTCATTTAAGGCTTAATCCATCAAGAGATAATTAAAACTCTAGGGGTTAATGTTATTTAGAGCATGTTGATTTCTTTTGATTTCTTTTCTTTTTTCAACTACTTCTTGTTTGAGGTATGAGGTTTGACTTCCTCTCTTTGATATCTCACATGATCTTAACCCAACTACAGGTGAGAAACTAAACCAACCTGCCCCCACCTCCTTCCTCATCTTTACCCATGGAGTACATCTCAAACATCAAGGTGACACCTTATGATTCTCCTCATATGCCTCATTCACTTGATAGACCCTTGGTGGTCCCCAAAGGGGATGATAACTTCACCACCTATCTAGATAATAATCTAATAGCCTTACAACATTACCTTGCCACCTTGGCCCTTCTTGCCCCAACCTCTTTGATCCATCTCTTAAATTTGCCTTATGGCATGCCACACCACCTCATGGTGGTTGTCACCTCTACCTGACATTTTATTTGTCACACTTCTTCCTCAACTCATGGCCCTCCAATATGTCAAACCCAATCAAATGTCTTGACTACTGATCAATTCCCCTCAACCCTGACTGACTCATCTCACATGGACATGAGTGTGCCCCTTCCCATCGATACCCTACAAACCATGTGTCAAACTTACACCACTCATTATTCTTCCCCTCTTATCATTATCTAACCAAACAACACCCCTCTTCAAACCCTAGTGCTTTCAGTACCCCAAACACGTCTTCCCATCCAAACTTGGGTAACCTCTCAAACCCAACCCTCTCATACATCCATTCCCCCAACCATAATTGTTCTCCAATAAAAATCTTCCACCTCTTATCAATATGTGGCTAACCCATAAATCCATATATATCCCCCTACCTCTTCATTCATACCCATAAGTTCTTATTGGGTACCCCTCAACAAGCATTAACCTCTTACCACCATATTCCCTCTTCCCAACCATCCTATCAGTTTATTAATTCTACCATTCCCCCAACCCAACCCCAAAATAACTTGGTCAAGATGTTAATCGACAAAGTTAAAAATCTTGAATATTCCTTTTTAGGATCCAACAACCTCCTTTCCTATGATCAAATATGTAACAAACCCATTCCTCCATCTTTCCCAATCTAAGCCTACCCTCCCTAATGAGAACTAACAAAATTTACTAAGTTATAAAATAAGGAGGACCCCCAACAACATCTTAGGGAATTTCAACACTCATGTTACCTAATTTTCCATGATTACTCCTTGCTTCTCTACACATTCCATATGTCTCTAGAAGGACTAGCCTTAGATTATTATGGTGCCTTTCCTAAGCATTCTATCATCTCCTTCACTCAACTGACCCAAAATTTCTGGGAACACTTTTCAATAAATATCTCCAAGAAAGTATCCATTACTGACCTATACTCTATTTGATAATATGAAGATGAGTTTGTTGTCGACTTTGTCACTCATTTGAGAATCTTAATAAACCAACTTTCCTTCCCCTTACCTCAGCTAGAACTCAAAGAGAGTTTTACTCGAGCATGTGCAAAACACATATCCTCCATGTTGCATGTCCAAAGTTTTTATACATTTGATGAAGCCTTTACCATGGCTTATAAACTAGAAAATAGAGCCATTAAAGAAGGGAAGTTGAAGTTGAAAAATAAAAACTTAACTTACAAACCCAATGAGACCTCTTCATCCAAACCCAACAACTTAACCAATAGCAATACAAAGAACAAAGTGACCACTAATGCTATTATCCTCAAAGTTGTACTTCCACCATCTACCAACCAAAAAAACTCAAGGAACCAAACCTATAATTATTCAAATCATTCAAAACAAAAAAACCAAATGTGGAATAATCAAAAGCAATTAACTCCACTTAGAGAACCATATGTTCTATTTTGGAAAAAATGTTAAAGGCCAACATCATTCAACTTCCACCAATTAAACCACCTTAACATTTTGATCTTTCTCGCCCCGTGCTAGGATGTTATAATGAGAATGACCATTGTGTCTTTCATCGGGTCATAGGGAATGATATTAATAGATGTAACACCTTTAAGAATCTTGTCTAATACATCATCAACAAGGGGTATCTTAGATTAGATAACCCCAATGTTTCACCAAATCAAGATCTTGACATATTTAGATAGCCATTTCCAAACCATTCTCCCACCAAAAATGAGATCAATAACATTGAATGCTCTCCCAACACCCATACCATCAACATGGTTCATGGCATGCTTGATGACAAAGAACCTACTCATCAACCCACCAATTCCCCTCCACCTATGAAATAAGTAGAGTTACCTTCTACCCCTTTGAACACCCAAATAGAAGAAGTAACCATACCCAAAATTTCAATAGAAGCTTCCACACCTATCTCCCCTATCATAGAACCATGTGTTCCCTCTTTGAAGGCTATCTCACAAGAAAATATAGCCTCATCCACTAAACCTATAATTATGAAACCTTCTATCACAAGCCAAGACAAGGGTAAGAAAACCAAACTAGAACCCCCAACCCCTTCTTTGGTGAACCAACCTAGCACTTCTAAAACCTCCACCAAACCATCTAAAACCTCTTCTAAACTAACCAACCCCCAACCACCTGAAATAAATAAAGTAGCTAAACCTCCTTCAAAACTAACAAAAATAACCAAGGTAGTAAAACCACAAAAGAACCCAAAATCTTTAATTTTCCCTCCTTCAACCCTACACTCCATCTTGAACCCTCATCCCTCTACCTTGAGTATGAAGCCCATTATTTATACCAAAACCCTACCACCTCTACTAGTTACACCATCTCACTTCCTTTCTAAAACATCTCTCCTACCAACACTAGCAATACCTAAGCTACCTACCTTACCATCCTCTCCTTCTAGTTCATCAACCGTATTACCTAAACCAAAGCCATCAAGCAAACATACTAACTAAAAATCACCTATCATCATAACCAAAAACCAAAAAACCACCAAACCCCTACCACCTTTAGTGGAGCCATACTCAACCATTCTCCAAAGGTTCTTGAAAACCTCGTCCTTAACCTTACCACCTCTCAAATGTTTCCAACCTATCAAAACTCTTGACCCTTCACATCCTTAACCAAAATGGTTCAATGCCAACTTAGTCTGTACATACCATAGGACACATAGACATGACACAAAGCATTGAAAATTTATCTAAGAAGTCATTGTTGGGGATCAACCAACAATATGATTACACTTATGAAAGCAATAAACTGCAGAATTAAATCAGATAGATAAGTAACTAGAATGATAAATAGCAAAGAACAAGAGAAACAAGAAACCACCTTGAAAACTTGTATTAAACTCTTTATAGAAGGAATACAATTGAAGAAACTTCTTTCTTCCACACCTCTCTTAGATTTACAGATCTCTCTCTAGATCTCTTTCCCTCAAGAGCTCTCTCTCTCTCAAGTATAATCAACTCCAACAACTTGGATTGATTCACCTATGCAATTTTGTAATGTTCTTCAACATTCACATACAATGAACTACAATAAGCTAAGAAGATCTAATTCTAATATAGAATTAGGAAACTTGAGCATGCACTTACAACCAACAGTTAAGCCTCTTGAACAAGGGCTCTAAAAATAGTCTTACTAATAATAGAGATACGGACTTAAGACTACAACTTAATCTCATCATGCAAACACTCAGTTCTATCCTTAGAAATAGCTTTTTGGATGCACAGGTAACTGATGCCAGTTCCTGCCTGCTTGCACCTGACTGACGTCAGCTGATTCCTATCGATGTCGACGTCTCTTCAACTGCTCCTAACCGATGTCGGTCGCTCCTGATCGATGCCAGTGACTATGTAAACCTAAAACTTTGGTAATGTGCTCCTTGGTGGAGCTTTTAGGCTCCACACCTTAACAATCTCCCACTTGGAGATAAACAGCTGCACCAGTACCTGTACAGCAACATCTTCTAGCTCCTCCATCTTCAACTCAATCATGAAGACCAACAGAAGTTGAATGAAGATTCAACTTCTCCTTTGTAATCAGCTTGGTTAACATATCATCAGGATTCCTATCTGTATGGATCTTCTCCAGCTTCAACTCACCATCCTCCAATACCTGTCTTATGAAGTGGTACCTAAGCTGTATATGCTTTGTTCTTGAATGAAAGGCTGAATTCTTAGCCAAATGAATGGCACTCTGACTATCACTGTATAGCCTGCAACTCTCTTGCTCCTTTACAAGCTCTTCCATGAACCATGTCATCCATATCATCTCTTTGCTAGCCTCTGTGGCTGCAATATACTCTGCTTCTATAATTGACAAGGCAACAACCTTCTACAACTTTGATATCTAGCTAACTGTCATTCCACCAATAGTGAAAACATATCCTATGGTGCTCCTCTTGCCATCCAAATCACCTGCCATATCTGAATCTACATAACCATGTAGAGAAGTATCTGAACCTCCATAGCACAAATGCCTACTGCTGGTTCCTCTCAGATATCTAAGGATCCACTGAACTACTTTTCAGTGTTCCTTTCTTGGATTGGCCATATACTTACTTACAACTCCCACTGCTTGGGCAATATCTGGTCTAGTACACACCATTGCATACATTAAACTCCCTACTATTGAAGAATATGAAACTTTACTCATGTACTCTACCTCATCATGTGAATTAGGACATTGTTCTTTACTCAACTTAAAATGTTTAGCCAAAGGTGTGCTTACCAGTTTAGCATCCTGCATATTGAACCATTTCAACACCTTGTTCACATAATCCTCTTGAGACAAAATCAACCTATGATTTTTCCTATCTCTCTTAATGCTCATGCCAAGGATTTTATTTACTGCTCCCAAATCCTTCATGGCAAACGTTTGAGCTAATTTCACCTTAAGCTCAGAGATATCCTGCATGTGTGATCCTGCAACCAGCATATCATCTACATACAACAACAGAATAATATATCTACCATTATCCAATCTCTTAAAATACACACAATGGTCAGATTGACACCTAATGTAGCCATGCTCAGTCATAAACCTGTCAAATCTCAAATACCACTGTCTAGGAGCTTGCTTGAGGCCATACAAGCTTTTCTTCAATCTGCACACTAAATTCTCCTTACCTTTGACCTCGAATCCTTCCGGCTATTCCATATATTTTTCCTCATCCAAATCTCCATGAAGAAATGTTGTCTTAACATCAAGCTGCTCAAGATGCAAATCCTCAATAGCAACTAAAGACAGTACAACCTGTATAGAAGTCATTTTAACAATAGGTGAAAAAATCTCACCAAAATCAATACCTGGCTTTTGTGTGAATCCTTTCACTACCAACCTGGCCTTATATCTCATCTGTCCATTCTCACCTTTCAACCTATAGTTCCATCTGTTCTTCAGTGTTCTCTTACCAGCTGGTAACTCAACCAAATCCCATGTTTGGTTCTCTTTCAAGGACTCCATCTCCTCAACCATGCCACGCTCCCACTGACTCTTGGACTCCACCTATAATGCTTCTTCAAAACTCTCTAGTTCTCCACCATCAGTTAGCAATAAATAGAATAATGAAGGAGAATATCTAATTGGAGGTTTACTTACCCTTTTTGACCTCTTGATGGGCGTCTAAGACTCATCCACAACACGTTGTCCACCCAAATTCTCTGACAGTGACCGACCTCGATCACTTCCAGGCCTGTTACTGGCTGACGCTGGTTCTTCCTGACTGACATCGGTGCCTATCCTGCCGACGTCGGTCTCTATATTGCTGACATCAGTTTCTGTTCTATCGACATCAGTTCCTTTCCTGTCGACGTTGATCTCTGTGTTTTCCTGCAAGTGATTATTTCTTTTTCCCACGAGCTCATTTTGGATCGTCACCTCATCTAATTCACCATTACTCTACCCAGATTGATTTAGCTTCTTCAACTAATCACTATACATCACTTTTTTATTAAAAACAACATCACAGCTCCTAATTATCTTGTTAGTTCCTAGATTCCAAAATCTGAAACCAAAATCATCTGAGCCATAGCCAATAAATGTGCACCTCATGGACTTAGCATCCAGCTTCTTTTTATTTTCCTTATCTACGTGCACAAAGGCTTCACAACCAAAAACTTTGAGATATGAGAGATCTACCTTTTTACCTATCCATGCCTCTTTTGGAATTCCACCATCCAGAGCTGTAGAGGGTCCTCTATTAATCAGGTACACTATAGTGTCAACAGCTTCTGCCCAAAACTCTAAGGGCAAACCAGCATGTAATCTCATACACCTTGCATGCTCCATTATTATTCTATTCATCCTTTCAGCAATTCCATTCTACTAAGGTGTCCTTGGAACCATCCTTTGCCTATGGATTCCATGCATATAACAATAATCTCTAAACTTATAGCTGCAGAACTCACCACCATTGTCAGATCTCAGGCACTTCAATCTTCTGCCTATTTCATTCTCAACCATAGACTTCCAAATCTTAAAAGTCTTAAATACATCAAATTTCTTCTTAATACAATAGATCCATACCTTTCTTGTAGCATCATCTATGAACATAACATAGTACTATGATCCTCCAATAGAAGCTACCTGAGCCGGTCTCCACACTCTGTGTGAACAAGCTACAACTTATGCCTCTTCTTTGTTGACCTAGTCTTAAGAAAACTCACCCTCTTCTATTTTCCAAACACACAATGCTCACAAAATTATAGATCTATGCTTTTCAAATCTGAAAGCTTACCTCTTGACTTAAGAATTGACATTCCCTTCTCTCTCATGTGGCCTAGCCTTGAGTGCCACAATTTAGCATCCACATCTGAAGTAGATAATATAGAAGGAGAATTGTTAGTAACACAATTACATAAATAGAGAGTACCTACTCTCTTACCTCTGGCCATAACAAGTGCACCCTTGGTCACCTTCCAAGATTCAGCTGTGAGAGTTACTGTACAACCCTCATCCCCTAACTTTCCTACAGAAATCAAATTTCTCTTCAAGCTAGGAACATGTATAACATCTCTCAACACCCATGTGTTGCCATTCTGCATTTTCAGCTACACTTTACCTTTACCAATAATTTTACAAGGCTCATCATCCCCTAAGTACACTATTCCAAAATCTCCATGGATATAGTCACTAAAATATTCTCTATTAGGGGTAGCATGAAAAGATGCACCAGAATCTAAAACCCAAGATTCTATATTATTATGCAAAGAGAATATTAAAGCATCTTGTGCAATACCTACAACCTTTGCTTCTTCCTTTCCTTCGTGTTGATTGTCCTCCTTAAGCTTTGACCAACAATCTCTGCTTATGTGCCCCATCTTTCCACAATTCTAGCATTGTGGCTTCTTGCCATTTCTGGATTTGGATCTACCTCTCACCTTAGACTTAGATCTTGATCTCCTCTTGCTCTTCTCTTTTTCCCTTCCCCTACTCTCAAAACTTAAAGCATTCCCTGATGTTTCCTCTGTGCTTTTCCTGCGAATTTCCTCATTCAAGATAACACTAACAACATCCTCTACTTTCAAAATATTTGAAGCAGATGCAGTATTACTAACTGCCATTACTAAGCTATGCCATCTTTCAGGCAAAGAACATAATATTAAAAGAGCTTTAATTTCATCATCAAACACAATATTGACTAAACTTAATTGATTTACAATTCCATGGAAATCATTCAAGTGATTAGATACATATCCACCTTCCTGCATACGCAAATTAAATAACTGCTTCATAAGATATACCTTATTAGAAGCTGAGGGTTTTTCATACAAATTTGCTAAAGTAGTCATTAACTCTATCGTAGACTTTGCCTATGATAAATTAGATATCACAGTAGATGCTAGACTTAGTCTTATAGACCCCAGAGCCTTTCTATCAAGAACTTCCCATTCTTCATCATCCATGTCTGTGGGCTTCTTTGCAATCCCACCTAACGGTAAGTATAGATCTTTCTGATACAGATAGTCCTCTATCTACATTCTCCAATGTTGATAATTTTTGCCATTGAACTTCTCCATTCTCAGTTTACTTTCTTCTACCATTGCTTCTCCCACTCAAACAGAAATCCCTGCAAAAACCCCTGTGAGTAACCTATAATCAATACACACTACACAAATATGAACCACCTGTTAGTGAACCTGAGCTCTGATACCACTTATGGATATCAAGCTCTAAACCTGCAACCAAGCTCTGATACCACTTATGGATATCAACCAACAATATGATTACACTTATGAAAGCAATAAACCACGGAATTAAATCTAATAGATAAGTAACTAGAATGATAAATAGCAAAGAACAAGAGATACAAGAAACCACCCTAAAAACTTGTATTAAACTCTTTACAGAAGGAATACAATTGGAGAAACTTCTGTCTTCCACACCTCTCTCAGATGTACAGATCTCTCTGGATCTCTTTCTCTTAAGAGCTCTCTCTCTCAAGTACAATCAACTCCAACAACCTGGATTGATTCACTATACAATTCTATACTATTCTTCAACATTCACATACAATGAACTACAATAAGCTAAGAAGATCTAATTCTACTATAGAATTAGGAAACTTGAGCATGCACTTACAACCAACAGTTAAGCCTCTTGAATAAGGGCTCTAAAAATAGTCTTATTAATAATAGAGATGCGGACTTAAGACTACAACTTAATCTCATCATGCAAACACTCGGTTCTATCCTCGAAAATAGCTTTTTAGACGCACAGGTAACCGACGCCAGTTCCTGCCCGCTTGCACCTGGCCGATGTCGGCTGATTCTTGCCGACGTTGGCGTCTCTTCAACTACTCCTGACCGATGTCGGTCACTCCTGACCGACGTCAGTGACTATGTAAACCTACAACTTTGGTAATGTGCTCCTTGGTGAAGCTTTTAGGCTCCACACCTTAACAGTCATCCATAACTTATATGAGGATAATATGTTATCAGATGAACCTTCCTTAACCAAGCTATCCCAATCTAACCAACAAACCAAAACTACCACACAACCCATAACTTCCATAGTAAAAACAAATTTTAAGAAGGCTCCCAAAAATAAAAACCTATCACCTCTAACACCTTTGCATGAATCTTATTTAACCATTTTATAAAGGTTATTGCAAACCTCTTCCTTAACCTTACCACCTATTAAACCTTTTGACTCTATCAAAACTTTCAATCCCTCATGCCCAAAACCATCATGGTACAATGATGACCATGTGTGCTCTTACCATAGGATACTTGGCCATGATACATAAAATTTCAAGGATCTTAAAACCATTATCCACTAGCTTTATAGTAAGGACAATATGTTATCAAATGAACCTCCATTGAGCCCATTACCAACCCAACCATCAACCAAGCCTACCCAACACTTGCCTATTCCCCCATTCTCACTTAAGATTAAGGAGGAACTGAAGCAACAAGCTAAACCAACACTTCCTTTTATCCACACCATCTATAGGGTTACCCACTCTCAAGTCCAACAAAAGGATAAGGGAAAGGTTAAAATGTCCATTCCATAGACATACCCTTCAAAACCTTAACATTTTAACTAAACTTAACCACAAACACTTTCACTTTGGGATATTTTCCCCACCCATATTTAGATTAAACTGGGGGAAATTTCCTTTCATAAATATTTAACCATTTATTAGCTTTAACCATACCTGAACCATTAACTAAACTAACCCTTGTATTTTTGCCTCAACCTATCAACCCAACTTGAATCAAGTGGCATATCAAATTGGGGGAACCCATTTGGACACCACTTGACCTATTTGGGATACAAATTCTCCCATTGCACCATTAGAGATTACCCACTTCCATCAAACCTAACCAACCTTACCTAAAACCTTGGGAATTCAATATCAAAGATCTCAACGTAAAGGAAAATTAACATATGACCAAAATGGAGAAGAGTAAACGAGGCAAGCTTGCTTTCAATTAGCTTGGACTCTACATCATCAACCATAAGTATGGATCATGAGCTTATCATTTGTCTTCTCTCAAAGGCAAACTATAACTTTAGCCTCTCAACACTTCATATCTGTGTTCATTTTTTTGTTAAAGAAGGATCAAGCTCACTTGTTTGTCTAACTTAATCTCATTCCTTGATTATAAGATTTTAACCTTCACCCACCTTCCTCCTCCCATGAGGATAATTGATTAAAACATATAACCATGTGATTAACCATGATAGTCATGGCCTAATCCTAAATATGGGTACTAGGGCTCTACTCATAGCATGGCTCTCATGGATACTTTGCATCTCTAACAAGATGGAATCCCATGGTCATTCTCTCTCAAAACCATACCCTTTCACATATCATTAACCTTCTTGAGTAAAGTTTCTCCCTCATAAAGGTAAACCTCTAAACCTAATTAGACTGGTCCATGTCTAAACACATTTCATCTTGTAACAATTAATTGGGTCAATATCTTAAGCATTGTAGATTACTCCCTTGAAGGACAGCTGCCTAAAAACAAAAATAAAAATTGCCATATGTAAGGTAGACCACTCCCTTGAAGGACAACTATCAAGAACATTAAAACAAAACCAATAAGCTTAGACCAATCCCTTGAAGGATGGTTGAGTCAACTTTATCCAAAGTAGATAAATTTAATGGAATCTTCCCATATACATTAATAAAGCAAAAGGCCCACTTTCAAAATCAATTCTAAAGATAAAATTGGCTCTCAAGAAACATAATAAGTTAGAAGCTACAATCAAACTTTCCCATGTAAACTTATCACATTGATTAGTCTACATCTAGCATATAACATGGAAATATCTAATACCATTCTTAGGTCACCTATAGAAGGGGCAAACTAATTCACATGAGGTTATCATACACATCACCCATTACCCTTCACATAACCTATCACCCATTTTCCCTTTTGACTATCTGTAAATCAAGGGATTTAGACCTTACTTGACACCTTGTGATCAAGGAACTTTTTTATCAACTAATGATCATTCATGTGTAACGTTTTAAGGGCTTATATTCATTATGTTGATCCCACTTCAGGCCCATTTTTAGTCCCTATCAAAAATGAAGCATCATGCCCTATTCTCATCTTAATGTACTTGGTTGATGTTTTCATCACAACTTTTACCATCTAACATTACAACAATAATAGTCATTCATTTTATATTGAGTGAGAATACAACAACCATCAACATAAAATTCATAACCACAACCATAACATTCAACTAGTAACATCCAACACATTTTATACATGTTTACATCAAACTATGAAATATTTTATTTAGGGTGTGAGGAGTCACATGACACATGAAATATTTTATTAGATTACACATGCATTGCCTAACACATAGGCATACATTATTTTCCTACCTATGCATTAAACCAATTATTTGTTAACTCTAGATTTGTGTTCAACCATCCTTCTACTTAATTTATAGTATTTCTTATCTAAACAACCACTACAGGGTATACTCTATTCTCCTCTCCCACATTCATCCCCATAGAGCAAGAATCATACTCTGATCTAAGTATTTTACAATGATGCATTCACCTTCTTTCCCCTTTTTCCCTCTTATTCCTACCAACCCACTACCACATGCTCTGAGCATCAGGCCCCAACCATTGGTAGTGTCTAATCAAATAAGGTAGTCTTTTCTATTATGCCAATTAAATGTTAATTTGTAGTAAGGGAACCACCATCTTCTCCTATCCATGAATCCTTTGGTTAGTTAGGCCCAAAATATCAAAACCAATAATTCATTGGTTCCACAGAGCTAGGACAGAGGATGTAGACATGGCCACCATTTGTCTAGCATGCCCATGCAGCTCTTGGGTCAGGCAAGGTCCATACTTTATTACTCACCACACTACTAACTTCCTTACTTGTAATATATACTTGATCATCAAATAAGTTCTTTTCAATTCATCACTTTGCTACTACCCTTAAAACTCATCTTGTAGTGGTGATGAACCTTGGCCACAACAACTCTAAAGATCTAGATAGATCCCAACCTCCTAAAACTTGGCTCATAATGATAAACACTATCTCCAAACTCCTACCCTCACATAATTTTATAAGGTTTAACCTCCTAACAAAGACACCTCTTCTTTGGATTAGTTCGATTAAAGGTCATTTGTGTTGTTAAGCCTAGTATTCCCTTCTTATTTACCCTACCTTACCCATCCACACCTCTCATCCTATGACATGTGGGATCATTATGGTAACTATTCACCAACCTACCCCATTCACTTTTACCATTACCTTCACCATAACCCAACACCTCTATTTTTTCACCAAAATCTCCTATCATTGGCTCAAACCAACCCATGTGGTTCATCCAATTAAGGTGACCAACTTGGAAAACACTAACCCCAACCCCTAGTTATATTTAAACTGGCCTAATGTCCATATACTATGTAGGCACTACTTATGAGTAGCTCAACCACTAACATTTCCCTTTCCTACCCTTCACCTTCAACCATGAGCAAATTAAAACCAACCTTAACTAGTTCTAAATTATTGTCAATTTTGCATCCAACCAACCTAATCTAAATCATGGCATCCCATTTGCAAGCCACTATCCATCCTTTTAATTAAACTACATTGGCCTAATGTACATTTCAACTATGTAGGCACTACTCATGGGTAGCTCAGCCACTAACAACTAACTCCCCATTTCCTAACTAATTTCTACTGCTAACCATGCCCCTCGCCTAGATCATCCTAAACCAAGACTACCTTGAACATTCTTTCTTTGCACCCTTGGGTTCTAATACCACCCATCTTGTCCACCTTTTTTTCAAGTTTGTCAATCTCTTTTAATCAATTTTCTAGCTTGTAAATCTCTTTTAACACAAGGGTTGACAACATTCCCCATTGACCCCCTTTACCTCCCATAAAGATGCCTCCTACTTTGCTTCATTGGTCTACCCATCATCTTTCCTTGTGAATGCTTCGTGGCCCACTTCCACACCCACCTTTTTCATTTTCTACCTCTCTTTCACCTTATTACCAACCTTACCCTTTATTCCCTTCAACTTCTTTCTCCATCCTCATCATCTCCCCTCCCCCTTGGCTATTTGTCCTATCCCCTTTATCACTCTCTTTTCCTCACCCATTCCACTTCATACTATGCATCTTACAAGCTTTTTGTTTCTTCTATTTCTACACTTTTTATTTATGTGTACCACCACTCTCTACCATTCTACCACTCTTTCCTCTATACCTATTTTCCATTCTTCCTGTTTGCTTTTTTTCTATCCTTTCATCATTTTTATCATCCCCTTTTTCCTCCACAACTAGTTTCTCCCTAGGTATTTATACTTTTATAAGCCTTCCATAATTCCCCTTTTATTCTTACCTATTTTTTCCTATGTCCCTTTTCACATTCCCATTTTTCCTCTTTTCATCTCGGTACTTACTTGTGTTTTGCATCTATGTGAGTATCCATGCTTTAGTTATTCCTTTTTATCATCCCTTGTATTCATCTCATTCTTTCACCCATTGCATTTCCCTTTTATTTCTCTCTCATTTTCATCACTAAATCCTTCTTTTCAGTCTTTTAAGACTTATTTTCAAGCCTTTCATGGCCACCCAATAGCTAGGTTCACCATCTTTCATTCTCCATCCTTTTCATTTCTTCACTTATGCCTTTTATTTTCCTTTTATCTTCATCATTACCTAAAAATCCTTATTTTTCATCCATATGACCATGCTTGGATCCTTTCATCCCCCTTGGTCACCTTGATGTTTCTCTTTTCATCCATCTCCTACCCAACCCTTTAGCACTTTCTACTTGACACTTTTCACTGATTTCCCTTTTTTACCTAATTTGCAAATCATGTGACCAAAAAATGTGCACAATTACTGCCAGCTATTTGGAAGAAGTTTCCTTCCCCATCCCCTTGATCTTTCTCATTTTATATCCCTTTTGCTATGCTCTTTCACCATTTTTGGAATCAAGATAAAAACCACCTTCAAATGGGAGATTTTGGATATCTATGTGGGAACACAACCTGATCCCTCAATTAATTAATAATTTTATATCTTCCAAAGCCCCTTGATGTCTTTCTTAAAATTCCCTAAAAAATCAATGCTTGCTTATTTCAGCACCCCACTAACTCGAGCATCAAGGGTTCAAATCTTCACCATGACCTATTTACCCACTATGCTATTTTGTTTCCCTAAATCATTGAACCATACCCCTTCTATAGCCTATTCTTGAAATTATTTTAGAGTATGCACAATGTTGATTTATTTGGATGGTGATGAAAGACCCAGTTAGATCATCATGGCAATTCGAGTAGTACTAGATTTATTATAGCTTGGTACAACCTATTTTTCCCATTTTTTTGGTGGTAAAATTTTTAGAATTATTAGCCCTTTATTTTATTATGACATTATTTTTTTCCTTCCCATGTTTGGACTCTCCTATCCTTTTCCACCTTCATTTTTATCTATGAACTTATCACCTTTTCATTTTGAGGCAACTAGTTACCTAACACTCACAACCTCAAAAGAACTACATTAGGCCTAAAATTCATTTTGGACATTATGTCTATGGAGCTATGTAGGCAACATCCACTTGCCCAATGCATAGGGCATCTGATCAGCCACCCCATTCTAACCACCTAACCACCTTGCCCACATCTACCCTGATAATGGTTGCTTTTGACCTAACCTATTTGCATGTTTTACGATGCCCTTGCCATAGTCTTTTTAACCATACCATTACGATGCCCTTACCATAGTCTTTTTAACCATACCAACTGATTTTGCCATGTTAAACATTTGAACATTTAATATTTTGCACCACCTAGTATATGACTTGACCCTTGGTATTTTACATAAGATCACTTCCAATTTTATTTACCCACACAGACACCACCCCTTTTGTTATGAAGGCTAACAAGTGTACCCAACCAGCACAATAATAGTCACATGGTTTATTGGTCACCTATCTTCTTAGTACTAAAATTATTTTACCAATGTTGTCAAATTTCATCATTGTGAAATATTGACTACCACACTTAGTCACATTTTATGTACCTATTGGCATCTCACATTCCCCATTACCTTGTGGCACCACCTAGTGCATCCCCACCAATTGCTTATCAAGCTTACACTCGATTCAACCTCTCCTCATCAACTCTTAGTTTGAGGGGGAACACCTCCTCCCATATTTATATAACCCTGACTTTGGACCAAAAATACTATTTTTGTTTTCCAACTTATTAATTCAAAGCTGCATAACAAAAAGGAGCAAAATGTAGACACTAGAAAACTGCACACTTGCAATTTTAGGTGTCTAAATGCCTCAAGACCACCTTAAATCCTCATAAAACCTTCCTAACCCATTCTGACACCCTCCTAACTTATACAAAGTCCCTATTCTACCCATTTATATTCAAAAATTATTATTTGAAAGCACCATTCAAAAATAGTTTTTGAAATCACTATTCACAAAATAGTATTCATGAAACACTATTCACTATGGGACCCACTTTCACTATTCATGATGACATGGTATATGACATGGAAAGTGACATGGAAAATTACATGGCATGTGACATGGCATATGAAATTATAAATGGCATGGCATGTGACATGGTAAAATGACATGGCAAAATGATGTGGGAAAGTGACATGGCTTGGTACCCCACCTTTAGCCCCTTTTTCTAAGATACTTAATGACCTGATTTAAGCATAAAAAGGTTCCCCTCTTTAAATGGGTTTAATTTATCCTCAAGTCTAAGTCATTTGACTTATTTTTACATTTTCACATGAAAATAGCCTTTAAAATTGACTTACTTGCCCCTTTCACACCTTGGGAGAGACAAAGAGCCCCAATTTTGGATTTCTTAGCCCCAATAAGAGACTTATCAGCCCAAATTGGAATATTCATCCACCTCACCTTGACACACCCATTCCAACTTGAAAAATTGTTCCATATTTGGTGGGAGAACTCTTAAAATTCATAAATGAGGACAAATAAGGGTGTAACAAAGTCTTCGGTCCCATTTTCAAACCATGTGCACAATTCATTTTAAAATTGTACTTGCATGCAAGGTAGGGATACTTGAAAACCCCCATATTAATCTTCCACCAAATCCATCTTAGACCTTTGTGTAAAAGTACCATACTTCCAATATGACTTATTTTGGCATGTTTCCTCACAAAAAAACTACAAATACCCCCCCCCCTCTCCTTCACCCAAGAGGAGGTGGAAAAGTTAGAGTATTTCTACCCAAATTTTATTTCAGGTGTTTATACATTTCAAGGAGGTCATTATTATTCCACATCTTGGAGGAAAATAATTCAAAGAAACAAATCTCTGCTGAAATTGCCTCAAGACACCTTCATCAACAATCTTCAACAAACCATCTTCATCAATAAGCATCTACAAACATTGAGGTAATATTTTATTTTGTTATTTCAATTTGTTTATTTATTTATTTTTTTCCCCCCTTACCTTAACATTTTCACTCCCTTCACCATTCTTGTCTTCATCCCTTCCACATCTTACCATTTACCCTTTTACCCCTTTACCCCATTTTGCCTCTTTGCCATCTTCCTCACTTGACCTCTTTCACCTCTTTGTCACACTCGACATATTCTCTTCTTTGAATGATATATATATTTACCATTTTGTATATTTTCACCCTTTATAATTTACCCAAAAAAAAATAATAATACTTTTTACCCTTACCATTTTACCCAAACCCCAAAACTATGGCCTTGTCTTGACTAGTTTTAGCATGTGCTAGATTTAGTCATTTTTCTTTGAATAAGTATTTCATTTATTGTTTTAATTATAATTTAATTTATAATTAATTTTAATTCAATTAAATTTATTTTATTTTATCATATTCATTTTTTATTAGGGGATTAGATTGACAGCCATCCAAGGAAGCTTTAGCTTCTCGGATCTAGCATATGTTAGGCGGTCCACCCTACATCTTTTTCTAACCAACAAGCTTGTGGTAGTGTTGTCTTATTTTATTTATTCCTTCCAAGGAAAAAATTATTTATCTTCATTTGGTAATCAATGAGTGCACATTTACCAGGTACACAACCTTCATCTTGTGTTTCTATCTTTTCTCATAAAAACTAAGAAAAAAGCAAAAATTTATAGAAACAGGTATAACTACTTGAAAGGTTTACTTACATATATTTGAGAATAATAAATTTACACCAAAATATATTTGAATATATTTGGGCATAATAACATTACACAAAAATAGCTTAGATATCAATAGGTATGGTATTCTATTTATAGCCTCCAAAATTAACACTCACCTAAGTTGAACATGGAATGGGTTCAAATTAATCCTAGGTGAGTTAAGGCTAACTCCAATTGAGTTAAAATTTATCACGTAATTATTATTTTCAATTAATAGGCATGGATTTCAAATTAGATATTGTGAGATGTTTTGGAAGAGCTTGAAAACTCATAAAAGTAATGATGAAAAGGCTTGATATTTTGACTTTTAGAATTTTGATTTTTAGATATTCATTAATTTCAAATGGATAACTAAGCTAATAATTTGATCTATTTTAATTAGATTATTCATTTTGATTATAATTTTATCACTTTTAATAGTGATCAAGTGCCTTGTTTAATGGGTCTATAGACTAAACTACTAGTTGTTAGGTCATAAGGTGACTAAGTATGAATCCATGAGAGGTTATTATTGTGTATAGGATATTATCCCAAATAGGGATGCCTCAACATGATTCTAAGATTTTATGAGTGATTTGTGGATGAAATTGGGATGTTTAGTGATTCTTAGGCTAAATTTACAATTTTTGGTAGGAATCAGTCTAAAATTCGATTGGAAGCCAATTATGGCCAAATTGGTGTTTCTACAGTAACAACATTATTAATTAGAGGGGTTGAAGATTGACCATTATTTATATTATGGAGTTCTTGAAAAAAATTATGAAATCATATTATATATATGTATGTTTGGACATAAAGTCTGGTAACTATTACTTATCAGTTTCATCAAATCTATTGTTAAATTTTGCCATTGTAGGTTGGAAGGTAAGAAAACAAGTTTTGTACATTTTAAACCTTTTAAGAATAGTAATCTATGGAATATTATAAAATTAAATATTCATCAAATATGAAATTTTTGTATTTAAATTATGATTATAGATATAAAAGGATACAAACCCTAAGTGTGTCTAGGGTTAGGTTTTTAAATCTAGGATTTCTTTGTAATAGTTTTAATTATATTCAAATAAATTGAAAACCTAATATGAAATTGAATTTAATTTAGCTAGGTTGTCTTATAAATAATCAAAAAATAAGAAGTATGAAACCCTAAATTATTACACAAAAAATTGGATTAATGCAAGCTAGGGTTTGAAATAATATTTGAAGTAAGTTGTGTTTATGAAATGATTTAGCCTTTAAGGTTTTTACAATATAAATCCCATGTTTAAATTAAAGGGATGATATGTTTAATTTAGTTAAATAATATGTAATAATTAATCACTAATTTTTTGTGTATTTTGAATTTCTTTAACTTTTTAAAAATAGTAATAAATATGATTAAATAAAAAATTATCTAGAATGTGATTGTCATGGATGATCTGGGTTCTAAAAATTGGCTTTTAAATAGTTTTGAGTGTCATTAATAGGGTCCTAAGATTTGTTTCTTCACTAGATAATAGCTACCCATCTAGATAGCAGTGTCATACTACTATAGTGTCCTATAAGTGTCACTAGTGTCCTCTTTAGAAAATTGTTGCTATTTTTTAGGAGTACCTACACCTATGTTTTTTGTTCTTGTCTCTACACACATGAAATTATAACTTTGTGTTGTGCCTAGAAAACCTGATTTAGTGTGCAAACCTTAATACTCCTTATAATTATGGCATGGGATGAAAATGTTTGTTCATTAGTAGGATAGCTTAGATATCTTCAACATCCCAATGTGAAGAGAGTTGTCTACATATGAATACTCTGAGTAGGGATTAAGCCCAATGTAGTTCTCCCACCTAGTTCTTAATGAAAGAACAAGTGAATATTAGAATGAGAGTGGTTTTAAATTACTTGAGTGTGCTTGAGAATTGAAATAATTTAAATCTAGGCTTCAAGCCATTGTACATGATAGTATGTAGAAGTATGATAAAATAGGGATCAAATACCTTAATTTTTCTCAACTTATCTTTTATTTGAATAGGCTTTTGTATATATTTTCCATCTAGTGAATAGAAGTTAAATAGACTTATATTTATAGAGATATATATCTTGTGTAGATAATAAAATGTACTTAGGATGACCTTAGGAGGGGAGCGTGTTTGGAAAACTATCCATTTAGGATATTTATGGCAAAGGACAATTCACTCAATTGGGTACACTAGAACCATGTGGCTATAGTGTCCTTAATGTGGCCCTAGTGTCCACCTAGTAGACTACTAGGAAAATTGGAGTAGGATCTGGGAATGTTATCCTATGACTATGTTTGAACTAGTTGTAGTTGTTTGTGGTTTGGAAAAAGTGTGGTAAATGCTCTAGTATAGGTCTAGGGCTAAGCTAGGAATAGGCTAACTCAAGCGACACTCTTAGCATCCAAATACCACTTTTAGGTGACTATAAGGAGTAAAAAATGGAGAAGTGGTCAATTAGAGATTTTAGATGGAAATGGGTTGGTTGTTGAGAAAGGTTTATAAGGTCTATTTCATAGGTGGATCCTAACAATCTAGGAAAATCACTCTTAAAGAAAATAGATGGGGAAGATGTAAGAACATTTTTTTACCATGATAAGGAGCCTCTATAGGAAGGTGAGGGGATCTTTCATGGAACCAAATTTTCTTCTTCAACATTAGAAAAAATTTGCATATCATTGTATTATAAGAGGAAATAATTGTTTAAAAAAAATCCTTGACTGGAAGAGAAGGGTTTACAAGTTTTGAGACTTTAAAAATGGAAAGTGACAAATCAAGTAAATATAATTTGGAGAATTTGGTAGCCTTAAATTCTAAGCTATAAGATGAACTTGAAAAGGTTAAGTATGGGGCTTATTTGTCTAAAACTTTAAGGATAATATTATCTTTGAATTGAAATAATATCTCAGCCTAGTAGGTGATTTGGCTAATGAATTTCTTCTCTTTCCACCCCCTCCTAAGATTTATGTATTAATATTGAGAGAGAGGTGGTTGACTTATAGGTTTTTTAGGGTCATTTATAACTTGTCATTTCACATAACCTTTTTAGGGTTATTTATAACTTATCACCTCACATAACATCTTGTAACCCTTATGTCAATATTTTTGGACTATCCCAAATCACTTCAAGAATTTATTATATGAAGTTTATATCCATAATTGGGTACTACATATTTATCCTATAACCAAAATCTAATTGTGGGCATGTCCTACATTTATAATGAGAACCTATGCCAATATGAATGATAAGTATACTTGGATATTGAGAAGGTCTATCCTCTTATGATCATAAGGGAATTTCCCTAAACTTAGAAAATTATAATGTATATAAAGACTAATATGTTGAATTTTAGCTTCCACTCCTTTGAATTGGTGGTCATAATGACAGTTTTAGAGGATTTTATGTGTTGTGGAAGGAGTTTTTATTTAAGATTTATAATAGTTAATGTGAAAGACATGCACACTTACTTTTCATGTTTAATATGCAAGAGCCTCATTCTCCATCTAATTTTTTGCATGTATTTTTCCAAAATTATCTTTTATTATCACTATGTGCTCAATGTTATTGATGAATGGATTAGTCTTAAATTTCAACCTCCACTTTTTTGGCCCCTTGTACCTGACTAGAAACACTTTCTATCGTAAATGATAGACTTAAATCCAAAAAAGGATTCAAGTAGATACAACAAAGGGATTTCTTTCTCCAACAAATACTCCTTGTGATTTTCCTATTCATTTCAAAATTGTATGAGAGGAAGAATTAATAAAACTCATTGTACATAATTGCACAAAGCCCTACTCATGTTGGTAGATGAACTCTACAGGATTTTTTTGTTTGATGTTTGATACATGATGTTTGAAAAATGTTTTCTATATTTTTGTTTCTAAATATTTGGTATATCTCTTTTGATATTTTTAGTCCTCTTATATATGTTTCAACAATTCTTTTTTTCTACAAAAAAAATGATATAGATTCAACTTTTGAGTATTGATTACGAAAATACTATAAGCTATGTTTTATATATGATTTTGGATGATTTACTTACTTTTTTTGTAGATTAATTGAAAAATACACCCCTTTTCTTTTTCACCATTTGTTATTTATTGTGGATGATCTACTCTTTCCTATGAAATATTGTCTGCTTATGTTGTTACAGAAGTGGCTTTATCTAATCTATACAAAAAAAAAATCAAAAGAGTTTTATTTTAAGGAAACTAAACATTGTTCTTTAATAATTGATGGTTTTTTTTTGTTTAAATATGGTCTCAATCAAATGGCCTTTTTTTAATTTTATAAGATTTTAAATAAATTTTGTTTTTATTTGGGAGTTTTCCTTGTGATAACTCTTCTAATTTTATTTTGACTAAATTTTATCGAAATTAAGTTTTTTATGAATCTTTTTCTGATTAATGAAAGGGGTGAGGAAACCCATAAAAATATTTTACCGATTAAAAAATAATAATAAAATTATATATTCAATAAATCAAATAAAAAGACAAATTAAAAATTTATTATAAACTTTGTTTAAATGAACTAACTAATATATAAATAAATTAGGTATTACAAAATGCATTCTTCTTAAAAGGCCTACATTTAATTGTAAGGAATGAATATCTAAAAGGTAGAGTACCTTTTTATATATTTATGAAATTAGGGAAGGAAATAGTTTGAATTAAAAAACTACTCTAATGTAAAGCCAACCTAAAATTTTCAAATAAAAAAACAACTCTAATTTAAGCCTATTTGTATATGATATTTTATGATTATATAGCACCTTAGTATTTTAAACTTATGAAACTTAGACCTTGGTTATTCCTCTTAGTTCTTTAGCTTTCCCACTTTTTTAAGTCTCACATTTCCTCCATCTTTGTTCCCCTTGGCCTATATACCTTAGTATGACCATTCTTATTATGATGACCTAGGTCTTTTACATTACCTAAAATGCTTAAAATTTACATATCATCCATCTATACAAGTTCAAAACCTATACCTGCTTTCCTACTCCCTAGACATTAATGTCTAGGATAAATAGTAGTGACGATGTTACTATCCTATACTGACACAAATATCCATTTCCCTAAAGTCATATAATTTGGAAATGAATTATATCCTAATGGATGGATAAATTATTTAATGCAACTTGTTACTCTAAATGGATTAATATAAATAAAATATCAACCTCATTCATTCCTCACCTACGAACACCTAACAAAATACCAAAGATACTAAGGTAACTTATCAAAAGCACTCTATCAAGTACTTAATTAAATAAAGCTTCCCTATTTCCATACCAGTCATAGGTACATCACATCTATAGGTATAGAGTAATAAAGGAGCAGCCCAAGATCCATATTTTCCAAGTTACAAGTTAGGTCATTGTTGTACTTACTTTGCATATATTGCATTATTCACACACAATCCAACACATAAGGGATAACTACATGAGTCTAAATCCCTCTTTTGGAGTGTTGTCTATGTAGGTAGATCCCTTTGATATCAATTTCTTTGGGGTTATATCCATAATATGTGCCCCCTAACCCATTTTGCCCCAAGGTCACTATAAAGGTAGAGAACTAGGGTTTTTCCATTTCACAAAGAGAGGTAATCCATGAGCTAGATCTAAATGCACCAGATTGAAAGTAAAGTTTGACCCAAAATAATCCATGTGGTCACATCTTATTTTCATAAATATTATATATATTACACTAACATCAAACCTAGATAGTATCATTGATGTAACTATCCCAAGTTGATGTTACTATCCAGAGATCCATAAGTGTCAAATATAGAATGTAATGACTATTCCAAAGTCTCCTTCCAATCTAATTTCTTCCTATTCTAGATCCATAATTGTATTAACATAAAAATAAACTAAGTACATAACTTCTTTGTCACACACTCACTCACACACACACACACACACACACACACACACACACACACACACACACACACACACACACACACACACACACACACACACACACACACACACACACACACACACACACACACACACACACACACACACACACACACACACACACACACACACACATCATAATGATACTTTCCCTATTTAGCCTATACTCAACATCAAAAATTCAGTTTATGTTTATATTTCAGTTTAACATTTATTTAGCCTATTATATATCTAATTATCACCCTTGTGACATTTAATTTATATATACCCATTTAATAGTAATCTAAGGCTAACTCTAACTACTTGCATTCCATTTTTGGGTTAAACATTTGGTAAACCCAATTTGTGTAAAAGCAATTTTTTTACTCCCAAGATTTTTAACTAGCTAGGATTTTAGATTGTTGTACTTTTACTATTTTTCATGGAACTTAGGCATATCCTTAGATTTGGAGGTGTGCCTATTGAACATATTAATCTTTTCACCCATCCATATAATATGTTTCAATTTAATGAGGGATCTTATACCTTAAATCATGATTAAACCCATGTTAATGATAAAATAATATTGATAAGGTTATCATAAAAGAAGATTTTGATAATAAAAACCATGAAAAAAATGAAAATGAGCAAATAGATCATGATCAATTGCATGAAGTTGCAATGTTTTGTGAGAGAATTCAATAAAACACTAAATATCTTGATTAAATCTTAAAAACTATATTCAAAGAAAAAATCCAAAACTATAGTGGAAACATATCTCCCATTGAACACATTACAACCAAATACATCTAGTGGGGGCATAGATTATGTGAATAAACATTTGTTCCCTGAAACTACTATTGATATATTTATCATGGAATTACCTATTATTTCAACAAAAATATTAGTTGTAAATCCTATTAATACTCAAAACATGTTTTCATCCCCTTTGGTGACTATCTAACTTGCTAATTTAAATCATGTTGGGCATACAGTTCAATCATACCTTTTAAGTTATAAAGACCTTGGGACAAGATTGCAAACATTAAAGACAAGATTGCAAACATTAAATAAAATGTTTTAAAATCCCCTTATGATATAGATTTAAAAGATGTGTTGCATAACCCTCTTGCAATTAAAATATATTTTCACCCTTTTCCAACTATATTTGTTTCACCTAAGTTCACATTTTATGATGGCAAGGGTAATCCTGAACAACATCTTTAAAAAATTTATGTGGCATGCCTTGACTATGCTTCCAATGATAAAATTATTTAAAATAATTCTCAAGGACTATGCTTTAATTTGGTTCTATGATTTACCTTTCTAATATGTAAAATCATTAAAACATATTGCATACCAATTCTTAGCACACTTTTCTATTAATATTTCTGAAAAGGTTTCCTATGCCCAAATTGCCAAAATTAAACAAAGAACCAATGAAACCATCAATGCACATGTATTAAAATATAAGACAATGTTATTCAAAATTAATAATCTTATAGAAGACAAAAATTTATAATATATATTCTGTAGACACCTAAAACTAGCCACTAATGACCTTCAACTAGGCTTTTGACCAATTTCTAGCAAAATGCACAATTTAGGTTAAAAACACTAAAATATGCTAAAAGATTTAAACCTGTCATATTCAAGTGCCAATTTTAGACAAAGTATACCTAAATATGGTAATGTAATTTATGAGATAAATAAATTTGATCATATCATTTTGAGTCAAAATGACATTTTTGTACCTAGGTGATCTGGATTGCTCTTTTCTACCAAATTTCTTGCACAAGACATGTGCCCTTGTTATTTTGTGTTGACAACATCCTAAATGGGATAATGGATCCAACACATCTAACATCACATCCTAATTCTAATATAGTAAAATTTTGATCCAATAATATGACATTTTGACCAATTTGATTAATTTGTGTACCAATTGCCAAGATTTACATTAAAATTGACTAATCATGCTTAAAGCTAATTAATTTTGAATTAAGAGTTTAATTATTAATTCCATGGAACTTATTGAATATTTATTTTTATAAATTTATATTAAATAATTTCATCATCAAATGACATTATTTTTTTGGAAGACATCCTTAGGCTATAAATGCATAAAATATCAGGATCAAGCCTTCTCATGCCTCATTAATGAATTCATACCTCTTTAATGCCTCTCTATCCCAAATATTTATGAGATAATTTATTGAATTTGGCCTCCAAAATTGAATACATCCTTACCCACACATCTTCATCTTGAGATGGATGGTTCAAGTTCATTCTGATCATTTTGTAGAATCTATAAATAAGAGGTCTTACCTATTAAATTTTAAGCTCTTTTTATGTAAAGTTATAATGCTAAAAATATCCCTCAAACCATTGAAATTAGTGTTATAATTCCAAATTTTTTATCCAATCCAATCCTAAGCCATCACAAAGGTGCCAACGAGAAGAGGAGATAGACAAGCGTCCTTTGATGAATACTATTGAGCACAAGCTGAGCAAGCCACTTCAACAAGCTATTTGGAGCATCCAAGAAAGGTGAAGGATTTATTTGTATTTTTCATTCTAGTTGTGTTTCTCATTTGGTATTATTATTAATATCCCCCTAGTGTCTAGGTCTAGAGATGTATGCTAGTTAGTGTGTTCTTTCTCAATTTGATTTCATTTTGGAATTAACACAATACTAACTACCTCTCTTGAGTCAAATTCCTAGTCTACATAATGTCACACCCGATGGGACTTAGCATCACAAATTTGGTAAAATAACACCTAAAATCAAATTACTAACCATTTTCATGTAGGATGTTAGAGTGTGGAAGCAAAGGAGGTGAAAAATTAAGCAAAAGTCCATTTTTATAGAAGTCATGGTTTTGTCCTCTAGACTACATTCCTGTAGCTCACACAAACATGGTTTTATAATTTTAAGTCATAGTATTGTGTTTAAACTATGTTTTTATGGACTAACCTTGTTTTTATCTATAGATTTTGTATCTATATTACAATACCACTACTCATAAGTAGCGATATTAAAACCTCGTGACTAGTTAGTCATGATATTACAATACCGTGACTCGATAGTCATAGGATTATCTATCTAAGTCATGGGATTGAAAAAAAAATTATGGTATTGTCAACCCAAATCATGGGATTACCTAACCAGGTCATGGTATTTTTGGTAAACCATTAGCGATTAAGTGATAATACCATAACTCTCATAGTGGTGGTATTGCACTGTAACTCATGAGATTGTTGACCTAAATAGAAATATTACTAACTCAAATAGAGGGATTTTTATCCCAAGTAGAGGCATTGTGATTTTTATTAAACTAACCTGAGTAGTAATATTAACTATCTGAGTCATAGTTTTGTAGAGTAGCAAGATTGCACTGTCGAGTAGTGGGATAACACTGTATGAAACTCAAGAGCTCATTTTGCAAAGTTCATTATCTCATTTTGAAAATTTCTTCAAGGATAAATGAAACTTTGAATTTTTATTTGGAGGAATAACTTAAAAAAGGATCTAAATAAGCTTAATCTATTCTTTTTAAAGTGCTTAGAAAGGATTAGGAATATTCATTTTGATACATAAAGAAACACTTAAATGTTTTCTTGAATAGTTTGTAGTTGTTCCTTAAAAAAATTTACATCTTAAATCCAAGGGGCTAAACAACATCACCATATATTTTGTTTAGTGATTTAAAATTGAACACACTTAAATTTTTTGCAAAGTCATTATCATTGTTTTCTTAGATTTTTTTTTTTTTTTAAAAGTAAATATGGAGTTGTGTGTGTATGCTCTCCCCCCATCCCCTATAAGGAACTTTTGGGATCAAAAGTGTCAACTTCATTACAAAGCAACTTAGTCCAAAGGTAAAGAAGAGAAGTTGTGAAGGCTCTCCCAAAGACCCACATGGCTTGGGTGATCTAGAAACAACATTTAAAGATATTTTACTTGGTTTTTACTTTCATTGCATCTTGACTTATGAGGGGGACTTCATTACCTCCCATATGTTATTTAGAGAAGATTTTACCTAGGGTTTCATCTCCTACAATCATCTTCAACCCCTCTTCATGGGGGGTATATAAATTAGGATCAGCCCACTAGGACTAATGGTTTGAGAAGTTAAACCATCTCTTATCACTGGGGAGAAGCCCATAATTTATGATCATGTTGGGCATCACACTACATTGAGAAAGTGATAGATGTAGTGGTTGTAAAAAGGGAAATAAATTTTTACAATAATCCATATGACATAGACCCAATTGACATGTTGCTTCTCTTGCATGTTGACATGAAAGTCTTGTGCATGGGATCCATCTATAAACATTTGAAAACTTGATAGTCAGTTAACCCCACATTTTCATACCTTATTAGTTTAGGATTTAAGAGTATTAGTTAGTTAATTGGTCTTTATCTTAGATTACTTGGTTTTTGTGTGGAGTCAAAATTTGGTGTTAGCAAAAATGACATAACCAAACACATTATCCCCAAATTTCTTTGAACAAAGAGGAGTTATGCTTCCCAATTAAAAAACATATTTTTCCTTGTTCAAAATTATCATCATAGACTTTTTTTCATATCTTCCAAATTGTTACAATTATGCTACCCATTTGATTATAGACCTTTTCCCACATTTTATCTAAGTTCTTTAATGATATTTTAAAATTTGAAATTCCACTCTTACAATTTTTAAAGGTTGATGTGTTAAAGTGGGTTTGCCACTTTGAACTTGACTTTTTTTAACTTGAGTTTAATCCCCAATTTGAATTGAGGGCAATTTTTAGACACTAAATCATTTTCATCATTTGGTATGACTCAACTCATCTTACGTATCACTCATGTTTTGAGTCCTAGACCACATTTTTTACTTCCCATCCTATTTCACCTTTTGTCTTAAATCCATTTGATAAAACACTTACACCTTATATATCTATCAAACTTTATGTGTTTGTATCATTTGAGTTGAGGAGAGTAGTGTTATGCTACCAAAATCATTTTAAAACCATTTTTGCCTTAGATTCTTGAAGAAAACATTTACCATAACTTTTGATAATTTTTGTGTGGTTACACTACTCAAATTATTTTGAAACTTATTTCATAAGCCTATTCACATAGAGTCAAAGTTTTTCCATGTTTTAACCAATCTGAGTGTATCCATTTATGAGTCTTTGTCTAACATGGTTATGCCATTCACCTTTGTATAGCTTCTTGGTCAAAATAATATAGTTTGTGAAATTATTTGGGAGAAAATAAACTATCTCTAAAGTGCCTTTTATTTATTACCTCATACTTATTTGATCAAGTTCATGTCCAAGAGTCAAATGCCTAATTTTTATTAGAAGTGTTTCAAATTTTTTAGATTAAAAATCTCACCTTTGTTTAAAAGTCTAGATTTTGACACCATTTGGACAAAAGTCCTAGCACATGCTTTGTTTGAGCCTAGATTTTGATGCCACATTTGGCCAAAAGACCTAGAAAAAATTATTTTACCTAGATTAGACTGATTTGAAACACTTTGACCTTAGAGTTTGGTATTTTGATTTTCAGTCCATCTACTTGACCTTTTTCTATGAGAAGTGTAACATTAGACACTTGACATTAACTTATTTTATCACAAGTCTTTGCATAAACCTTTTTGGATATACATATCCATCCTTTTAAACAAGTTAGACCAAGTTTGAACCTCTTTTTAGACATCTCATTTTAAGAGTTTGTAGAGCTTTATTCCCTTTTTGTCATGAAATATTTACTATGGATCCCAATATGTCTTCCTACACTTGTATTGGCCTCATGGACAATCCAATATTTAGTAATGTGGTTACATAAGAAGAAATGGTTCAAGACCCTTATGCAGATAATGTTGCTTATGATATGGATTCTTATCCATCTTATAACACTCAAATAGGGGAACAAAACCAAGAACCATTGGCTCATTATTTGGTATGCATGCCTCCATACTCAAAGAAGGATCGAGATCAAATAGATTAGTATCTAGCTTTGGTACATATAGTTGAAAAGCTAGTTCTTCAACAATCATACTATGTTAGTGCAAAAAAAGTTAGCTGCCATTACGGATGGCTCCTACACACACGAGCCCTAAAATTTTGAAATTGGCTGATGTGAACCCGACGGCCGGTGTGGCTGTGGAAATCGTTGAGGTTTTTTTTGCTAGTAAAGGGATTGAAGACACTACAGCCCTGCGTCTGACCTATGTTCCTGGTTCAGGGAATGGACCTGGGGAGAGAACCTATGTGGATGTGGCAGCCTTTGAAGTGTATATACATGATGCTCTACCTCATGCAATAGTTGGACCAACCCGTGTTTCTCCTGTAAGTGCTTTAAAACCTATAAGGGCAACTCTAGACCCTGAATTAGCAGAAAATATCTTCCAGTTGGAAAAATAGTTTTCCTCTTGTGCTGCTATTTTTCATTTCCATGGTTTCTGGCCCTCTCTTGTAGATCTATAGAACTGGATTGCTAAGAGCTAGTTGCATATTAAATACGGTCAAATCCAGCCTTGCCCTAGAGGTTTTTTTATAGTAATATTTCAAAGCCCTGAAGATAGACAGTCTATATTGTGTCACAATAATTTTTCTTGGTAGGGCAGATTTCCTCTTATGGCCAAACCTTGGCATAAGGATTTTAATCCTCTATCTAAATCCTTTAATAAGCTCCCTATATGGGTGTGGCTCCCTTATCTTCCACTACACTTGTGGAAAGAAGCAGTTTTTAAAACCATTGGAAACACTATAGGGGATTTCTTATATGAAGAAGATAGCACGAAAAGTCACCATTCAACTTGTGCATGATTTTTGGCTGACCTAGATGTTTCAAAGGGCCTTCCTGAGGTGATATGCATTGATTCCCCAAGGGGTACCTGGACTCAAATCTTGGATTATGAGGGAATCCCTTTTCGGTGCAGGAAGTGTCACTAGACAGGACATACTGCTACTCATTGTGTTGCTGGGAAAACCAATCCCAGATGTTCACCTTCTTGGTGGCCTAAGGATTTCTCTGAACATAGTATGGACAAACAACCTCTGGAAGCAACAATAGAATCTGAGATCGAGAAAGAGGATAGTTCACAATCTAAATCAAAAGATGAAGAGGAATCTTTGGAGAATCATTCTAATGAAGCCCCTGCGGAGGCTGTGGTTAGTGATACAGCTGAGCTAGAGGAGGAGATGGTAGTCTCTTCCCATATTTTGGAGGATCTTTCTCAGAGCCAGATAGTGTTTGACTCTCACAAGGAGTTTATGCCCACTAGAGTCCAAAGATCATTGTCTCCTGAGGCATGGGTTGCTGAGGTAGCTAAGGTAGAGGATGGATGGACAGCAGTTAGGAGAAAGAAGTCTAAGCCTTTGGTCCCTCCTCTAGATATGAATCTTTGGTCATGAAAAAATAAAAATCTTAATTTAAAAGATTCATCCAAAGTTTCCTTTTGCTGACTAGTTTATCAGGGGCTGTAAACTGGTCACTTTTTTTGGTTTGCTGGTTACTGGTCTGGAAGGTTGTTCAACTTGTTTTTCTAGTTGGTTAACCTTCAGATCAGTGTTTTGATAGCTATTTTTCATGGTCTTATTTTTTGGTTATAGGTCCCTGTAAAACTTGGTTTGGGTACTATTCTGTAATCAGGTCTTTTGTTAACCTGGTTGTGCTTTAGGGTTTTTCTTTCGCCTTGTGTAGGGTTTCGGGGTCCCTTCAAAACCTATTTTTACCTTAATCTAAACCAATCATACTATGTTACTACAATCCACATATGATCCTTAGTTGGTTAGATATATAGAAGTAGGGGCCAAGTTTCTAGCAAAATTCCCCCATGAGAACTTGTCAAGCCTAGTAAGAATGACTCACAACATAGTTTATAATCAACAAGTTTCTTCAAGAAATCCTTTATCTCTAGTCCACATGATGTATCAAGACCTTAATATGCTTGTCAAAGGTAAGGACATCATGGAGGATCACTTTTTATAAATTTAAGTAGCATACCAAATGTACTTGAACCTAGCATGCAATTTTAACCAGATGACCATGCCAAATAAGCCTATCATAGATTTAGTTCCTTCAATAGGAGTGTTAATATAGTTGACTAGTCAAGACAATTATGGTGTATACCCATTTACACAAAATAATTCAGTTGATAACTTATTTCATGTGCCAACCATTGAAGAAGTGTCTGTTGCTTCTATGTAAAACATTAAGCAAAACATAGTGGACAATGCTCAAGCAACATCCAATCTAAACCAAAGTGGTGTAAGTACATAGAAAACTAATACACAAACAAGTGTACCTTTGGTTAACACCATGAGTGGTTCTTCAAATCAAGGAGTAGGATTTTTTGTGTCCCAATCTTAGTTAACTACTAGCACTGATCCTCAACTAGTTGCTTCTTCAAGCACTCAACCAATAGTATTAGGTAATTAACCAATGTACCCCATCAAATACCTCCATCATACCCCATTCAAAGTCCTCTACTTGTAACTACTCAACCATATACTCAAGCTAATATTCCCTCCAATTTATTATCCAAAAAATAGCAATAGATGAAGGATTAATTGCTTTCATCCAATCAATTCAATCTCAACAAAAATGATAGACATGCCAATAAAAATGATAGACCAAGGCAATTAAATCAAAACAAGAATGTTCTTATAAATGGAGTAATAGAGTTGAGACATGTCCAAATAGTGCAAACACCATCTACTCAACCCATGCCATATATGCAAATTACACCTAACCCATAACTTTTTCAAGAAAAGCAACAAACACAGCAGCCCAGGCTCACACAATAAATGCAACAACCTTTGCCATTACAAGCTCCTCCTCTTAGGAGAAAAATTCTTACTCATCACATTTTTAGTGACCTTAGAGAGCCTATTGAATTTTTGTTTTGGAATCTCACTGCCACTAATCTAATTAGATGGTGTATACTAAAACATTATCCTTAAGGAATCCCTTATCCTGATTGGTACCACCAAAATGAATTCTATGAATATCATCAAGTTAATGGACATAATTTATACCATTGTGTGTAAATCAAAAATTTGATTTAGAATATTTTAGATAATGGAGAGATAACATTGGATGGTGGTGATTATACTTCTAATTAGACCCTTGGAATCTATAAAAACCTCTTTACCCAATATAACATCCAACCATAATAGCAACAATAGCTATTGCAACACCAACAACAACTTTAATAACTAAGGCTGAACTAATAGAATCAACATAATCACCAATAGTGTCTAACAAATGGATAAAACTAAGGTCAAAATGGAAGAAAACTAATATACCTACCATGTAATTACATGCGACTACAATAGGGTTGTAGGTCATATTATAGGAGGTTATGTTAACACCATCTCTATCAATACAAGACCAAATACCAATCAATCAATACCTTTTATAAATGATGCCAATACACCAACTCACATTGATAATCATTCCTCAACCTAAAACTACATATAGACATACTAACAAGTAGGGATTCCTAATTTTAAAACCTATATCGATAACTCATCATTGCTTCATGACCATACACAAGTACACTTTCAACCAAGGATTATCTTATGTGGTCACCCACCATCACCAACATTTTTTAGCAATAATGGTCTTATGTTTAATCTTGATTGTGCAATCACAACTTGGAGGTCAAAGATTACCATCCTAGGCCCATAACCATCTACCATTACCACCAACCAACCTATCCATATCATTGACATTACATACCCCACAATTGTTGATTGGGATTGATAGAATCACACTTTCTTGAACTTCATCCATGGATGAAAATCCTAAACCCTAAACCACATCTAAGGGTATGTTGAATCTAGCATCAAAAACATTACATGTGACTAAAAGTCTTGATCTTAATTTATTTTCCAACCATTCAACATTACATTATCATCCACCATTACATTTATAAATCAACCCTATCATCCAAAATTTATCCCTATTTACCATCTATGGTCATACTTTCCTTTGCAAAGGCTATAAAGATACCTTGTCTCGATGTTTGAAGGAATCAAGATTAACAACCAACAAAGATCACAAAAACATCATTTACATCCAAATCTAAAATTAGGTCTTGATAGATTAGTTATTTAGATGAGGTATGGGCTATAAATTAACATGATTTATTATTTTGTTTATATCATTTATTATCAAAACATGCATCTCCACATTATTAGGAACAACAAAATCCAAAACCACACCCAGACCAGACACATGTACCATGCCATTTTCATTTACCATTCCCTTTTCCATTGAGTTCAAATTAATAGAAAAGAGATAATAATAAACCCCACTAAGCTCATATAATTAGAAATTAAATCATTACTAAAACATCTCTATCAGCCAAATCTAGACATAGAATTACCATTTCCAATAGGTATTCATCGTGATAAGTGCATGTGATCTAATAAAAAAAGAATACTTTCTAAATTTATATGTACTATAAAAGTAGCTTACATATGCCTGGTAAAAGTATTCAATTATGACACTATTCAAAATAATCCATGATTACCTACCTTTATCCTAAAGGCTCAACAAAAAAATATACACCTACCTTGTAAACTAGTCCCCAAAGTGTCAAAATTTTAATTTTCCCCTTTTTCACAAGTCAGTTGCTTTGGATTTTATCTTTACCAATAATGAGAGAAAGCATAATTTTGAATGCCAAAGAAGAAAACGAATATGACTAATCTAAAAAAATAGGAAATTTAATCTAAGAAAACTCTAAAATATATTCTATGAAAGCAAGATACTTAAATCAGGAAAGATTAATCTAAAAAAAGGAGACTAGTCTAGAAAACACTAAAAATTTATTCTAGAAAACATGGAAATCTAATATAATCCTATGTCTAAGATTATCTAAATCCTCTCAATCAGTAATATTTGTAGATGGAACAACTCTGAAGTAATGCTTCAATAACTATCCATTAAATGGATATGTAAGCTCCTTTCCTTTGAGGTCTTTAAAAAGAAATGCATTATTGCCTAGGATCTCTAAAATTGGATATGATCTGATCCATGATGGAGAAAACTTATCATGTTGTCCTTTATTTTCATGGGATTTATCCCATAATAACATAATATTTGAAATTTTGAATGCTTTAACTTTTTCTCTTTTATCAAACCACCTTTTAACTACATCTTCGTGTTTGTTTAATGTTTGTAGAGCTTTTGTTCTTGAATCCTCCATCTCTATTATGTCAAGCAGTCTTGATTATAATTTATCATTAAGTTACATGTAATCTTGTATAAAATGATAAGTGGACAACTTCAATGTGATAGAAAAAATAGGTCTATGTCCATATACTAGTAGGTAGGGAAAATATTTTAAGGCTTGCTTATATCTCATCTGGTCTACCCAAAGAGCATAATTTAGTAGATTGTGATCATCTCCAAAATTTTCCCTCTTGAATAAAAATTCATTGACCTTGGGTTGTCTAAGTTACTATGCCTAAGGATCCAATTCAAAATTCCTTTCCAAGGAGACTAAACCTATTGGTATTCAATTCTCTTTAGGCTAGAGAATACTCTCTTCATGTATCTCTTCTTAATAGAAATGGTTAATGTCCTTGTCATTAAGGATTTGGGATTTGGAATCCCCTAAATTAGTTAAGAATTAGATGATATTTTGATCATCATTGAAGACTTTAAAATTCTCTAAATTATCTATAACATAGGGATAAGGAACCAACTCAATGGAAATCTCTTTACCTCGAACTCTTGTAATGTCTCAATATTGGCAGCAACTACAAATACTAAATTAGTGGCCTAATTTTGTTCTCGTAGGAGTAATACTATGTTGAAATCTTCAAAAAAATTAATTAAATACAACACACTATTCTTATACCTCTTCAAATAAGATAATTTGCATTGTATTTTTTTCTTATCTTGTAGACTACTAGTTATAAGTCCTCGAATACTTTTAGCTACTTTACATTGTTTTTGAGTGCAAGCTATAGTCATAAGATTAGAGCCTCTTACTTAGCCACATTATATATGGGAACTACAATATGTAGGTGTCCAAGAACTTCTTACCTTAAAGATCAATTATCTCAATTCCTACACCTGATCCTTGCTTAGACTTGGTTCCATCAAAATGCATTGTCCATATCTAATTTGAACCTTCAAGTTCCTAATTCTATGCTAAAATATGAGTGGTAAAAGTATAAATTCCTAATGAGGGAGAATAATAATTTACCTCTTCATTCTTGATGTTGTATTCCATGATGGGATATTTTATTCTAGGCTCTCTATCAATTTTGATCTGATTCACAACTCCTCTCCATGGCAGCCAGATGTATGAGAAGTCTATGGAAATATACCCATTAAGAATTTTAGACCAGTCTCTACTAAGAAATAATCTATAGCCTTCTAGTATGTCCACTACCAAGATATTAATAGTCATTTGGACTCTTAGTTTTGATGCTACTTGAATTTGTACATTATTTAGTTCTCCCACTATTGGTACTACCTATTTGTCTAACTAAGAAATAGATTTCTTTGAAGGGCTGAAAGTAAGATGAATATTTTTACATAAATAAGTAAGCATAATAGTTACATATGCTCCATAATCAACTAAAAAATTATGAATATTATTACCAAATGCTCTGATGGTCAGTAAGAATGGTGGCACTTTACATTTTCTTTTGTAGATGACATTGGTATCATCTACTTTTACTTTGTCTAAAGTTCTAGTTTTCTCCATAGGGCTCTTTCTAGTGATAAACTTGAATATTATCTCCTTTTGTTTCATGATTTAGGATAACTCGTGAAGCATGATATTCACCTTGATTTTCTTCATATCTTCTATGATGTTGTATCCTCCATATTTGCTCCATTCCTTCTTGTTTGGTAGTGAATCATTCCCTTTTATAGGGGGTGGATTATTGTCTACTTTTGGATTAGGAAAAAATATTGTGGTATTTGGAGGAGTTGAGGTGGTAAGCAACTACTTGTTCCTCAATTTGTATACACTTCTCTAAAGCTGTTAAAAGGCATGAACTTCTTTTGAATTATCTTATAGTTCACTGTCATCTTCTCCTAAGAAAGGGAACTCATGAGTTTCAAATAACATGGTTGTGTTAGTAGATATAGGACCCTAATGAGCTTCTGGAAGATTATTCATCTGATCCTACCTAGTGACTTCCCTCTAAAAGATCTAAAATGTTGTACAGAACTCAACATAATTAATCTTTCCATGTTGGGGCATATTGTGTATCTTGCACCAATTTGGGATAGTTTTTCTAGTGATATTAATTTTTGGGAGTTTTCTAGATTACTCCATATTATTTGTGGGCCTATTAAAGGGCCCATTATATCTTTGGAACCTAGTGTTCTAGTTTCCCATCTAATTATTGGTATTGCCTAGCTTTCATTTCATATTCAAAAAATCATTACTCAATTTTTGGACCATCTTCTAAATAGAATCCAATTCAACTTTTTTGGAATCCACACCTTGTATAATAGCCATAAGAAGTGTAGTTTCATGATGGTTTTATTGGTAACTATTTTCTATCTCATTATTGTTTAAATAGCCAAAATTTAACTCCATCATTTGTGTCAATAAAGGTAGTAGATATAACTAATTTTGGTTTTATGTAAGCATATTATGTTTCATGTACAGTCTCAGATTGAGCACTAAGAGTCCATTGTTGATGTTAGGTACCCAAGGTGTCTATGGATTGAGTTATCTATTAATGTTAATGGCTTATTTAAATTCTAGTGCTAGATTATTGGTAGTGATTGTTCATCTTAAAAATACAGTAGTGATGGGATATAAAGCATTTTTATACATCACTTGTGTTAACACTAGTTGTGGTTTGTACCCAGTGGTCAACTAGTTATACATCTTCTACCGTCTTGAATTGAAATAATAGATGGGATCATTGGGTTCTCTCTTCATGTTGGTAAAGTGATAATATACCAATCCAAGATTGGTGACCTATCCAAACTAAACAAGAAAATATATTTGACAATCCTCCCAATTGGTGATGGAGTTTTTTTATTAGATTCAAATACCAATCATAAGTAGCATCCATTAAAGAAAAATGGAATAAATAACACGCAACATATTCATCCACTACATTAATTAATATTAAAGCATCTTTAACAAATTTAATATTCTCTTTTGTGGTCCTTGGCCCTAAAGGAGAAAAAGATGGTAGATACTTTTCAATCTTTTGGGGAAATCATGTACATCCCTCAGGATAATAATGGTAGATCTAACTAACCAGAGTTATTTCTAAGCCATTGGTTGATTAATAATAAAAGGGTTCCTCATGGGTGAAGGGTGCCCTATTGGAGGTGGATTATTCTAAATTAGAACTATTAGCACAACTCTAGGTCTCTTATGGCTTACTGAGGGTTATACTAATAAATTAGCCTAAGAATTAGATCTAGTCAATCACTTGGGTGACTCCAATGCAAATATATGCAAGACCTAACCTCTATTACTAGGAGGAAATTTAGGGCCCTCCTTCTAGCACTAGTGAAACTATGGGAAGAAATTTAAAGCCCTTTTTTTAACACCAATGAAACTATTGATGCAACTTTTATGCACACCATAGCCATAATGAGGTAGCATCTAGTGTTTTAAGATCTTACTGGAGGTAGACTCCACTCTAGGGCATGATTTATAGGTATGTTATCTTTAACAAACTTTGATAGAATAGTTAGTAGGGTATGTAAGTCATTAACAAGGTTTTTTGGACAAAAGTGTGGCTTTATAATAGAGTGAGTTCCTACTTGAGTTAGATGGATGGATGGCCTCTAATCTAAAGTGGGTAAATCTCAATAATAAAATAAGAAAAGGGAGTAAATTAAGTCAAAAAATAAATCTCCATGGGACTCAAGAATTACTTCTTTGGTTGGTTTCTAGATATACCTATGTTTCCTTAAAACCAATGCCAGTTGTTAGTAGCAATTGCACACATGCAAATAGGCATAGCTTGAAAGTCTAAGGGAATAGAGATGCAAGAAGTCCACTAGATTCATATAAAGGTTTCTCCTATTAGGGTTGTTGTTGCACACCCTTAAATTATGATATTATGACTCAGGCTAATGTATTATCTAAGGCACCTATATCACACACTTAGAAGACTACACCAAGAAAACACTAATACACATCTTAAAATATCATTCAAATTAACTTGATTATTTCAATCGATACATTTACCAATATTCAATAGTTATTACACACATAAGATTAGCATATAAATTAAAATAGTCAAGAATATATTTGTAGCTTTAGCACATTAAAGACTATTGAAGAAAAAAACCATATAAATAACAACTAATAATATGAAATAAGAAAGAAAATAAACAAACACATTTGCTATCTATCAAAATTACTCATTGTTCTTGTATTCAAAAATATGACTCTAAAAAATAAATTTGGGTGATATAATTGTATTTATAGACCTTGGGAAAGGGGTTGCCTCATCCTCCTAGTCTATGCATGATTGTTACATGTGGTGGTTAAAATTTTTAGTTCTTAATGTGGTCTAAAACCATTTAATAAAAGCTAAAAAGGCTATAAATAGACAAACTTAATTTTAAAAAGAAGGCAACGTGTGCATGTACAGGAAAATACAAAATCAATTTTATAATGATTTATCTATTTTATAAGGAATCTAAATATATTGCCACTAGGATTTATACATCCATACAACTAAGGTTATATGGTCTGAAGTGCAACATGGGGCTTAGTAAGAGTAGAAGTGGGAGTAGAAGCTGAAGATGTAGGAACACTGATAGAATCCTACTTCTTTTTCATCTCATTATCCTTATAGAATTTGTGTGCTAACTCATGTTTTTGGTGAATTATGTCTAAGTTAAGAAAATAAGGTTGATGGACTCTCTTGGTTTTCCCAAGGAGTCATGCATGTTCATCCTTAGTTAGCTGGAACTTGTTCCTAAAAATATCTACTTTAGTCACCTTCCTCCTCAATTTGCTTAACTCTGCTTCTATCCTTTCCACTACTAAGCCTTGTATGCCCTAGTTTATGTTCTTAATGACCTCCTATATAATTTTATCAAAATTTATTCTACTAATCAATTTACCTATAGAATCCCTTGCTTTAGAAAATTTTAGCTCCCTCAAAATTTGGAAGAGTTGAGCCTCATGCACTTGGTATTCTATAATTAAAGCCAAAATTTTCTTTAGCCATTATTTGATCTCATCATTTCTTATGAAAACTAGGTTTAGGTCATTATATGCCTCAAATGTTTTCATTAAATCAAGGTTGTTGTATAATTAGTTGTCTGTGTAGGCAACTAGCATTTTAAGCCTAGTGTTATCTTAAGCCAAAGAGCAATAGAGCTAGTTTACTTGGTTCATGTAAGGTGCCATCTTAGCCTTCATTATTTCCATGGCCTATAAATAAATTTATCACTTTTAAGTATCCTCTTGAACCTTATCTTCTATACTTTTAGGAATATGCACAATTTTAGATTGTTCCTTGAGTTGTTCAATCTATGCTCATAATTCTTGAAATTCCTCCTCTAACTCCTATTGAGCTAACTCCATGCCTTCATAGAAGGCCACCACTATATCATTTTGTGATTTATCTAGGTATAAAATATTATATTCATATATATACTCTCTTGGTTGCTTTTTCTACCTCTTAGTGAGGGAGAATACCAGCTGTCATTCTTCAAGGATGATTCTTGCACCCTAGTCATCCTCAAATTTTATCTTCTTAGATCTTTGGATTGAACTAGTTAGGGGTAAAATAAAGTAGACATGAAGGGAGATTGGTGACCTTATAATTTGGCATTTGACTCCTTAATTTTGTGGCCCAAGGAATAATGTTGATGGGCATATCAATAATTGTAACAACTATTTCCTTATCAGCTTCCTCTTCTTCTTTCTTCTATTTCTTACTAGCCTTTGTCAAGACATCAAACAAGGAAGGCCATATCATTTTTGACCAGTCTACTCATCTAACTTGAGGAATTGGGTGGACTATAACTATGTGAAGTTTTTCCTTCCTTCCTCTGCTTGTGCTAGTTATTGTAGTTTTTTCTATAGAAGTGGTAGTGGGGAGTAGAAGGGAGAGTTGTGTAGACTAGACATGAAGTTGGGGGCTGGGCCATAGCAGTCTGTACTTTCCTAGTTTCTTTCTTATTTTTATGAATTCTCATAGTATCAATACCATTAGGCATAGAGGGAATAACTACTAGAAATTGTATGGTAATGAAGGATGAATTTATGGTGGTTATGGAAATGGAAGGAATAGACATAGTGGAGGGAATGGGGACTTCCAAAAAAGGGATAGGTATTGAATAAATAGTATAAATTGAATCTAAATAAAAGGTAGAAAAGGCCTAAGTACCTTAAATTTGAATCTAAATGGGTTACACCTGAACATTCATAGCCTTGGCCTCCTCTAACTCAGCTTCTTCATTTGAATAATATGTTATGTCTTTAATGATAACTTCATGTTCTCTTGATGGTTTTGAGATTAGAGGTGGAATAGGCAAGCCTTGATCTATATGCATTTTATGGCTATCTATGGGGGTATTGGGCTTTTAGGTACAGACCAATGGGGTATTTCCATGAATGGGAGAGCCTTAGGAAGTGGATGGTCTTACTTATGTAGTAGCTACCCTAATAGATGAAATAGTAGATACATAAGGGGTAGCTATAGAAACTTGTTTAGTGATAACAATAGACCTCTCTTTCATTTTTTCCTCTTCCTTATTAGATTCTAAAATAATGAGATCTCCCCTTTCCCATCCTCTTTGTGCACTAGGCTCAGGAAGCCCAAGTTCTTTCTTGACCGATTTCAATTTCAACTTTAATGGAAGACCTTGAGATAAGGAAGATTCCTATTTAGTAGATTTTCCCCTCCAAAATTTTGAATTCTATCATCCCTTGAAGAGAGCTCTTTGGTTGTCCAGTTCTCTAGTGGAGATACTAGGTTTTGTTTTGATCATTCTCAAATGATCTTCTTATGGCCTAGTAATTTGTGCTTATTTTATCACTTCTTCATCTATCATGGCATTCATGAAAATAAAGGCATAACAATAGGGTTGATGGTAGTAAGGAATATTGAAACCATTAATATGTTGTTGGATCCACCCATGGGGATCCCAATCTCTATGCACCATTATATGGAAACCATATCGATTATCCTTTCCTCTAACATTTCCAAAATGTTTCCTCATAGTGTATGTTACTCTACCAATTGAAATTTGGATCCTAAAGAATAAACCTTTTTCCTACCTAACTAAATCCTCTTCAATGTTGTTCTAGAAGTGGAAAACAATCTCTTGCTTGACCAACTTATTGGGTACATACCTTGGAAGACATAAAGGTTCAACCTTATTTTCCCAGACCATGATGACCGTGAAGTTTAGATATAGGAAAAATATCCTTTTCCACTCAAATTATTTATAATTTTGTCTCCAAGATTAGGCATAGGAGAGCCATGAATGTCTTGCCACACATGTGGGTAAACATCTTCACATATTATGACCATATGATTATGGTATGCATATATATGCATAAACTAGAAGTGGTCATAGATTATATTTTTTATGTTATTTATAGCTGAAGCCCATAGATTTCACAAGTCATTATAATAGGTCCCCATGACCATGTTAACCAAATATGACATCATATATAAGTCTCCTATGTTGGTGGGATGTTTATCCTTGTGCAAAATTTGTTCTATTAGTCTCAAACTAGTGACCTCCCCTAGAGCATTAGTAACATTGTGTGACATCATCATATGTAGTAATGGCACCCAATCTAAGTTTACAAAATGGATGATGGGAATCCCATATAATATATTGAGTAAATACATACCTATCTAGATTCCCATTTTGAATTTATTAATTAGAATCACTCCCTTCAGCTTCATCCCTTTCCAAGTGATAGACTAGTCTAAGAACAACCTTGAGGAGAACACCTTTAGGATTAAGTTTTATACTTTGAATTATACCAAAGTGTACTTATCATAATAGATGTCTAGTATGTTGAGAGAGAGATACCTCAAAAATTTTCATCTAGAGATGCATGTGACCACTATATCTCCATGAGAATACAAGTATGCATCTTCTGATATTTTGCTTGAGAAGAACAAATCCCTAAGGAGGTCTATTATACATAACACAAATTTTCATTTGTCCATGAAAAAATGCAATATTTGTAACTTGGATGGAATTTCATGAATGAATATCCTTTTTTCTAGTACTATCTAATCATCTAGTGAAAACATATCAATTGAATCAATAGCATCCCAAAGTTACGATTGATTATGATACTTATCTTGAAACACTTTTGCATCAAAGAAGGTGTCCTTAAACTTTGTACAATATTATATTGAAAATTTAGAAGGATGTTTTATTCCTTGGAACATCCGAGATGAGGAAGCCATAGTTGTTTGTTCTAGACTGCTAAAATTCCCTAGATATGCTATGTATTTTACAATCACTTTGACACTTAACTTAGTCTCTTTGTATTTGTTAAATTCTCAAGGTATGGACTAGGGATATCAATCATGGTTGGTAATGAACAGGATTTGATTAAAATTTATCTTGGATGCAAATTATGAATTCAATGGTTGTGTATCATCTATATAGGATCCTACATTAAATACTAGTTCGTGTGATATTGAATATGAAATGTTCACTTTTTAAATTTGTCATCCTAGGTTGGCAGGGGATTTTAGCATTTGTCAAATAGTAAGTATTTTATATTTATTTGGATAAGTATGGCATAATTTTAGTAATATATTTCATAATAAATCACTTAGGAGCATATTGTTGAAAAATCACTTTTGGGTGAATGTTCATAGATAATTCCCTCAGGAGAATTATTTTAGATAAAATGTCTGCAATAATTTATTTTGAAAGAATATTTTCATTAGGTATGATTCCCAAAAGCATTATTACAAAGGTTTAATTCATGGTTAAATGGTATTTTCAAACATAGAGGGTACTTTTGGTCTAAAGGGTTCACTTCATAGGGAATTTTATCCATGATAAAAAAAATTGAAGCATCTACTTCGTAAATGTTGAAGGGCACTTCTAAAATTCTTTAAGGGTAATTTTGGAGGGTTAAAGGGAAATTTTTTATGGATAAGGTTTACTTTAAAGGTCCTAAAGGGTAAGTGGTCACTTTGAAAAGGCCAAAAGGTGATTTTAAAAAATTTTAAAGGGTCAATTCAAGAAGTTCAAAGTGCATGTGCCCTTTAAAGGAATTATTTTAGGGATTTTGCATCAAAATAAAATGTCTAAAATAAGTCCAAAGGAAATGTTTAGGGAAAATGATCCTTTAAAAATGGTCCCAAAGGATTTACTTCTAGGGATTTATTTTATACACAATGTCCACAACAATTCTCTAGAAGGGTCATTTTCATCAAAAAAAATGTTTGAAGGAATTAGCAAAGGCATGAAATAAAATTTCTAAAGGAAAGGGCAAAGGTAAATAATAAAAAATGCTAAAAGAATTTTGATGGGAAAAATGGCCACAATAATTCTTCTGAAGGACACTTCCACAAATATTGGAGGGTAGTTTGGGATATAAAGGGCACTTGGAAAATCTTTGAAGGGAAATTCTAAAATAGTGAATGGTAGGCCACACAAAATTGAAGGGTGTGTTCCATAAAATGAATGGTCAAGAAGGGGTAAATGGTTTGGTTTGAAAAGGTCGAAGGGCTAGTTGGAAGGGTTTTGAAGGGTAGTTGGAAGGAAAATGAAGGGTCTACTTTGGGGCAAATTTTTTCATAAAGGGTCTATTATCACTTGAATTTGCACCATTTGAGGAGATTCAAATCTCTCCTCATCCAAGTTGCATAATTAAATTACCTCTAGGCTAGTAGGTAACTTAAGGAATGACGTAAGTCTCTCGGTAGGGCTAGCTCCCTTGATGTACCACTTAGGATTGAACCTAAAACTAAACTTTGGGGGGTAAAAATGGAGAGAGATAATTGAAATCAAATATAAACTAAGGATGTGATACACCAAATCAATTTTATGACTTCCAACCAATTTCATTCTACACTTGAGACCAAGAAGCAAACTACAAAAACACTCCTTCAATCTTCATCTTCTCACATCAATGCTACATTGTGAGGTAATGGATGAATGTTCAAAGATAAGAGGTATTCAATGGAACTAATAATAATAATAACTCAATTAACATTTCACATCCCCTTAAACACTTCACATGCCTTAAAAAAAATTCCAACTATAAACAAGGTGAAATAATGAGACCACATGCTAGGAATCTATAGTCTTCACTAAAAAAGATTCATCATTAAAGTGGAACACACTTATAAATAGTCATGAAGAGGTAAAAATTCATCATTTTATTAATAAAAATGTATATAAATTATCAAGGCTTTTCCATACCCAAGTGCGGCATAGAATACAATGCCAAAAAGGCCAACTCTTAAAGAGTTTGAGAGAGAGAGAGAGAGAGAGAGAGAGAGAGAGAGAGAGAGAGAGAGAGAGAGAGAGAGAGAGAGAGAGAGAGAGAGAGAGAGAGAGAGAGAGAGAGAGAGAGAGAGAGAGAGAAGGAAAAAATATATGGGTCACAAGGACAATTTTCAAGTTGATCCAAGGATTTAATGTTTCATGTGAGAATTATGTGTGATGAACCATGCAATCTTAGGAGCAAAAAGTGTCAATTTAAGTCATCAAAGTTATGTAAAGTGGCCTAAAACTCCTTTTCTTGCACAAAAAACTACCTTCATGATTATGCATGTTTAAATAACTTGTAACTAATCAAGGATAGTATAATTATTTAAATTTAAGTGGAGGATATCATACATTCCTCTCCATGCATTGTTTGTATGTCTAGTAGTTTGGAATCACCTAGAAGAGAGCCATCATCACCTGCACTCTAGGAAACCTCCTTCTCATGCACCTATCATGCCTGGCTTCTAAATTGGATTTATTTTATCATTAAAATCCATGGAATGGGTTGAATTAAAATTATAAAGACCCTCCTTAGGCTTGGAAGCATAAGGCAAGATTTAAAATCAATTCAAGTGAAGCTTTTCACCCCTCTCACTAGCTTGTGCATTAGGCTAGTTTTGACTGGTTGAGTTAGAAGACCTAGTTGGATCACTTAGAATATTTTTAAGGACATGAAATTAATATTATTAGTTATTTTAAGTTTCAATATTTCTCCTAAACTTGGTTTCATCTCCTAACTCCTCATGTAGGTTGCACAACACAAAAAAAATGAGAAAAAACATATTTATACCCCCATATGTACAATTACATACATATAATCATGGTCTGAAGTATCTTTTATGAGTCCTCTCCAAGTTATAATAACTATTCTTGTCAAAAAATGCCCTTATATGTCATCTCCAACTCCATTTTCCAAGACTGGTCCTTAGCAAGGGTTTAATAGGGCTTTAGGCCTATTTTTGGTCTTAAGGTTGGTTCATAAAGATACAAAATCCAAGTAAAAATGTGTAATTATGGGACCCTTATAACATCCCTATACTTCTCTAGCATCCATTCAAAGCATCATAAAAGATACAAGCTTCTAAAGATGGCCTATCGAGCTTGCTTTCACTATTTTGCACAAGTTTGAGTTATCTTTGAGTCCAAAATATCCTTTACTAGTTTTATTTTCACAAAAATATCTTTTTAACCTATTTATTATCTTCAAAAACATACTCCATCATTATTAAATTCATATCTCAATCCATAAATGTGATTGGCTCCTCATTTGGACACTAGATTTAGCCATGCCCAAGAGTCCTAACTACATCTTAGAGCTCCAGATGACTTTTGATAACTTTCCCTACCTTAAAAAATTCTTGAAACATGAATTATGACCCCTCAAATATGTTTCATCAATATATAATTCTCTCATGAGATTGGGAAAGAAATTGACCTCTTGTTTGCCTTTAGGCATGACCACTTTCTTAATAATCTTAACTACAACCTTGGGTCAAAATGACCTTCCTATATGGTTTCCATGAAAATTGAGATTTTTAACACACTTATAATGAACTTAAAATCATGATAAAATTAACTATTAGTCTCATTTCAAGGTTGAAGTGTAAATGACTCCTTGTTTGGGCATTAAGCCTAATTATGTTTAAGGAGGTTTGACTGCAAACCTAATGGTCTGAAGTACCTTATATGGTTTTTTATCTCTATTATCATATTAAATTATTTTATTAGGTGTTTTTTATATTTTACAACCTCACTAAAATGTTTCCCCCACTCCTAGTTCATCCTTTTTATCTCCTCTCTCCAAACTACTTGTTTTGCACAAGAGGAAGTACCCCTTATTTGAGACAAAATAGCGGGTACTTCCCCTATTTGTTTAGAAAAAATTGATATTTTATAGGCTTCTTAAAATGTTCATGATTCCCTAAAAATCATTTTATCCTTTTTTTCTATGTGTAATCCCTCTAACCTCAACAAATCCCCAAGATAAAATTACAAAAGAGACTGTGTGTAGGCTTGTTGATTATGACTATGTTTTGCATCCCTTTTGAGCCCTTATATTTATTGATTTAAACTAATGATAGTGTATCAAATATTTTATCATCATTATTTATATGTTAATAACCCACTCCACATCCTACCTTTCTATAAATCCTCTCCCATCCTCAAATTCTCAAGGCTTTTATCTAACCTAACTGTGTTTTACCATAAGACTTCACACTTGTAGGTGTATATTTGCATGGTTTAGAATTAAAATAATGATTATAAACATTAATTTGAGCTTCCATGATCATTTAAATTTATTTTTATCTATTTAACACTTTATTTGAGCCTAAACCATCACTTTATAACTTAGTCCTACTCACTGTCCTACCACCTAGCTGACTGTGTTACTCTTCTTAGAGACCATGTCTAGAGGTTTCTATGAATGTGTTATAGTTTTAAAACATTTTAAAATATTCCTATAAACTCTTCACACCATTCCATGTATTCACTCACCTTGGGTATAATTATCATCATGGAAAGTACTACTTCCTAATCCCTGCCTATGGCAATCAACGGTGGTTGATTGTATGTGTACTAAGGGTTGAGAGGGGTCTATAATAGACATATATTCATGGTTAAATATCATTAAGGTGATCATGAATTTGAATAAAGTGACCAAAAATTTGTCTCATCACCCAACCTCTCGATGCACCTTACATATCTCTTTGAACTCACAAACTGAGTTCTTTCTCCCATGACATTGAAACCATGCCCTTAAGGTTCTTGTAGGTATGCATTGAGGTGCTACTAAGGTTTGAGATCAAGTAAAACCATCCTATTTTAAGCTCCCAAATCATATTATATTTTCACTTTCCTCTCCTATTTTCAAACACCTAGACATAACCATCTAGGTCACTACCTATCTTAGTCATACAATTGGTTGTAGGTGGACAAAATTGGAATTAAGCATACCTGTAGGTAGAGATTAGGACTTCAGATTGTCTAGGTCAACCTTTATCAATGATATTATAAATTATGAAATATATTTCCACCATTTAAAATTATTTATCATATAATTATTTTTGGGTATGTCACATTAGGTTGAAAGGATCCTTTTTAGGTTCATATCTTATAGAGGTCACCATTTGAAAATAATGGTTTTGAGGGTAACTTTAGGCCTCTTACTAACTAATATCCATTAGTGATCCATCCCCAATTTTTTTCAAGGTAATTTAACTATGTAAGGGATATAAAAAAAATATATTATTCTACTTCAAAACCATTTTCCACCCTATCATATGTTATCCATCAAAACTCTCATGGCCTTTATTTTTCCCTTTTAGGGATAAAAGGCCTAAACACATTCTATTGATTATCTAGCACAATTTCACCTTAATTTTCCTTCTTATCATTTCATATTTGATTTTTTTTACCCTCTCAAAATATTTGTATCTTAATAGGTCTTAAATTCACACTTAAATACTCCATTATGACCTCATAACCTTCTATCAGGCCACTTGTATGTGTGGATTTGATTGAGCAGGCAATAAGCTTAAGAAGGTGTGAAATAGAGAACAAAATGGACCCAAAGGCATCATAATAATCAAACCAAATTGTCATATATCATGATTCAAAAAATTTATCTCATCACCAAGTCATTTAATTTAAGATGACATCATCAAGGAGCTTATTGTAGGTGTATGTGAGATGTATGTAGGTAGACAGTATAGAGTTGTAAACAAAGTGAATGTTTTATAAACCCCAAGGAGTTTTAGACTTATATTTATGTATTAAAATTCAATATTTATCTCTCTCATAGTTTTAAAACACTATTAAATTCCTCATTATCAATATGGAACCCTTTGCAAGCACATGATTGACTGGTATGATAGTTATATGGTGGATTAGTGGTATAGTTATATAGTTTCTTGGAGGTTACTTATAAAATTAAAATTAAATTTTATGAGATAATTAACACATATAAAATAAATATAGACTCATCACAACCTTATAAAATCATTGGGAACACATGAGAATTTGAAAATGGTGGAAAATTGATATATCATCCCAAATGAGAGTAGTCTATAGATTTGAGATTATTTTCCCATTAACACCTCTTGAAACATGAAAAAAATAATGTAATACATTATATTAAATATAAAACATCCTTTGGAAACAATATTATCAACCAATTTGTACATACTTGCTTAGAATGAAGCAAAACCTGCATGGTTCATAGATCTGCAAGTATATTTGGAGGCTCAACTTGTTAACGATGGTTCCTAAAGAAAAATTGACCAATTTTAAAAATTAATATATTAAAATTAATGTCTCATAGTTTAAAATAACATCCCAAAATAATTCTAGTTGAAACCCTTTTTGCTGGTCGTACTAAGCAAGAACCTACAAGTCACTTCTCTATGCCAAGAAGAGTGAAAAAGAGATAGAATGGTTTTGAGAAGTAGATGTCAATTTAAGATTAAAAAACCATGTATTTAAACATGGGGAATTTTAAGATTCATATTTTCATGTTTTCCAAGTGGCACACTTCCCAAGGAGGTTATACAAGTGCCAAACTCACTCTTTTCTTCAAATAACTACCTTTCTCTGAGTAACCTAACAATTTTTAGTTATTTACAATTAATATAAATATCCTAGGTCACATTTAATGTGATAAAAGTCTATTACACTTGTATAGTTTCCAAGAAACCTATACAAAACATTAAATGCACTATTTTGACCCCTAAATGACCCAAAATGATAAATAGACCTAAAAACTAATTAACCAAAGCTAGTATAACATTAATTTACATCAAAAAACCTATAAAAAACCTCATGATAATAAATTAAACCCCCTCATAGGCCTAAAAAAAATTACTAGGAGTGCCCTAATTTGACCTAAAAGTCAAATTTGGTCAATAAATTGGTGCCTCATAGGGGTAGTATGCCCACTGTACTAACTAGACTAGTAACCTTATCAGTCCATTGGGATTATGGAGTCATTTATGGATTGAGACAAACAAGATAATTTGACCATTGACTAAATTTTTATCAAAATAAGACAACTAAGACTACCTCAACCACACAAATGAAAAACACACACAATAAAGAAATCAAACACACAAGACACACACATGTGAATAAGAACTTAGGGAATTAGAAAAAAAACTATTATGCATAACTAGAAACTAAACATTCCTCCTTTCCTAGATCAAAATGAAAAGTTCTTGAATCATCTTCATGGTGAGATGAAACATAGTGCCAAGCATGTTTCTCTTTATATTGAGTGCTTTGTGGACCAGACCTCTTCCTTGGCACTTCATTTAATTTGATTTCAAATAGGTCATCCTTAAATAGGTCTCCAACATATATATACTCCTCTTTAACATGTTCACACACTTCATACTTCTTCCCACTCTTCATCTCATGCTCAACTTACATCTCTTTAGTAGGCATGTCTCGAAGAGGATTGATTTCTTGTTTCTTAGAAGATTGAGGCCAATAGGAGTTTATTCCATCATTCAAGAGATGATTTGTTTCTCCCAAATGTTTGAGAGGATGATATCCCATCTTGATGACTTCAAACATGTCATCATCAAATTCATATGCTTCTTGAAAGGATAGATTTTTAAAAATGCTTTTCTTTTGCATACTTTCTTGTGTACCAATGTTTCCTTCTCCATCTTTAACTAGCTCATAACCTCCTTGAAGAGGAGTATAACCTACCCCAATTAATTTTAAAAAGTCATATAAATACCGATTAATAAATTTTTCATGTTCTTCCATGGTATCTTTCAAAGTGTGAAAAGAATCAATGATCATTTCTTCCTCATTGGAAAAAAGAAGACATCCTTCCTCATCAAATATGGAAGCAAAATCTTGTTATTGTCCTTTTATTAACCAAAGGGAGTCCTTATGGTGATTTATTCCTCATAAATACTCATGAGGTCTTATTTATCAACCATGAATTGAACATGTTCCTCTCTATTTTCCTCTCTCAAAATAGGTTCTTCAACACAAATAAAACATTCTTCATCATCAACCAAGAAAAGAGATTCAACACTAGGAATTACCTTCTCTTCATCACTTAAGACCTATTGAGGGATTTCAAAATTAAATTTAGCTATCATAATCTAATCTCTTTGGTCAAGGGCTGCAATATCTTCAACCTCTTTCATAGTGATGCCAAGACTAGGTATCTTGAAATCATGTGATCTATCCCAATGAGGCTACCAAGGAGGTAGGTTTTCTTCAAGAAAGAGTTCTCATTCTTTATCCACCATCTAATCCTATTTTGGTTTCCACATCACAAGTGCATCAAGGAAAAGGGTTATGGGGTAAGGACAAGATGAACTAGTTGGTGGAGGTGGAATATAGAGCTCAAAGTTAGATTGAGAATGCATGGTAAGAGACTCTTTGGGAAGCTCTTGAGGAAGGGGAGATGGGGTGTGTTTAGGAATAGTATCTTATTTTCTTTCTAAACCTTCCATCTCACCTTGACTTATCACTCTCATATTTTCTTCTATTTCCTCTATTTTCTTGGCTAATTTCTCTTAGAAAAGCTTCTCTTGAAGTTGATAAGAATCATCATGGGTATAAAGATTACATGAAGGCTGCCATGGAATAGAAGAGGCTTCTTTAGGAAGAGTGAGAGGGACTTGAAAAGGATCAAATCCATTCTCCACTTCACACTCTTGGATAATTCTTATATCTTCTTTCTTACCAAATGAATATACTATCTTTCTCTAACTTAGGATGTTAGGATTAGATGTCTTCTCAATTTCACACTCTTGGTCAAGACTTTTCTCCTCATTATTTCCCCATGATTCCACTATCTTGCTTCAACTTATGATATTAGTATTATGAGTCTCCTTTTGAGGTATTGGTGATGTCATATAACAGGGTAATAAAGACTTGAAATCTAGTTCCTTTACTACCAACATAGACTGTTACAAATGCATATTAGCCAACTCAATTTGCATATTAAGGTTTGATTAAAACATAAGGTTCTTCTTCTCAACTCCTCCTTCCAACTGATTGGGAAAAGGATGGCTTTTATAAGTTTGATTGGTTTCATGATTTGGAACCATGTAGGTCTGATATAAACTTTGTAAAAGTGGATATGAAGGATGACAGGTTTGGTGAGGCTACCTTTTATGAACTTCTAGCCTATCCTCTAAGGAAGAGAATAAACAACTCACATCAATCATCTCACTTATGATCCTTTCCTAATTAACTCTCTAAATAGGTGCCCACTCTTTCTTGACTAAATCTAATGCATTTCTCACTTGATGGATTGAATGATTAGGAATCCTTTGACCATATCCCATTCGAGTATCAAGCTCTAGCATATACCTTTCATATCCTAAAAGTGTTTGTTTAAAGGTGGAAATAGGTTGATTGGATAAAGGATTAAGTTGAATAAGAACAATAAATTGAGAAGGTTGGTTATAGGACTAATATAGCTCATGATAGGGCTGAATATAACCATATTGGGATTGATAATGATCATAACAACCTTGACCAAGAACTTATTTATATTGATAGGCAATGGGACAAGATGGATATGTTTCACCAACTTGTAGAGAGAAAAACTCAAATCCAAGGTCAGCCATAAACCTTCATTAGGAAGTAGTAACACAAGAATATTTATCCACAATATTAAAATGGAATACCTGGGATGATTGACTAGATAATGTATCTTTGGAGTCACCATTTATGCTTGAAAAGATGCCTCCAAAGGTTGATGTGTTGAATTATAACACAAAAAATCCTTTAACTCTTGGAACAAGAATCCCATCAAGTATTCCAAAAACTGTTGTCACTTGGATTTGCACCCTTTGAGGAGATGCAAATATATCCTCATCTAAGTGGCACTATGGAATTACCTCTAGTCTTATGGGCAACTTAAGGAAAGAGGTAAGTCTCTAGATAGGGCTAGCTCCCTTGATGTACCACTTAGGATTTAACCTACAACTAAAATTTGGGGGGTGAAAAGGGAGAGAGATAAATTAAATCAAATATAAACTAAGGATGTGATACACCAAATCAATTTTATGACTTCCAACCAATTGCATTCTACACTTGAGACCAAGAAGCAAACTATAAATACACTCCTTCAATCTTCATATTCTCACATTAATGATATATTGTGAGTTCATGGATGAATGTTAAAAAATAGGACTAAACAAGAGGAATTTATTTTAACTAATTAAAATAATAACTCACTCAATATTTCACATCCCCTTAAACACTTCACATGTGCTACAAAAACTTTTCAAACTAGAAACAAGGTGAAAGAATGAGATCACATGCTGGGAATCTATATTCTTCACTAAATGAGATTCATCATTAAATTGGAACACACATATGAAAATTTATGAAGAGGTAAAACTTATTCATTTTATTTATCAAAAGTTATAAAAATGAGCAGGGCTTCACCAAACTCAGGGGGAGCATAGAAATATAATGCCAAAAAGGCCAACTCTTATAGAGTTTGAGAGAGAGAAAGAAGAAGAGAATTCCAAGGGTCACAATGACACTTTTAAAGGTGATAAAAGGAGTTAATTTTTAATTTTTTAATAATTTGGGATGAACCATGAAATTTTAGGAGCAAAAAGTTTCAATTCAAGTCATCAAAGTTATGCAAAGTGGTCTAAAAGTCCTTTTCTTGCACAAAAAACTAACTTCATGATTAGGCATATTTATGTAACTTGTAACTAATAAATGGAAGGTTAAATTATTTTAATGGAATTTAATTATATCAAACATTCCTCTCCATTCATTTTTTTCATTTCTAGTATTCTATAATCACTTACAAGAGAGCCATAATCACCTACACTCTAGGAAACCTCCCTCTCATGCACATAGCACACATGGCTTCAAAATTAGATTTATTTGATCATTAAAATGCGTGGGATGGGTTTAATGACAATTTTAAATACCATAAATAGGATTATAAACATCAATCAAGATTTAAAATTAGTTCAAGTGAAGCTTTTCACCCCTCTCACTAACTTCTACTTTAGGCTAGTTTTGACTAGTTGAGTTGGAGGACCTATTTGGATCACTTAGATGTTGTTTTAGGACATGAAATGAATATGAGGATTTATTTTAAGTTTCAATATTTCTCCCAAACTTGGTTCCATCTCCTAAATCCTCTTTTATCCTTCACAACACACAAAATAGTGAGAAAAAGCATGTTTCGACCCCCATCCATAAAAGTCTGTACAACTCATCATGGTGTGAAGTATCTTTTGGGAGTCCTCACCAATATAATATATATATATAATAAAAATATTTCCTTATATGGAATCTCCAACTCCATTTTCCAAGACTGGTGCTTAGCAAGGGTTTAATAGGGCATTAGGCATGTTTTTGGTCTTAAGGTTGGTTAATAAAGATCCAACATCCAATTTTCCAAATAATTCAAAAAATTTGTCCTTAGGGTACCCTAATAACATAACTAAAATTTTATATCATCCATGCAAATCATCATGAAAGATAAAAGCTTCTAAAGATGGCATATTGAGTTTTTTTCACTATTTTACATAAGTTTGAGTTATCTTTGAGTCTAAAATGGCCTTCCCTAGTTTTCTCTACACAAAAATAAATTTTAAACATTTTTTTTAACTTCAAAAACATACTCAATCATGTTTAAATGCATATATCATGTCATAAATGTGATTGGTTCCTCATTTGGCCACTAGATTTAGTCATGCCCAAGAGTCCTAACTGCACCTTAGAGCTCCAGATAGATTTTGATAACTTTACCTACCTTAAAATAGTATTGACACATGAATTATGACCCCTAAAACATTTTTCATAAATATATAATTCTCTCATGATGTTGGGAAATAAATTGACCTCTTGTTTACCTTTAGGCATGACCCCTTTCTCAACAAGCTTAACTATAACCTTAGGTCAAAATGAGCTTCCTAGATGGTTTCCATAAAAAGTGAGAGTTTTAACACAAATATAATTACCTTAATATCATTCTCAAAATAAATATATGTCTCATTTCAAGGTGGAAGTGTAAATGACTCCTTGTTTGGGCATTAAGCCTAATTATGCTTCAATAGATTTGACTGCAAACCTAATTATTTGAACTACCTTGTATGTTTTTTTCTCTCTATTAATTGATTTCATGATTTTATTAGGTGTTTTTTATCTTTCCTAACCTATCTATAATGCTTATCCCACTCCTAGTTTATCCTTTTTACCTCCTCTCTCCAAACTATCTGTTATGCACAAGGGGAAGTACCCCTATTTGAGACAAAATAGGGGGTAATTCCCCTATTTATTTTTAAAAAATTTATATTATATAAGCTTATTTAAATGGTCTTGATTCACTAATAAAAATTTTAACCTTTGGTTATATGTGTAATCCCTCCAACCTCAACAAAACCCCAAGACAAACTTGCAAAAGAGACTGTGTGCAAGATTATTGATTGTGACTGTGTTTTACATCCATTTTGAGCCCTTATCTTACTTGATTTAAAATAATGAGAATTTATTAAATATTTTATCATCATGATTTATATTTTTAAAACCCATTCCCAATCCTAATGTGTTATAAATTCTCTCCCATCCTCAGATTCTCAAGGTTTTTATATGACCTAACTATGTTTTGCCATAAAACTTCACACTTGTTGGTGTATATTTACATGATTTAGGATTAAAATAATGATTAAAGACCTTATTTTTTATTCCATGATCATTTAAATTTATTTTTATCTATTTAACACTTTATTTGAGCCTAAACCATCACTTTGTAACTTACTCCTACTCACTGTCCTACCACCTAACTAACTGTGTTACTCTTCTTGGAGACCCTATCTAGAGGTGTCTATGAATGTATTAGAGTTTTTAAACCTTGTATAATCTTCCTAAAAATTATTCACACCATTTAATTACCCTTACATATCTATTTGAACTCACAAACTAAGTTCTTTCTCCTATGATAGAGAAACCCTACCTTTAATTTTCTTGTAGGTGTGCATTAAGGTGCTACTGATGTTTGAGATCAAGGAACATCATCCCATTTTAAGATAAAAAATAATATTATATTTTCAATTTCATCTACTATTCTTAAACACCTAGATATAACCATGTAGCACTACCTGTCTCAGTCATACAATTGGTTGTAGGTGGACAAGATTGGAATTAAGAATGCCTGTAGGTGGAGGTCAGGACTTCAAACTGTCTATGTCAACCTTTATCAATGATATTATAAATTATGAATATTTTTCCACCATGTAAAACTATTTATCGTATAATTATGTTTTATTATTACACATTAGGTTGAAAGGATTATTTTTAGGTTCATATCTTGTAGAGGTCACCATTTGAAAATAGTGATTTTTAGGGCAACTTTAGGCCTCTTATTGATTAATCTCCATTAGTGATCCATTCCCAATTTTTTTAAGTTTATTGACCTATTTAGGGAATAAAAAAAAAGCTATTAGGCTACTTAAAAACCTTTTTCCACCCTATCATATGTTATTCATTAAAACTCTCTTGGCCTTTATTTTTCCCTTTTAGGGATAATAGGCCTAAACACAATCTGCTGACTATCTATCACAATTTCACCTTCATTTGCCTTATTAACGTGTCAAATTTGCATTTTTGGTAACTATAAACATATTTTTATCTTAATAATTCTTTAATTCATACTTAAATACTCCATTATGACCTCATATCCTTCTATCAGGCCACATGTATGTGTGCATTTGACTGAGTAGGTAGTAAGCTTAAGGTGTGAAATGGAGAAAAAAATGGACCAAAAGGCCTCATTATAATAAAACCAAATTTTAATATATAATTATTTAAATATTTTAACTCATAACCAAGTCATTTACTTTAGGATGACATCATCAAGGAGCCTATTATAGGTGTATGTGAGATGTATGTAGGTAGACAGTATAGAGTTGAAAACAAAGTGCATGTTTTCTAACCCCCAAGGAGTTTTATACTTATATTTATATCTTAAAATTAACTATTTACCTCTCACATATTTTTAAAACACTATTAAATCCCTCATTCTCAATATGGGACCTTTTACAAGCACCTGACTGACTGATATGATAGTCATATGGCAAATTAGTGGTATAGTGTTCTATGACTACCTTTTCTTGGAGGTTAATTGGAAAATTAAAATGATATTTTATGAGATAATTATCACATATAACATGAATATATGCTCATCACAACCTTCTAGAATCATTGGCAACACATGAGAATCTAAAAAATGGTGGAAAATTGATCTGTCACCCCAAATGAGAGTAGTCTATAGATTTGAGATGATTTTAAAATTAACACATATTTAAATGTGAATAAAAGTATTGAATATATTATATGACATATAAAACATCCTTTTAAAAAAATATTAGTAACTAATTTTTATGAACTTGCTTAAATTGAAACAAAACATGTAGGGTTCATATATTTGCAAGCAGATTTGGAGGATCAACTTGTTAAATATGGTTCATAAAGAAAAACATACCAAACTTAAAATATTATATATGAAAATTAATGTATCATATTGTACAAAAACATCCCAAAATCATTCTACTTAAAACCCTTTTTGTTGGTCGTACCAAGCAAGAACCTACAAGTCACTTCTCTATGCCAAGAAGGGTAAAAAAGAAATAGAATGGTTTTGATAAATAAATTTCAGTTTTAGGTTAAAAAAATGTGTATTATAACATGGGGAAGGCTAATATTCACATTTACATGTTTTCTAAGTGACACACTTCCCAAGGAGGTCATACAAGTGCCAAACTCACTCTTTTTTTCAAGAAAACTACCTTTTTATGAGTAACCTAACAATTTTAAGTTATTTAAAGTTAATAAATACCCCCTAGGACACATGTAATATTATAAAACTCTTTGACACTTGTACATTTTGAAAGAAACCCATACAAAGCATTAAATGTACTATTTTGACCCCCTTAATGACCCAAAATGATAAATAAACCTAAAAACTAATTAAACAAAGATAGTACAACATTAATTTATATAAAATTACCTATAAAACACCTCATTACAGTACATTAAACCCCATTATAGGCCTAAAAATAATTTTTTTTACTAAGGGTACCCCAATTTGACCTAAAAGTCAAATTTGGTCAACAGGGTCTATTTTGCGAAGGCTGAAGGGTAGGTCCAAACTTCTTGAATGGTAATTTTGTATATGTAAGGGTCATTCTAAATTTTTTTAAAAATAATATAGATAGGTTCAAAGGGATAATCCATTAGGAAATTTATTCTGGGGAAAGTGCATGCGGTCTAGAAGGCAAAGTGTCCATAAGCCAAATTCTTTTGGGAGAATTGATTTGGATGAAAAGTATACAACATTTTCTATGAAAAAAATAAGGTTTTTTGAACAATAAACCTAATTAAAATAGGATTTAATATTTCCTAAAACATAACATCCAAAAAGATAAATTTGTAAGAAGACCGAAAGAATTAACCTGAAGACTATGAACTCGAAGAGTTTACTGCAATAGACAAGTTAGTCTCATAAACACATTAAACACAATGCCAATATCATTTGCCAAAAAATTGAAATTTCCTAGACTTCCCAAACTTTGCATATACATATGAATAGGATTCCTCATTAAGTTCATATTTTCAAAAAAGGTGGGTCCCCATTTTCTTATGGAAAAAAGGGGGTGTTGGGTACAACAAAACCCATCATTGAAATATGTAAATTTGTTTATTTTAAATAACAACAATATGTAAATTTTGAGGTTCTTTATATATCTAAAAAATTTATGTAGTAAAATATTAGGATTACATAGAATCCACTATATGTCTATGATTTAATGGTCCTTCGAGTATTTGCCACCTAGTAAAGGGGTTTGCATGTTGCTTACACTTTTGTAGTGAATTAGCCTTAGTAGGATTGAAATATAGTTTTATAGGTATAATTTTATTTGGTTCAAGAGGATGCTCATATGGAATTCTAGAAACTATAATTACTTGATTGGCATGAATGAATTTAACACACCCATGCAATATAGAAGGTACTACTCAAAGAGTGTGCATCTAATGTCTTCCCAATAACATATCAAATATGTCTATGGAAGGGAAAATTGAGAAGGTAATAACCAAAAGTGTGGGACCAACCTATAAAGTAAATTCAATCTTGACAAAAATATTCTAGGAGGTCCCATCAAATTCTCTAACTGATTTAGTAGAAGGATATAAATAATTATGAGTATAATATAAGTGTGTAAGTAATGTCATGTTATAAATGTTCTCTCTTGCACCATTTTCAATCATAACAATGTGTATATGTTGTTTATCAAGATACGATTGAATGAATAGAGATTAAATATCATAGTCATCATCCTTAATTTTACTATCATTAAATGAAATAGAAGGTCTCTTAAGCATAGGAGGTATATGTCATGTGTAAGTACCAATAATCTCATCTAATGGGTGACCATAATGTGATGAAGGATAATGTGAATTATATGTAATTTGGATTTTTGGTTCCTTATTATAAGGGTCTTGTAAATGATTATTAAATATTTTATGTTTATATGATCACCAGGTTATGAGCGTATTTCATTTCAATGATACTCAAATGTAAGCTTTTAGTCATTGATAAGACCTTGGATCTTATTTTTCAAGGTAAAGCATCTACCTAATAATGTCTTAGTCCTTGATGATAATCACAATAATCATTTTCATTATCTTTTGGGTAGATGTCGACTCATATAAACCTTGATAGGATGAGGGAGAGATATAAGCTAACAATTTAGTAACTAAGGGAGTAATGAAGCTAAAGACTCAGGTAAACATCTAAACTATCTCCTTGGTGCATTAGATAAGACAATTCAATTAGGATGATATGAAACTATGTTAACCATGGTTTTTATTTCCTTTTTAGGCTTAAGAGGTTTTACCTTATAACCTTGTTTGACTGTAAACTTCGTATTAGATGTAGATGAAGCTAGTGTATTTACTACATACTTGAGCTTATTCAATGATGATAATCACAATAATCATTTTCATCATATCTTTTGGGTAGATGTCAACTCATATAAACCTTGATAGGATGAGGGAGAGATATAAGCCAACACTTTAGTAACTATGGGAGTAATGAAGCTAAAGACTCAGGTAAACATCTAAATTATCTCCTTGGTGAATTAGATAAGATAATTCAATTAGGATGATATGAAACTATGTTAACCATGGTTGTTATTTCCTTTTTAGGCTTAAGACGTTTTACCTTATAACCTTATTTGATTGTAAACTTGGTATTAGATGTAGATGAAGCTAGCGTGTTTACTACATACTTGAGCTTATTGAATGACATAAGATTCATTTCATGATCCTGTACAACATGGCATAAGTCATAAAATAATTTAAACTTCTCAAAAATAATGGACTCATGTAAAAGAGCAAGCAAACTTTTGTTTAATATGTAGACTAAGAATTTGACTCGAGAGAGGTGGTTAGTATCATTTTAGTTCCAAAATGAAATCAAATTGAGAAAAAACACACTAAATAGCATACATATCTAGGCATAGACACTTGGGAGAGCTTAATAAAAATACAAAATGAGAAACACAACTATAATATAAAAGATAAATAAATACTTTACCTTTCTTGGATGCTTCAAATAGCTCGTTGAAGTGGCTTCCTTGGCTTGTGCTCAATGAGTCTTCATCAAAGGAGGATAGGCTATCTCCTCTTCTCCTTGGCACCTTTGTGATGGCTTAGGCTTAGCTTGGATTAAAAATTTGGAATTATAACACTAAGTTCAATGGTTTGAGGGAGCTTTTTAGAATTATAAATATACACAAAAAGAGCTTAAAATTCAATAGGTAAGGCTTCATATTTATAGATTTTATAAAATGATCAGAATGAACCTGAACCATCCATCTCAATATGAAGATGTGTGGATAATGATCCATTCAATTTTGGAGGCCAAATTCAATAAATTCCCTCATAAATATTTAGGATATAGGGGCATTAAAGAGGTATAGAAGGTATTAATGAGGTATGGGAGGGCGTGATCTTGATATTTTATGCATTTATGGACTAGGGATATCTTCCCAAAAAATGATGTCATTTAATGATGTAGTTATTCAATATCAATTTCAAGAAAGAAATATTCAACAAGTTACATGGAATTATTAATTAGGCTCTTTATTCAAAATTAATCAGCTTTAAGCATGATTAGTCAATTTTGATGCAAATATTGGCAATTGGTGTACAAATTAATCAAATTGGTCAAAATTTCATATTATTGGCTCAAATTTTGATTGGATTAGAATTAGGATGTGATGTTAGATGCATTGGATATGTTATCCCATTTATGATGTTTTTAGCACAAAATAATAAGGGCACATGTCTTATGTAATAAATTTGATACAAAAGAGCAATCTAGAGCACCCAGGTGCAAATAATGTCATTTTGACTCGAAATGATCTGATCAAAGTTAGATGTCTCATAAATTGCATTACCCCATTTAGGGATACTTTAGCCAAAATCAGAACTTGAATATGATAGGTTTAAATATTTTTAGTGCATTTTAGTGGTTTTATCCCAAATTGTTCATTTTGATAGAAATTGGTCAAAACCCTGGTTGAATGTTATTGGTGGCCAATTTTAGGTGTCTAAAATTTTCCCCTATTTGGCAAGGCATTGCAAGCTATAGGCACAACAACATCTTCTCAAAGAATGAAAAGGTATTGTATGCCTATAACTTCAATGACAATGGATAAACTGCATGATACCCCCTCAAGGGAACGATTGGCACAAGTAGGTTAACAAATAGTCCCTCAAAAAGAAAGAAGTGGAATGAGGGAACCAAAAATATGAAGATGATGGGGTGAGAAGACAATGGTTTTGAAAAATTAGTCAAAATCATTAAGAATGCAAGTGGGATGGTGTACAATGGTTTTCTCAAAGGTGGTTATAAGCATTGTAACTTGATAGTGTTAATGTGGTACGATAACATAATGATTTTCCCAAAGGCAGTTATAATCATTGAGAAGATGGAGCTACCCTAGTTAGAATAGATAAATAAGATAACAACATGCCCCTATTTGGGTAAAAATAAATTAAATTTGATGAGAACATAATGATTTACCCAAATGTGGTTATAATCATTTAGAAATGTAGGTTGGATAGTGTATAATGATTTACCCATAGGTGGATATAATCATTGGACCTTGATTATGGAAAACATGATTGATTGGCTAATGATGGAAAATATGATTTGGGTAACTTGATAAAGAGGATAAAGATGAATTGTGATAACATGCTAGTAGGGAGATGCTCATTCGAACTAACAAAGTTTGAAATTCTTTTATTTGTTAATTTATTTATTTAAGATATGATTGGGATGCTACTGATATTGGTACCAAGGAGATGTTGGTGTTGCCATTGCTGAGTAGACTTCCTAAAGATGATTTTTTTTATATCACTTACCGATAAGCATCATGATAGAACATCATGAGGATTAGGCCAAAATATGCATATGGACTAATTCTTGAAATCCAACATTAAAGGGAAAATAATACACTAATGATAAAAACCATGATGGTAATTTAAATAGATAAATGTGGATGGATTCAAGTATAAATGTGCAAGGAATAACCTAATGAACACACATAGACTGAATCAAGGCAACAGTACTAAAAGAAAAAAAATAGGCGTATAAACAATAAATAAACAAGCAAAGAAATAAATAACAATTAGTCCTAATGTTAGCACAAAAAACATAACTTAAACCTTATGTGATGAACATTTCCCCTAGAAAATAGGTTACAACTTAACTAACAAACATGACTAGGGAAAAATAAGAAAAGGAAGAGGGTGGTCAAGCTGTCTCCATATGCACTAGGCAAGTGGATGTTGCCTACATAGTTATATGGATGTATTATTAAAAAAAACTTCAAACCAAATGTTATTATCCCAAAAAATGGGAAGAAAGTGATAATTGATGGAAAAAAAACATAATGGATGTGTTATAAGAATAGGAATGGACTCACCAAATGATGAGATCATGGGAGAAAATGCCAAAAAATATGGGGAAACTAAGTGACAAGTGATTTTCTTGTAACTTAGCAAGGGTTCCCAGAATCGTTAAGGCAAATAAGTGGTCAATTTTTTTGGTTTTTCTAACAATTTTATGATTTTTTTTGGAATTTTTTGAGAATATCAACTTGATGGAGGATGACGAGATACTAAATGGTTTAATCTTGCAAAATGGTGAGAGGGTTGGTTGGGTTACTCGTAAAATAGTGAGAGCACATGGAAAGGGGGACTGAGGTGACCTCAACATGAATTGATCATAACCCACATAGTCTCAAAATTATCTCAAGTCACAATAATTTTATCCACATAAAAGGTGAGGAAAACCCAACTAGGTCCCAACAAGCTCTCAAATTTGGAAAATGGCCAGTCAAATGAAAATAATGATGACAGGGTGATGCAACAATACGTGATAAAAAATGTTGCCCCTATTTTTCCCATAGGTGGTTATAACTAGGATATAATAGATAAAATCAATGATATTAATTTTCCCATAGGTGGTTATAATTAGCAACAACACTAGAGAGACATTGATTTTCCCATAGGCGGTTATAATAAGGCTCATATAAACAAACTTGATATAGGATGGAAAATGAAAGATATCTTACCAGATCAACTATCTCACTACTTTCATGGGCTATCATTATGTTACCTTTTAATTCACCCTTATTCATTTTTTTGTGAACCTTCCCTAAGTGAAATTCAACCCACCATATTACCTTATTGATCATATGTTTATTTCTTAAGTTAGCTCTTTATTTTGAAATTTTATCTGCTTGTCTTCATATGTGCAAAATTATTGAAGAATTGAACCTTCAAGCTTGAAATCTTTTAAAATTTTAAGAGTTCAAAGGTTCAATGGTTCAATGTTTCTCAAAAGTCATGAACTTTTGATCCCTTTGTGTAACTCAATTCATATCTTTGAACCTTCACATTGAACCTCATTTCAGGAGTTCAAAGGTTCAACGGTTCAAAGGTTCAACATTTCGTGACTTTAGTCCTATCTTTCCCAAAGTCTTTTAAGTCAAAATTTGTGGGAGATTTTAAAAGAAGTAAATCATTTAGAGGTAAATATATCTAGAACATTTTATGAAATGGAAAGTTTTAATTTTGAAAAGTTATGAGTAATCATTACACATTAAGGTCGTGTGTGAAAACTACTTACAATTAATGCACCTATCAAAATTTGCATCCTATCAAGAAAGTTTAGGAAAAGTTAATTAATCCATTGATTATTTTACCTAATTTTGTGCCTTTATCAAGAAATGACAAGCCATTTTAAATAGTAAACACATAGGCTCATGCAAAGGAGAGAAGTGTTGGAGGTATAAGATTTTTATTGCATAGTTTCACAGTAATTTTTAATCCATTGAAGGTAAGTTCAACATTTCCTATAATATTATTCCATTACTTTGTTGAAAAGGAGAATCATTTTGAGTTTCTTTTATTATTTAAGAAGTTCAAAGCATTTTTCATTATATCCTCTAATCTGTAGCCATGAAATCTACTTGTCTTGGTTACGAACATGGTCCTGGTCTTGTTCTTTCTCTTCCTAAATTTGAGGATACTTCTCTAACTCAATATGATTTAGAAGATTTTAAGGAGAGGGTTAAAAATCCTCTATCAACTCCTATTATGGAGAAAATAGTGTAAAGTGGTTTAGTTAAAGCTGTAGCCTTTCCCATGGTAGTACAATGCCCTAAATTAGTTCTGGAATGTATAAGTATATATAACCCCCAAAATAGGTGTGTCAAAAACATGGATGGAAATGTGTTACTACATATTAATAGACAAACCCTAATGGTTGTGATGAAATTTTTTCCCAAGGAGTCATATTTTGATCTTAATATTACTTCCTCTTATGGTCATTTTTCATTAAAGAAAACAAACTATAGGAGCGTAATTACAAGAAATTGGTTACTAAAATTTCAAAAAGGAGGTTCAAGACTACCCAGACCACTAACAAGAGATCACATGATACTAGAAGTAAAGGATATTGTGGTGTTGCTACATAGGCTAAAGGATAACTCCCAAGCATTTTATTGGGAGGACTGGATGTACTTATTCATTCAAGTGATCCTCCAAGGAGAATAGTATTTAGATTGGGTAGAAATCATACCTAAATGTTTACATCTGGGTCTGAGTAATTATTAGGGAAAAAGTATTTTTATGTGTCTTCATATCTCTTTTATTGCTTAACATCTACAAGAGAATGGAGAGGGTTGCCTCATGCATCCTTAGTTGAATATAGCAAAATTTATGATTATTACCGACATTTGCAGATGCAAAATTGTTATGAAAACTATGGAAGGGTTAATGATGTTTTTATTAATAGGATGACTTATGAATTCACAAGAAATGTTAATAAGATAATGTTTGATGAAATTGTTGACCATTTTTTTCCCAACAAGCCAAAAATCGGTCCCCCTCTGCCCCTATTGTGCTAGGTCATTTTCATTTTTTGATTTTGCATGAATCTGGTGATTTTTGCAGACTCTATAGAATTTCTATGGACTCTGTAGGTTTTGGATTTCTACGGACTCAGCAGGTTAGTTCTTTGGCACATGAAGGATCAGTTCAAAGAGTTCTGAGTTTTACAAGGCTTCTTCAGGCTTTGGTCTAAAGGAAATCACAAAAAAATTGGCATCTTTGAACCATTGAACTGGTTCAAGGCCTTGGTTCAACATTTAAAGTTCATCGGCACTTGGTTTAACCTTTGTTCAATGCTTCAGCTAGTTCAATGCCTGGTTCATCACTTCAAGCTCAGTGCAAAGTTTATCGACATTTGGTTCAATGATTGGTTCAACCACTTGATTCATTAGTGCATAACTTTGAACCGTTGAACCAATTCAACCAATTGGTTCATTCGGTAGGTTCAACGCATTGGTTCAATCAGATGGTTCAATCATTTAGTCCTCCCAGTTGGTTTAATAGCTTATTCAATTACTTGGCTCATTGGATGGTTCATCAGCCTTTGGTTCAAAGGGGCTTAGTGTGCAGTGGTTGAACCATTAAACCAATTGAACCATTGAACCAATTTTGGTTCAATGGCCTTGTTTAAGGGTGTGCCCTACAACCAAAGGGTAGTTCATGATCCAAATGCCCTTACGGAGGGAAAGAAGACCAAAAAGCTAAAGGACATAACCAAAGGTCTAGAAGCCCTTGTAGAGGGCACAGCCAAAGTCTGGAAGCCCTTGCAGAGGGCAGGAGAGCTTTGAAAGAGCCTAAAAGACAAAGACAAGGATCGAGACAATTCTTGTAGACTTTTTGTTCGTAGGAAAAGGCCCAAAATAGAAAATCCGTGGGGAAAAGGCCCAAAATAAAAGACCCAATGACTTTTACCGAGGAGGGTGACATCTTGAAAGCTATCAAATTTAAGCAAATGAACTAGCCATTGGGTGATGGCCGCGTGAACATCAAATTTAACGCAGTGAAGTAGCCATTGTTTTTGAACTGCCTAAGCACCAAATCATGGAAAAAGCCCCAAGGAATGCAATGACCCACCAGAAGATCACCCTCGAGGGCTGAAAGAGTAGGAAGAAGACAAGGAGTAGAAAAGATAAAGTGTCCAAGTGGTAGAGGGAAGGTGAGTCATTATCAAATGAGCAGCGTAGCCTATTTTTTATAGTTGGCATTGACGAGGGGACAAACAACAGTCTATTTGTAGAAAAGAGGCATGGCCATGTCCTTACATTAATGATTGAATGCCAAAGTCAATTCTAGCGAATGTATAGCATGGTTCCAGTAGGCCTTTTCTAAGAAATGACATCAGTAATAGTGGTTTCCTCTTCCCAAGATTCAAAACACACATGGGCCACTTGCAGAAATGAGTGCCAAAAATCTTTCTAGGAAGTGCCAAGTTGTTCTTCCTCTTCCTATATATTGTAAACTTCTCTTTTGAGAAGGGATCCACTCTCAGCCTTAAGGCAAAACTCTGCCCAATAATCTCTCGGGCTTGTAAGGTAGAGCTCTGCCATAAATTTACCTTGAATTGAAACTTAGCATTTTTACCTCCATTCTAAGTTTTGCATCCCTAGTATGTGTCTATGCATTTGATTCTATGTTAAGTCATTTTCTTAATGCTTTTGCAGAATGATTTCAGCATGTCTAGTGCAAATTTTTGAGTTTCCTTTTACAGGTCTGTCAGAAGTGTCCCTAAAGGAGTGTAGGTGAAGTGGATAGGCTGCTGCAGTGTGTCTCAGAATGCCTCTAGTAGTTATTTCTTCCCTATATCTCCATAGACCCCTAACCCACTGATGCAGAAGTTTCTCTCATGTCAGATAAGTGTATAGGTGCTCCTTTTTGGTGGAAAGTGTATGTTCAGGCCTGAGTGGGTCATATTTTTTGGTGTATCACCTTTTACTTTTCAGGCTTAGGCTTTGTTTTCAACATCTCTCTCTCCCTTTTCATCCCCCCCCCCATTTTTTACATTTTTTGTTAGCAGTAGGAGAAACCAGGGCCTAAATGATACATCAGAGGGAGCTAGCCCTCATCTAGAGACTCTCCCCTCCAGCTTCATCGGTCCCACAAGCAAGAGGGGATTTTCCATTGTTGTGTGAAGAAGGTAGGAGCTTGGCCTCCTACCAAGGGTGAAATCTTCTATATCAACAATTTTTGGCACGCTCGGTGGGACCAAATAAGACAAGTTGTGTCCAAAGAGTTGAAGAATTTTTGGTGTGTTCTTCAATTGACCAACCTTTAGAGGCTTTGCATCAAACACCAATGGCGACTCTAAGCTGAATCATCTGGTTAAGCAGCCTGGTGCCATTAAGAAATCACCTTTATATGTATAATCCCTATGCACAAAATCATGGACCTTATTGTCTTTCCTATAATTTTGATCAATCTCAGCCTTTTTATGGCATTTCTTCAAGCAGCCCTCCTAGTTGCCCTTCGACCAAAAGGGCAAATTCCAATTTTGAGATCTTTCACCCTAATGGCAACCTCCTAACTTGGGGGAAAATAGTGGAATCATGGGTTAGGAAAGAGGATAAAAAAGGTTTTGCTCAAAACCTTAGAAAAGATAAAGCTGCTCCTACCCATGATTCTTATGATCTCCAAGAAAGGCTCTTCCAAGAAGATATATCCAAGAGAATTGTAGAGTTGGAATCTAAAGAGTGATTTCTCAACCAGTGTGTGATGGATGGTTCAGACCCAATGGCATATTCCATGTCTAAACACACCCCAGCTACACACTTCTAAGAGAGCTATCAGGCCACACCTGATATTGATGGAGTGCTAGGTAGGTGGAAGGAGGAGAATCATTTGATTCTAACTCAAGGACTACCTCCTCTTCCACATGTTTTTCCCACTTCACCCCTTCTCAAGGAGGAACCTATTTTGCAAGAGGCAAGTGAGGAGTAGAAGAACCAATTTGCAGTTTCCCAAGGGGCTATCATGAGTGATAGCAAAGAAGAAATAATCATTAAGGCTTTTTGTGAAGGCATCATCAGCAATGGAGAAGACTCAAGTATCACATACATGCAGATGTTCCAACAATATGAGGAGGAACAAAAGCATGGTGAGCTCTCTTCCTCTTTGTTCGATGAACTTCCTTGTCACTTCGATGAGGAGGATGACTACACTAAGGAGCTTGAGTTGGAGGAAGATCAGGAGGATATCTTTGAAAATATAGAGATCCTAATCTTTGAGGAGGAAAAGGAGAGGTTTGTCTTCCTTAAGGGAGGCCTTGAAGAAGAAATTTTTGAATAGAGAGGTGATGTTCTATGGGATGAACAATCATTTTGTGAGTCCATTTCAGACATCACCATAGTCACCCTTCTTCAAGAAGGCCAAAAGGGAGAAGAGGATGAGTCTGATAGGATCTTCAATGACGTAGAAGGAAACAAGTCAGACCATGATGCATTGTAGAGGGAATGTACATGTCAAAGGGCTAATGGGGATAAGCTAGTAGCCACTAATTTCTTGGTGAAGAGCACCAATATGAAGGACCAGCATTCAACAAGCCTCCAAGGACAAGAAGAATACATGTGTGTTGGAGGCATGTTTGAATCTGGTTCACTCAGATACTAGCCAACTTAGGTGACAGGCAAGAGAAGCAGGTCACCAAATCTCCTTTTCATTCAGCTACTTACTTGGCACCATAAGTATTCTTGCCAGGAAGGGGACTTAATAAATTTTCCCTTTGATCCAGGAGGGAGGAAAATTTTCTTGGTTAGCTGTATATAGTAATTTACTTTCAGTTTATTTTCCTGCTTTCCCTAAGTGCAGTTGCATAGGTAGTGTTTTTAGCCTTGTGTGTTTCCCTTTGCATGTGGGGTAAAAGGCTCTATGTTTGATTCTTGGATATTTTAGGGCTATTATTAACTTTGTTCAAGCTGCATCTGACTCTGTGCCCAATGGACTACAAGTAAACTAGTCTTTAAGCATAGCAGGCATGCTTCCCTTGGGAGTCACCAATCTGTTGACCATTTTTTTCTCAACAGGCCAAAAATCAGTCCACCTCTGCCCCTATTATGCTAGGACATTTTCATTTTTCAATTTTGTAGGAATTTGGTGATTTCTATGAACTCTACAAAATTTCTATGGAATTTGTAGGTTTTGGATTTCTATGGACTCAGCAGGTTAGTCCTTTGGTGCATGAAGGATCAGTTTAGAGAGTTTTGAGTTTTACAAAACTTCTTCAGGCTTTGGTCTGAAGGAAATCACAAAAAAATTGGTGTCTTTGAACCATTGAACCAGTTCAAGGCCTTGGTTCAATGTTTAAAGTTCATCGACACTTGGTTTAACCTTGGTTCAACACTTCCGCTGGTTCAATCGGCCTTGGTTCAATGCCTAGTTCATCACTTCAAGCTCATTGCAAAGTTCATCAACATTTGGTTCAATAATTGGTTCAACCACTTGATTCATCGACGTGCAGCTTTGAACTATTAAACCGGTTTAGCCAATTGGTTCATTTGGTAGGTTCAACACATTGGTTCAATTAGATAGTTTAATCATTCAGTCCTCCCAGTTGGTTCAACAGCTTATTCAATCACTTGGCTCATTGGATGGTTCATCAACCTTTGGTTTAAAGGGGATCAGTGCGTAATGGTTGAACTATTGAACCGTTGAACCAATTTTGGTTCAACGGCTTGGTTCAACAGCCTTGTTCAAGGGTGTGCCCTACAGCTGAAGGGCAGTTCAAGATCCAAATGCCCTTATGGAGGGCAAGAAGACCAAAAATTTGAAAGACACAATCAAAGGTCTAGAAGCCCTTACAAAGGGCACAGCCAAAGTCTGGAAGCCCTTGTGGAGGGCAGGAGAGCTTTGAAAGAGCCTGAAAGACAAAGACAAGGATTGAGACAATTCTTGCAGACTTTTTGTCCATAGGAAAAGGCCTGAAATAGAAAACCCATGGGAAAAGGCCTGAAACAAAAGACCTAATGACTTTTGCCAAGGAGGGTGACGTCCTAAAAGCTATCAAATTTAAGAAAGCAAACTAGTCATTGGGTGACGGTTGCATGAATGTCAAATTTAACGTAGTGAAGTAGCCATTATTTTTGAACTGCCTAAGCACCAAATCATGGAAAAGCCCCAAGGAATGCAATGACCTACCAAAAGATCACCCTTGAGGGCTAAAAGAGTAGGAAGAAGACAAGGAGCAAAAAAGACAAAGTGTCTAAGTGGCAGAGGGAAGGTGAGTCATTTTTAGATGAGTGGTACAGCCTATTTTTTGTAGTTGGCATTGGTGAGGGGAAAAATAGTAGTTTGTTTGTAGAAAAGAGGTGTGGCCATGTCCTTACATTAATTTTTGAATGCCAAATTCAATTTTGGAAATTGTACAGCATGGTTCCAATAGGCCTTTTTTGAGAAATGACATTAGTAACAGTGGTTTCCTCTTCCCAAGATTCAGAACGCACATGGGCCACTTGCAGAACTGAGCACCAAAAATCTTTGCAAGAAGTGCCAAGTTTCTCTTCATCTTCCTATATATTGTAAACTTCTCTTTTGATAAGGGATCCACTCTCAGCCTTAAGGCAAAACTCTGCCCAAAAATCTCTCAGGCTTGTAAGGCAGAGCTCTACCAGAAATTTACCTTGAATTGAAACTTAGCATTTTTACCTCCATTCTGAGTTTTGCATCTCTAGTATGTGTCTATGCATTTGATTCTATGTTAATTCATTTTCTTAATGCTTTTGCAGAATGATTTTAGCATGTCTGGTGTAAATTTTTGAGTTTCCTTTTACAGGTCTGTCAGAAGTGTCCCTAGAGGAGTGTAGGTGAAGTAGATAGGCTATTATAGTGTCTCAGAATGCCTCTAGTAGTTATTTCCTCCTTGTATCTCCACGGACCCCTAACCCACTGATCCAGAAGTTTCTCTCATGTCAGATGAAGTGTATAGGTGCTCCTTTTTGGTGGAAAGTGTATGTTCATGCCTGAGTGGGTCATATTTTCTAGTGTATCACCTTTTACTTTTTAGGCTTAGGCTTTGTTTTCAACATCTCTCTCTCCCTTTTCATCCCCCCCCCCCTTTTTTACATTTTTTGTTAGCAGTAGGAGAAACTAGGGCCTAAATGATACATCAGAGGGAGCTAGCCCTCATCTAGAGACTCTCCCCTCTAGCTTCACCGATCCCACAGACGAGAGGGGAGTTTCCATTATTGTGTGAAGAAGGTAGGAGCTCGACCTCTTGCCAAGGGTGAAATCTTCTATGTCAATAGAAACCATGTAGCTAATTAGTATTTATGGTAGATTCTTCATTTAATTTTCCAAATTTACTTATATCAGAGTTGGTGGTTTTGATGGAAAACTAGTGAAGCTACCTAGATATGTTTTAGACCACTTTATATTGATAGAATTTTGTAGGTATCTAGCCCATGTAGATAATAAATTTCCAATGATGAAATAATATGGTATATCTTTTCCCATTGAACTAGGACACTATTCATGCTAGTTAATTTGTGATGCCTTAAATTTAGAGGTGGACCTAAAAAAATTCAATCTTCAGTACTATAATACCAGACCCTAATTAGATAGCAAAGGTTTTTCTAAGGATAATCTATATTTTAGAATGGGATTTTCACATATTCCCTAGATTGAAGACTACTAGGAGGATTGTCTTAATGAATTGGAAGTTAGAAGAAAGCTTTGGTGTAGGTTCTCCTTGGGACAAATAGTTACACTCAATCTAAGTATGAATATCTTTGGAATAATTGATGATGGAGAATAGGTGGTTGATCCTCATTTTGAATAAGTAAAATAGATACCTATTCTATAAGTTGATTGGAATAAAGATGAATAGGATTGGATTGAATTCAAAACTCTCCCAGTGATAAGGAGAACTGAGAAATGGTTAAGGGGTTGTAGACTGAAGGAAGTTCAAAATGAAGATTCCCATTGATGTGCTCCAACTAGTGAATCACCATCTCCAATAAGCTCTTATAATTATATTATTACTATTTTTGATGTAGGTATTCCCAATCCAAAAATTGGAAAGGGTTTTATTATCAAAAAGTTGAAGAAAACCTTTGTAATTATTCTACCTCCTTATACTATTGGACTAAGGACTAAAAGTAAGAATAAGAAGGAGATATCAGAAAGAATATTTTTGGAATCGAATTCTAAAGAAGATTTGGGGGAATCAACAGGGAATAAAGGATTTGATTCACCAATGATAGAAGAGACCAATATGAACCAACAAGTAGAAGTTGCTTTAGATTTTGCTGACATGATGATGATATCAAATGTGCCTTTTGAAAAATTAAACCCTGGTAAAGAAGTTTTGGCCCTTGAACCAAAATGGTTAGAAAGCTTAATTAGTGATAAAATAAAAATATTTCCATTTTCATTACCATTGGAGGACATGGTTAGCAAGTGCTTGGGAAAGACCCCTAAATCTAAAAGGCTGAAAACCACATCCAAGGTGGACATTGACCCTAATACAGGGAATTGGAGTGCATAAATAACCCAACTAACAATTGATGAAGAATTTTAGGACCCCATAGTTTAGGACTTCATAATATAGAGAATAGACCTTGGGGCTACATCACGTGCCATGGATGTGCACCATTTAGAAGCATCCACCAAAAAGATAGTCAATCATGCCCAAAAGGATGAAAAAGATAAGAGGGAGTTGAAACAAACTTTCCAATCAATGGTAGTGTATATTGAGGCCATTCATAATCCAAATCCATAACTTGTTTCTCAAATACCTATATCTTTTGACCCAAAATCTCTAGTCAACTTGAAAATGCTAGATCAGATACACAAGAACAAAATGGTGACTAGAGTGTTTGATGATTGGTTGGATGGTATCATCCATAAAGGTATAGAATACATTAAAGAATTAAAAAATATATATGATGAAACTATGGCTACTATCAAATATTTGAAAACACAGAATGCTTCCTATGTAAAAGATGAAGGGAAATGGATGAATGTGATGAATCAAATTGATGAAGTTCAAAAATATGGGGTAAAAAAGTTTTTATTAAAAAAAGAATTTGACAAGTCTGAATGATGACACACTGTATGTAAGAAAGAGAAACATCGAATGGAGAAACTTAGTATCTCATCAAGGGAAAATTTAATTTACAAAAATGATTAAAGAAATAACTGAGTTTACCCAGTCTTTGCAACATGATTTGGAATGCATTAATGTGAAATATATAAAAGATGATGGGGAGCCAGAAAAGGATATCAATACTATGTTTCAATCCTTCAAAGAGAAAATTAGTTTTGTTAAAGAAAATGACAACCTATTAATTGAATATTTCTCTTAGATATCAAAGGTAGAATCACTTCTTTACCTTTGTATCAATGCATTCCCAGATCACACAGAGAAAGTGGAAAATTTTTCAAGAGAGAAAGATGTTTGGAAAGCAAGGGTTAAACACAATGGCATTCCTAAATTCTTAAAAATCTAGGAATTTGTTATCACATTTTAGGAATGAAAGGTGCAACATGTCTCCCTAGCTGGACAAAGCAAATCTAAAGATTCTAATCCACCACCCTAGTCATGATCTTGCTTGCATAATTTCTTTGTTCAGTTATTTAGTTAAAATTACATTCAAAAACTTTGTCTTTCGTTAACATTGTATGAAACTAAATCCCGTATTGGTTAGATTTTGTTTTAAACTCTGAGTTTCAAATAATGATTAATTAGGGTAAATATATATATGTTTTTAGCTGTTAAAACTAATATATAAAAAGTGAAGGAGAAGATACAAGGAATTTTGGAGCTAAACTTTTGCTACTTTACAATATATATGATGTTTGTCTGAAACAGTTTTCATTTGTGAATGAAAAAGAGAAATGATTGCTACAGTCTTAAATTTGTGTGTTTAAATTATTTAAAATTGGGTTTTTGTGCAAACTCTTCTTTCATGTGGTAATTATTCTTTCATTGGATAACTCATCATATATGTTTTATTATTTATTTGTTCACTAATATAGATATTTATATATCTGATCATTATTGAAGATGAAATTTGTGTATTCTATCATCGAAAGATGTTGTAAAGAAGAAAGATATCACATTGATAGCATAATGATATATGGATGTTAGTTTGCCTTTAATGCTTTCTGGTTAAAAGCGTATCTGAATAATTAGAATAATTTGAATTCATTGAAGATCATAAAGGGATTTATACCTTAATTTAGAGGGGAACTATTCTTAATTATTTACCCATTTATTGTTTAACTTATTTTTTCATGAAAGAAAGGGGTATAGAGTTAGAATAAAACATTTTTAGACTAGGACAAATCTGTTAGCCAACAGTTTTTGGCAACTCTGTTGGGGATTGAAGTCATTTGTTAGAAGATTAGTCACCTTAATATGAAGCAACGATGGTGCTTCCACATGAAAATATAGTTCTTATTCTAAAACCTAATCTTGGTTTTCAAGACAAGCAGGAAGATATAATTGGTCAGTTAAATACTCCTGCATGGCCCACTAGTCATAATGTTGATGATTATAGAAGGATCGGCTGAGTATTACAAAAGGAAGAAGAATTACCTGATAATTTGAGATTGTTATTGCTCAAGAAAAGGAGGAAAGAATAAAATATAGAAATAAATCAAGCCCCTAAAGTGTGAAGAGATTAAGAACAACATAGAAACTAATAACTACTTATCTAGTTACAATATCATAAGCTGGATTCCAAAAGATAAACAAGGTCTTTGAAAAAAGAGGGAGTTGAGGATCCTAATTTTTAAATTCTGCAAAGCTTAAATTTTCCCTACATTCCTACCCATATTATAAGAACTAGAAGTAGACCCCCTAGCCCTCCTAAACCCTCTACATCCACTATTTGTCAAGCCTTAACTCTTTCTGGTACTGTCATTCCTTCTACTATAAGCTTTATACCAATGGATCAACCTTGGGGAGTAGATATATGACCTCTAAATTTAGGGGATAACCTAAATCCTTTGCCTAAAAATGCAAGGGAAAACTTACCTAAATTTAATGGAGATGGAAAAAAATCACTAGATGAGCATTTGAGTACCTTTGCTATGACGTGTGGTGTGTTAGGTGTGTAACATCAAGATGTAGCCATAAGGCTTTTTGTCCAAAATCTAACTGATACTATAGTATAATGGTTCTATCATTTATCTGACTCTTCATTTACAAACTAGAATGATATGAAAATTGCATTTGAAAATAGATTCAAAAGTGCAAAAGATGAACATTACCTTCTTGCTCAATTGACTTAGCTCAAGAAAGAAATTTATGATCCCATGAAAGAATTTATAGCCAAATTCAATATAATTATGCACAAAATCCCTAATTCTAATAGGCCAAATCTTAAAAATTAGAAATGTTTCTATATCAATTTTATGCCCCTTGATATTAGTTTCCATTTTAGAAGAGGTGTAGTTGCCAACTTAGCAATCGCATAAACCTTGGGAGTGGGGTTAGAAGATGATCTTCTTATGGATGGAAAATGGAAGAGAGAATTTCAAGTACCTAATGCTCATCCCTCATCCTCTATAGATCCTATAGTTTAATAGTTATTTAATGATATGATCACTTTGAAAAGATAAATGCCTAAGGTTGGTAGCTCATTTCAACAACCATATCAAGATGTTGGTAGGAGAAATTTTAATCAATAGGAAAATACTAGCAAAACATTGCCACTTACATCAACACAACCAAGGTTAACTATTGAAGCTCCTCCTAGAAGAGAGAATATGTGTGACTTTCATTTGACTATTAATCATGACAACAATTCTTGTCTAGAAATGTTTAGATATGCTCAAATGGCTGCTACTCAAGATGTATTAGGAGAGATTACTAAAGAAGAGAGGAAATTTGAGGAACCTAACAACTCTGAAATACACTTCCTCTAATATGAATCAGATTCAAAAAGAAGAGGTGAAATATTGGTTAATCTTGAAGATCCTTTATGTGATGTGCTTACGAAAATTCAGAAGAATCTGAGATTTTCTAATACTCAAGAAGTGCCTATTAAAGGTAATAAACCTCTAATTAGAACCTTTGATGCTAATATGAAGACCAAAGAAATTAAATTATTACATAGAAATGATCATGAGACTTATTTTGATATTTTAGAATTTTGTATGTAAAGATTCAAATATCCCCTACTAAATACCTCAAGTTAAAACCCAAAGAACTTGATAAATTGGTTAAATATGTCAAAGGTGGTCCTACACAAATTGAACCCAAAAGTCAACTAAATGTTAATGCTAAGTCTCCCATTGCCCAATTATTTTCTTCTCCACTTGAATCACCCATGCATACTCCTAAAATAGCCCTCAATTCATGTAATGATACCTCTTATATGGCTGATATGAAGCCCAACCCATTTTATGTTTCTTTATTCATAAATGGCCATAAACTCAGTAATTGTATATTAGACTCAAGTACTTCTTATAATATTATACCTTGTTTTGTAGTCAAAGCACTAAGCCTATCCCTTATAAAAATATTTGGTAGGTGTTACTCCATGGATGACAAATAGATTTCTTTTCTTGGACAAATTAAAGATGCATGGGTTGTTCTTGCAGCTTATCCTAATAAAAGAGTGAAGTTGACTATTTTGGTAGCAGATATTCCTGCTAGTTATGGGATGTTGTTAAGCAGGACTTTTTGCAAAGATTTAGATGGGAAGATTAAATTGGATTAGTCAGAATCTATAATTCTAGTGGGAAATTAGAAAGTTAAACTAGAACCTGAACCTAAATGCAAATTTATTGTATACCCTTATGATGATCTTGAGTCTTAGATTCTATTTGAATAATGTGAATTTGGTAACTATTTTCTCTGTTCTAAAGACATGAAGGAAGAATCCATCCTAAAGCCTATTCATTTAGATGATTTATGGACCATGGAATTCAATGGTAGTTATGCTACCATTAGTTTAGGATTAGGGGTTGTTTTGATCTCACTTGAAGGTAAAAAAATTTCTTACTCTTTCAAGTTAGAATTTAAAAACACTAATAACACTGTAGAGTACAAGGCTCTATTACTTAGGTTAAATGAATCCAAAAAAAAGGTATAAAGATACTCAAAGCAAAAGGAGATTCTGAATTAATTTTTAAATAGGTGAGAGGCATTTTTTAGTTAAAAATGAAAGATTGAGACATTATAGGAATAGAGTTTGGGATGAGATAGAATTTTTTGATGCCTTTTCTAATGAGGCAATTCCCAGAGATCTAAACACATTGGTAGATTCTCTAGCAATGTCAGCTTCTCTTCTTCTCCCACACCTTGAATTCAAAAAGGATTCATATATAATAGAATTGGTCTACCATCCTAATGTCCCATATAATGCTGAGAATTGGCAAGTTTTTGAGAATGATAGGCAGATCAGAAAATTCTTGGAGAATGTTGAGATGTTCTTGGGGATTTATTTTGAAGGTTATGAATCAGAATATAAAGAATTTAGTCCTAATCTAGGGATTAATTAAAAATATGGTTTAATTCAATTAAATGGAAACAAAATCCCCAAAGGATTGGTCTCTCTAAATAATTTGTTAACTCGACAAGATGAATATACCAAAGGCAAACTTGTTCAAAATCCTAATAAACTGGGGAATTATGAGAAGATAAACATTGGAATTAAAACTGATCCTAAATGGATTTCTATTGGTAGGTGTTGTTCACTAGAGGAGAAAAAAATTGATTAATCTATTGATTAGGTATAAGGATGTTTTTGCTTGGTGTTATGATGACCTAAAGGATTTTAGGAGTGGGAAATTTCAGCATCATATTCCTTTAAAAACAAATGCAAGTCGATTCAGGAAAAATTTGAGAAACTATAACCCAAAGGTTTCTGAGGCCATATTTAAGGAAATTGATAAAATGTTGAAGGCTAAGATTGTTTATTTGATTCATCACTCCACCTGGGTGGCAAAAATTATCCTAGTATGTAAAAAGAATGGAGAAATCAAAATTTGTGTTGATTTCAGGAATCTAAACCAAGCTAGTTTGAAAGATAATTATCCCTTACCTATGATGGATCATAATTTACAAATAGTTAATAGATCAGAGACATGTCCATGTTAGATGGATTCTCAAGTTATAATCAAATAAGTGTGGTTGTATCTGATCAACATAAAACTACTTTCACTGTACCTTGAGAAAATTTTGCCTATAATTGTATGCCCTTTGGTTTGATTAATGCTGGTACAACTTTTCAATGGGTGATGGATTCATCCTTTAGAGATTTAAAAGATATAATTATTATCATTTATCTTGATGATTTGACTATTTTATCTAGAAAAAAAAAGGATCATCTGAAAGATCTAAAGATCATTTTTTAAAGGTGTCGAAGTCATGGGATATCTCTTAATGCTAAGAAGTTGGTTTTCTATGTAATAGAAGGTAAGTTGTTGTGACATATAGTTTCAAAGTATGGAATAAATATTGATCCATAAAGGGTTGAGTCAATACAACAACTAAGTTTTCCTTCTAATAGGACTAGAGTTAAGTCTTTCTTTAGCTAGATTAACTTCCTCAGAAGGTTCATTCCTGATTTTACTAAAATTACAAAACATATTTTAGGGATGATGAGTGAAAAATAAGCATTCAAATGGAATGAGACTACTCAAAAATCATTGGAAGATATTAAATAAGAAATTACACAAACCCCTACTTTGGTAAACCCTAATTTCTAAAAAGATTTTGTTATTTATTGTTATGCTTCAAAACATACCATGTCTGGTATCTTACTACAGAAGAATGAATTGAATGTATAAGCCCCAATATCCTTTATGAGTGTTCCTCTCAAGAAGATTGAACTTAAATATTCTTTAACTAAGAAGCAATATTTTACTATGGTAAAGGCCATCAAACAATTTAGATATTACATTCTCATTCAATTGTATTTATGCCTATTTCAGCTGTTAAAAGAATTCTTACTCAATAGGATGGTGGGATGAAGAATAGAGCAACACGGGTTGCTAAAATTCAAGAATATGACTTGGAGGTTAGGCCAACCAAATTAGTTAGAGGTCAAGGTCTGTGTAAATTAATTGTTGAAAGTAAGGAAGAAGAAGAAGAAGAAAAATTTCCCACTATCCTGTTGGGAAGTTTACAAGATCCATGGTTCTTAGATGTGGTACATTATCTTACTTATGGAGAGTGTCCCAGTCACTTATCCTTGAAAGATAAAATGAATATGAGGTTAAAAGTATCAAAATATGTCATTTGGGATGATGTCTTATACAAAAAGGGACTAGACGGAACCTTTTTAAGATGTGTAGATTAATAACAATAATACAAGCTTTTGGAAGTTTTTTATAATGAATCTTGTATTGGACACTTATCTTCTTCAGTCACAGCTTTCAAAATCCTTAGAAATTATTATTATTGGCCATGTATGTTTAAAGATGCATACATATGAGTAGCTAACTGTGAAAAATGCAAAATGTTTTCAGGAAGACCACAACTTACAACATTGCCTTTGATGGATATCACTATTGGAGAACCTTTCAAATAATGGGGATTAGACTTTATTAGGCCTCTCTCACCTTCTTCAAGTGTCAGACACACACACACATTCTTACAGCGATAGACTATTTTACAAAATGGGTTGAATCAGTCCCTGTGAAGAGAACCACTTCAGATGTAGTGTGTAATTTTCTTAGAGAGAATATACTAGTGCATTTTGGTGTCCCTCAAAAACTAGTAATAGATAATGCCACTAGCTTTTCCTCAATTAAACTTACTTCTTTTTACTATGAGCATAGTATATATCTCTCTCACTCATCAGACTATTACCCTCAAGGGAATAAACAAGCTAAGTCCAGTAGTAAAAATTTGATAGCCATCATGAGAAAATTGGTGAGTGAGAATCCTAAATATTGGCATAAAAGATTATATGAAGCACTCTGGGCTGACAAGGTAAACCCAAAAAGGGAAATAAGAATGACACCATTTGAGTTAGTTTATGGAATAGGAGCTTAATTATTATTACCTCTAGAATTATCTGTAGCCAAACTATAGAATGTCATTGAAGATCAATGCTTTCAATATTCCTTAGAGAAAAGAGTTATGTACTTAAACAGGATTGAGGAGGAAAGGCATGAATTGGTTGATTAGATTATCACTCATCAAGCCAGGGTTAAAAATATTTTTGATCAAAAAACAAGACCCAAAAAATTCATGGAAGGAGATGAAGTGTTGTTGTGGGATAAGAGGAGAGAACCTAAATGAGCACATGGAAAATTTCACTCACTTTAGAAGGGACCTTTCAAGATTCATCAGGTACTGGGTCCTAATTCTTTCAAATTGGATTATCTAGATGGATCTAGTTTACCCCTGTCTTATAATGGATAATACCTTGAATTGTATCAAAGGTGTCCCCTATTTTGTACATAGTCTTTCCTTTATTTCTATATGATGTTGTTTTCCTTTTATAGTTTTGGATTTGCCTTGTTTATTTTTCTTCCATCCTGGTGTTTTAGTTTGTGTGTAACCAAAGTTTCTGAGTTCTCTGCATTTTGTCATAAAATGCAGTCCCTAGTTAGAGCTAATGTTACTTTTTAATTCACCCTTATTCATTTTTTTCATGAACCTTCCCTGAGAGAAATTAGACATACCATCTTACCTTATTGTTCATATGTTTATTTCTTAAGTCAGCTCTTTACTTTGAAATTTTATCCACTTGCCTTCACATGTGCAAAATTACCAAAGAATTAAACCTTCGAACTTGAAATCTTTTTAAATTTCAAGAGTTCAATGGTTCAAGAGTTCAACAGTTCAATGTTTCTCAAAAGTGATGAATTTTTTGTCCCTTTATGTAACTCAATTCGTATCTTTGAACCTTCACGTTGAACCTCATTTCAAGAGTTCAAAGGTTCAACATTTCGTGACTTTAGTCCCACCTTTCTCGAAGTCTTTTAAGTAAAAATTTGTAAGAGATTTTAAAAGAAGTAAATCATTTAGAGGGAAATATATCTAGAAGATTTTATGAAATAGAAAGTTCTAATTTTTAAAGGTTATGAGTAATCATTACACATTAAGGTCAAGTGTGAAAACTACTTACAATTAATACACCTATCAGAATTTGCATCCTATCAAGCAAATTCAGCACAAGTTAATTGATCCAATAATTATTTGACCTAATTTCATACCTTTATCAAGAAATGACAAGGCATTTTTAATAGTAAACACATAGGTTCATGCAAAGGAGAGTAGTGCTAGAGGTATAAGATTTTTATTACATAGTTCCACAATAATTTTTGATCCATTGAAGGTGACTTCAACTTTTCCTATAAGCTGATTCCATTACTTTATTGGAAAGGAGAATCATTTTGAGTTTTTGGTATCATTTTATAAGTTCAAAGCATTTTTCATTATATCCTCCAATTTTTAGCCATGAAATTTGCTTGTTTTGGTTACGAACATAGTCCTGGTTTTTTTTATTCACTTCCTAAATTTAGGGATACTTCTATAGCTCAATATGATTTAGAGGATTTTAAGGAGAGGGTTAAAAATCCTATGTTAACTCTTATGATGGAGAAAATAGTAGAAAGTGGTTTAGTCAAAGCTATATCATTTCCCATGGTAGTACAATGCCATGAATTAGTTATGAAATGTATGAGTAGATATGACCCCCAAAATAGTGTATCAGAAATGTGGATGGTAATGTGTTACTACCTGTCAATAGACAAACCCTAATAGATGTGATGAAAATTCTGCCCAAGGAGCCATATTTTTATCTTAATATTACTTCCTCTTATGGTCATTTTTCATTAAAGAATGCAAACTATAGGAGCATAATTATGAGAAATTGGTTACTAAAATTTCAAAAAGGAGGTTCAAGACTGCCCAGACCACTAACAAGAGGTCACATGATTCTATAAGTAAAGGATATTATGGTGTTGCTACACAAGCTAAAGGGTAACTCCCACACATTTTATTGGGAGGAATAGATGTAATTCTTCATTTAGGTGATCCTCCAAGGAGAATAGTATTGGGATTAGGTAGAAATCATAGCCAAATATTTGCATTTGGGTCTAAGTAATTATTTGGGGAATAAGGATTGTTATGTGTCTTCATATCTCTTTTAATAATTAGCATCTCCAAGAGAATGGAGAGGGTTGCCTCATGCATCCTTAGTTTAAGATAGCATAATTTATGATTATTACCCACATTTGTAGATGCAAAATTATTATGAAAACTATAAAAAGGTTAATAATATTTTGACTAGTAGGATGACTTATGAATTGGTATGCAATGTTAATAAGAGAATGTTTGATGAAGCCATGTAGATAATCAGTATTTATGGTAGTTTCTTCATTCAATTTTCCAAATTTACTTATATCAGAGTTGGTGGTTTTGATGGCAAACTAGTGAAGCTGCCCAGATATGTTTTTGACCACTTTGTATTGATAGAAGTTTGTAGGTAACTAGCCCATGTAGATAAGAAATTTCTAATGAATAAATAATTTGGTATATATTTTCTCATTGAACTAGGACATTGTTCATGCCAATCAAATTTTTATGCCTTAAATTTAGAGGTTGACCGGAAAAAGTTCAATATTCAGTACTATAATGGCAAACCCCAGTTTGATAGTAAAGGTTTTGTTAGGGGCAATCTAGATTTTAGAATGGGATTTTCACACATTCCCTAGATTGAATACTATTGGGAGGATTATCCAGATGAATTTGAAGTTAGAAGAAAGCTTTGGTGTAGGTTCTCCTTGGGGTAAATATTTACACTCAAACTAAGTATGAATATCTCTAGAATAATTAATGATGAAGAACAAGTGGTTGACCCTCATTTTGAACAAGTATAACTACCTATTCTATAATTTGATTGGAATAAAGATGAAGAGGATCAGATTGAATTCAAAACTCTCCCAATGATAAAGAGAACTAAGAAATGATTAAGGGGTTGTAGACTAAAGGAAGTTCAAAATGAAGATTACCAGTGATGTGCACCAATTGGTGAATCACCATCTCTAATAAGCTCTTCTAATTATCTTATTACTATTTGTGATGTAGGTACTCCCAAGCCAAAAATTGGAAAGGGTTTGATTACCAAAAATTCTAAGAAAACCCTTGAAACTATTCTACTTCATCGTACTAATAGATTAAGGACTAAAAGTAAGAAGAAGGAGATCTCAGAAATAATAGTTATGGACTTGAACTCTAAAGAAGATTCAAGGGAAGTAAAAAGTGGTAAAGGATTTGATTCACCAATGATAAAAGAGACCAATATGAACCAACAAGTAGAAGTTGCTTCAGATTCTATCGACCTCATGATGATATCAAATGTGCATTCTAAATAACTGAACCCTGGTAAAGAAGTTTCAGCCCTTGCACCAAAATGGTTAGAAAGCTCAATTAGTAATAAAATAAAAATATTTCCATTTTCATTACCATTGGAGGACATGATTATCAAATGCTTGGGAAAGACCCCTAAATCCAAAAGGTTAAAAACCACATCCAGGGTGGACATTGACCCTAATATAGGGAATTGGAGTGTAGAAATAGCCTAGCTAATAACTTATGAATAAGTTTAGGACCCCACAATTTAAGACTTCACAATAGAGAGAATAAACCTTGGGGATGCATCACATGCCATGGATGTGCACAATTTAAAATCATCCACCAAAAAGATAGTCAACCTTGCCTGGAAGGATGAAAAAGATAAAAGGGAGTTGAAAAAAAATTATAATCAATGGCAAAGTATATTGATGCAATTTATAATCCAAATCTAGAACCTATTTCTGAAATACCTCTATCTTTTGACCCAAAATCTCTAGTCAACCAGAAAGTGCTAGATCAGATACATAGGAACAAAATGGTGACTAGAGTGTTTGATGATTGGTTGGATGGTATCATCCAGAAAGGTATAAAATACATTAATCAATTGAAAATATATATATGATGAAACTGTGGCTACTATCGAGGATTTGAAAACATAGAATGCATCATGGGTAAAAGATGAAGGAAAATGGATGAATGTGATGAACCAAATTGATGAAGTACATAGATATGGGGTAATAAAGTTTTTATCAAAAAATAATTTGAAAAGTCTAAATGATGATACATTGTTTGTAATCAAGAGAAACATCTAATGGAGAAACTCAATATCTCGTCAAGGGTGAATTGAATTTATAAAAATGATTAAAGAAATAACTAAGTTTACATGGTCTTTACAACATGATTTATAATGCATTGATGTGTAATATATAAAAGATGAGGGGGAGCTAGAGAAGGATATTGATACTGTGGTTCAATCTTTCAAAGAGAAAATTAGTTTTGTTAAAGAAAATGGCAACCTATTAACTGAAGATTTCTCTCAGATATCAAAGGTAGAATCACTTCTTCACCTCTATGTCAATGCACTCCTAGAGCACGTGGAAAAAGTGGAAAATTTTTGAAGAGAGAAAAATGTTTGGAAAGCAAGTGTTAAACACATTGGCATTCCTAACTTCTCAAAGATCCAAGAATTTGTTACTGCATTTTGAGAATGGAAAGTGTAATGTGTCTCCCCAGCCAAACAAAGCAAATCTGGAGATTCTAACCCATTGCCCCAATCATGATCTTGCTTGTATAATTTCTTTGTTTAGTTATTTAGTTGAAATTATGTTCAAAAACTTTGTCTTTCAATGAAATTGTATGAAACTAATCCTGTATGGGTCATATTTTGTTTTAAACTTTGGGTTCAAAAGAATGGTTAATTAGGGTAACTATATATATGTTTTTATTTGTTAAAACTGATATATGAAAAGTTAAGGAGAAGATATAAGAAATTTTGGAGCTGAAATTTTGATGTTTTACAATATATATGATGTTTGTCTGAAATATTTTTCATCTATGAATGAAAAAGAGAAATTATTGTTGCAGTCTAAAATCTGTGTGTTTAAGTTATTTGAATTTAGGTTTCTATGTGAACTCTTATTTTATGTGGTAATTGTTCTTTCATTAGATAAATCATCATATATTTTTTATTATTTATTGGTACACACACACACACACACACACACACACACACACACACACACACACACACACACACACACACACACACACACACGATCATTATTGAAGATGGAATCTATGTATTCTATCACCAAAAGATGTTGTAAAGAAGAAAGATATCATATTCATAGCATGATGATGTATGGATGTTAGTTTGCCTTTAATGCTTTCTAGTTAAAAGCATATCTGAATAATTTGAATAATTTGACTTCATTGAAGATCTTAAAGGGAGTTGTACCTTAATTAAAAGGGTAACTATTCCTAATAGTTCACCCATTTATTTTTTAACTTATTTGTTCATGAAAGAAAGGGGTATAGAGTCAGAATAAAACATTTTTAGACTAGGACAAATCTTTTAGCCAACACATTATAAACATGGTTTTGATTGATTATTGAAACTTGATCAAAATTACCTCACAAAAATTGTAGGAAGAACAAAAATAACTAAGATCAAAATAGGATTTGGTCTAGATAGGAATGATAAGGTAAAACATAATGGTCTTACTCTAGGATAATGATGGTTTGATAGATTGGATAAGATGGTAAGAGGGTTACCTCCAAGTGATGGGGTGATTAGATGGGTATGAGACAATGGAAAAAGGAATGGTAAATGAAAATGGCATGGTACATGTGTTTGGTTTGGGTGTGGTTTTGGATTATGTTATTCTTGCTAATGTGGAGATGTATGTCCTAATCAAAAAATGATATAAACAAAATAACAAATATTGTTAATTTATATCCCACACCTCATCTGAATAGATACTCTATCAATATTTACCTTTAGATTTGGATGCAAATTATGTTGTTTTGATCTTCATTGGTCATTGATTCTGATTCCTTCAAGCATCGATACAAGGTATCCTTATAGCCTCTATAAAGGAAAGTATGACCATAGATGGTAAATAGGTATAAATTTTAGATGATAGGGTTGATTTGGAAATGTAATGGTGTAAAAATAATGTAATGTGTAATGGTTGGAAAATATATGAATATCAAGACTTTTAGTCACACGTAATGTTATTGATGGCAGATTCAACATACCCTTGAATGTGGTGGGGTTGAATACCTCTGAATATTCTCTCGATAGGACCACCATATTTTTATATTATTTGATCTTGAGAGTATCTACCATCTATTTAGGTTGTATATTGGAAGCTATTTTGGTTTGATCTTGAATAATGTATTCATTAAGTAGTGAAGAAATTTTATGCTCAACTATCAGTGCCTCAATGAGGTTTTATCAATGAATTTGTCTTGATTGTCCCATACCACCTCCAAAAAGGTTTCACTAATGAACATTGAATTTTGGCTTTGATTTTGTTCTAGCGCTTCTAAAAAAATTTCACTAGAATATGTTGAGTTTGAACTTTGATTATCCCCTAGACCTTGTAAAAAGGTTTCACTAGGAGAGTGTTCTTATACTATATGAATGTGGTCTTGGCCTCCTTGCTCTTTTTCAACTACTATGTCACCATGGATGTAATTCAAAAAAGTGTGATTCTTTCAGTCCCAGTCAACACTTGTGGGATATGGAATATCAATTATATGGATAGGTTGGTTGGTGATAATGGTAGATGGTTATGGGCCTAGGATGGTAATCTTCAACCTCCAAGTTATGATTGCATAATCAGGATTAAACATAGGACTACAATTGTTAACAAATGTTGGTGATGGTGGGTGACCAGATAAGATAAGCCTTGATTGTAGGTGTTCTTGTACATGGTCACAAAGTAATGATGAGTTATCGGTATAGTGTCCAAAATTAAGAATCCCTACTTGTTGATATGCCTATATGTAGTTTTAGGTTAAGGAAGGATTATCAATGTGAGTTGGTGGATTGGCATCATTTAGCAAAGGTCTTGACTGATTAGTATTTCATTTTGGATTGATGGAGATGGTGTTAACATAACCTCTTGAAATATGACCTGCAACCCTATTGTAGTCATGTACAATTACATGGTAGGTCTATTGGTTGTTTCTATTCTAACCTTGGTTATATCCATTTTTTAGATGTTGTTGGTTCTAATATTGGTGATTTTACTGATTTTATTGGTTTGGCCTTAGTTGTTGAAGCTATTATTTTTATTATTGTTATTGTGGTTGGATGTTATGTTGGGGAAAGGGGTTTTGATAGATTCCAAGGGTTTGATTGGAAGTAGAATCACCACCATCTAATGTTATCTCTCCATTCTCCAACATATTCTGAATAAAATGTTTGATTTGCATATAGTGGTGAAAATTATTTCTATTAACCCCATGATATTCATAGAATTCATTTTGGTGGTACTAATCAAGATAAGGGATACCTTAAGGATAATGTTTTGGTATAGGCTAGCTAATCAGATTAGCAATGGTGAGATTGCAAAACACAAATTCAATAAGCTCTTCAAGGTGACTAAAAATGCGATGAGTAGGAATTTTTCTCTTTAGAGGAGGATATTTTAATGTAAAAGGTTGTATTTTTTGTGTGGGCATAGGCTACTATGCTTTCTACATTTACTAAAAAGGTTGTGGGTTAGGTGTAATTTTCATATGTGGCATGTGCTGAGTAGATGGTGTTTTCACTATTTGGATATGTCTCAACTCTTTTACTCTATTTACAATAACATTCTTGTTGTGATTGAATTTCCTTGGTCTATCATTTTTATTGGCATGTCTATCATTCTTGTTGTGATTGAATTACCTAGATGGTAGCAATTGCATCCTTCATCTATTATAGTTCTTAGGATATTAAATTGGAGGGAATATTGGCTTGAGTAGATGGTTGAGTAGTCATAAGTAGATCAGTTTGAATTGGGTATGATGGAGATATTTCATGGGGTACTTTGGTTGATTACCTAATCTTATTGGTTTAGTTCTTGAAGAAGCAACTGGTTGAGGATTAATTCTAGTAGTTAACTGAGATTCAAATGTAGAAACTCCTACTCCCTGATTTGAAGAACCACTCATAGTGATAACTAAAGTTACACTTATTTTCATATTACTTATTTGTGTACTTACAACACTTTGGTTTGGATTGGATGTTTCTTGAGCAGTATCCACTATGTTTTGCTTAATATTTTACATAGATGCATAATACACTTCTTCAATGGTTGGGACATGAAACAAGTTATCAACTAAAGTGTTTTATGTAAATGGGTATACATCTTGATTGTCTTGACTAGTCAATTATAATATCACTCCTATTAAATGAGATAAATCTATGAGAGACCTATTTGACATGGTTATTTGGTTAAAATTATGTGCTAGGTTTAAGTATATTTGGTATGTTGTCTGCATTTATACAAAGTGGTCCTCCATAAGGTCCTTGCCTTTGACAAACATACTAGGGTCTTGATATGTCATGTGGACTAGAACTAAAGGATTCCTAGAAGAAACCTATTGACTATAAATTATGTTGTGAGGAATTTTTACTAGACTTGCCAAGTTCTCATGGGGGAAGTCAATTGGAAACTTGGTCCCTACTTCTATATCTCTAACCAAAATTTCATCTTTTTTATCCTACAAGTGATGCTAAAAAAGATAAGGATCATATGTGAATGGTGTAGTAACATAGTATGATTATTGAGGAACTAGCACTTCAACTATAGGTACCAAAGCTAGATACTACTATGTTTGTTCTTGATCCTTTTCTGAGTATGGAGGCATGCTTACCAAATAATGAGCCAATGGGTCTTGGTTTTTTGCCCTTGTTTGAGTGTTATAAGATGGATAAGAATCCATCTCATAAGCAACATTATCTGCATAAGGGTCTTGAACCATTTCTTCTTGTGTGACCACATTACTAAATCATGGATTGTACATGAGGCCACTATGAGTGTAGGAAGACATGTTGGGATCCATAGTAAATATTTTATGACAAAATATGAATATATTTATATAAACTCTGAAAATGAGATGTTTAAAAAGAGGTTCAAACTTGGTCTAACTTGGTCAAAATGATGGATATGTATATCCAAAAATGTTTATGCAAATACTTGTGATGAAAAAAATCTAACATCAAGTGTTTATTATTAAACATCTCACAAAAAAGGTAAAGTAGATGGACCAAAAATCAAAATGCCAAACTCTAAGGTCAAAGTGTTTCAAATCAATCTAATCTATGTAAAACAAAAGTTTCTAGGTCTTTTGGCCAAATGTGGCATTAAAATATAGGCTCAAACAAATAATGTACTAGGACTTTTGTCCAAATGGTGTCAAAATATAGACTTTTAAACAAAGATGAGATTTTTAATCTAACAGATTTGAAACACTTCTAAAAAAAACTAGGCATTCAACTCTTGGACATGAACTCAATCAAATAGGTATGAGGTATGAAATAAAAGACACTTTGGAGATAGTTTACTTTATCCCAAATAATGGCACAAACTAGATTCTTTTGACCAAGAAACTAGAAAAAGGTGAATGGCATAACCATGTTAGACAAAGACTCATAAAAGGATACACTCAGATTGGTTGAAACTTGGAAAAACTTTGACTCTATGTGAATAGTCTTATGAAACAAGTTTCAAAATAATTTGAGCAATGCAACTACGCATAAATGATCAAAAGGTATGGTAAATGTTTGATTTAATACTCTAAGGAAAAATTGGTTTTAACATGATTTTGGCAACATAACACTACTCTCCTCAACTTAAATGATACAGACACATAAAGTTTAAAAAATATCTAAGGCATAAGTGTGCTATCAAATGGGCTTAAGACAAAAGATGAAATAGGATGGGTAGTAAAAAATGTGGTCTAGGACTCAAAATATGAGTTATATGCAAGATGACTTGAGTCCTACCAAATGATGATAATGATTTTGAGTCTAAACATGTCCCTCAATTCAAATTGGGAATTGAAATCAAGCTAAAACAAGTCAAGTGCAAATTGGTGGACCCACTTTAACACATCAACCTTTAAAACTTGGAAGAGTCTGATTTCAAATTTAAACTATCAATGAGGGACTTAAAAAAAGGTGGCAAAAGGTCTAGACTCAAATGGGCAGCATAATTATGCCAAATTGGAAGATATGACACAAAGTGTATGATGATGATTTTGAACAAGGAAAAAGATGTTTTTTAATTGGGTACATCTTTTTCCTTGTTCAAAATCATCATCATACACTTTGTGTCATATATTCTAATTTGGTGTAATTATGCTACCCATTTGAGTCTAGACCTTTTGCCACATTTTTGTAAGTCCCTCATTGATAGTTTAAATTCAAAATTGGACTCTTCCAAGTTTTAAAGGTTGATGTGTTAACATGGGTCTGCCACTTTGCACTTAACTTGTTTTGACTTGAGTTTAATTCCCAATTTGAATTGAGGGCCATTTTTAGACTCAAAATCATTATCATCATTTGGTAAGACTCAAGTCATCATGTGTATCACTCATGTTTTCAATCCTAGACCACATTTTGTACTACCCATCCTATTTCACCTTTTGTCTTAAGTCCATTTGATATCACACTTATGCCTTAGATATTTGTCAAACTTTGTGTGTGTGTATCATTTGAGTTGAGGAGAGTAGTGTTATGCTATTGAAATCATGTTAAAACCATTTTTTCCTTAGAGTCTTGAAGCAAACATTTACCATAACTTATAAGCATTGTTGTGTTGTTACACTGCTAAAATTATTTTAAAACTTGTTTCATAATCCTATTCAAATAGAGTCAAAGTTTTTCCAAGTTTCAACCAATCTAAGTGTATCCTCTTATTAGTCTTTATCTAACATGGTTATGTCATTCACCTTTTTCTAGTTTCTTGGTCAAAAGAGTATATTTTTTGCCATTATTTGGGAGAAAATAAACTATCTCCAAAATGCCTTTTACTTCATACCTCATACCTATTTGATCAAGTTCATGTGCAAGAGTCAAATGCCTAGTTTTTATTAGAAGTGTTTCAAATCTATTAGATTAAAAATATCATCTTTATTTAAAAGTCTAGCTTTTGACACTGTTTGCAAAAAAGCCCTAGCATATTCTTTGTTTGAACCTATATTTTGATGCAATGTTTGGACAAAAGACCTATAAACTTTTGTTTTGCCTAAATTAGACTGATTTGAAACACTTTGATCTTAGAGTTTGACATTTCAATTTTTGATCCATCTACTTGACCTTTTTTTTAGAGGTGTAACATTAGACACTTGAAATTATCTTGTTTTATCACAAGTCTTTTCATAAACCTGGATATACATATCCATCCTTTTGACCAAGTTAGACCAAGTTTGAACCTCTTTTTAAACATCTTATTTTTAGATTTTATATAACTCTATTCCATTTTTGTCATAAAATATTTACTATGGATCCCAACATGTCTTCCTAAACTTATAGTGGATTCATGTAAAATTTGGGATTTATTAATGTGGTCAGATAAGAAGAAATGGTTCAAGACCCTTGTGCGGATAATGTTGCTTATGAGATGGATTCTTATCCATCTTATAACACTCAAACATGGGCATAAAACCAAGACCCATTGGCTCATTATTTGGTAAGTATGTATCCATACTTAAAGAAGATCAAGAATAAACAGATAAGTATTTAGCTTTGGTACCTATAGTTGAAGAACTAGTTCCTCAACAATCATACTATGTTATTGCACCATCCACATATGATCCTTATCTTTTTTAGTGTCACTTGTTGGAAAACAAGGATAAAATTTTGGTTAGAGATATAGAAATAGGGGCCAATTATCCATGAGACATCCCTCATGGGAATTTGTTAGGTCTAGTAATAATGCTTCACAACATAAAGTATAATCAACAAGTTTCTTCTAGAAATCCTTTAGTTTCAGTCCACATGATGTATCAAGACCCTAGTATGCTTGTCAAAGGCAAGGACCTCATGGAGGATCACTTTGTATAAATGTAAATAGCATACCAAATGTACTTGAACCTATCATGAAATTTTAACCATATGACCATGTCAAATAGGCCTCTCATAAATTTAGTTCTTTCAATAGGAGTGATAATATAATTGGCTCATCAATAAAATAAAGGTGTATACCCCTTTACACAAAACACTTTAGTTGATAACTTGTTTCATGTGTTAATCATTGAAGAAGTGTCTTCTAATTCTATGTAAACATTAAGCAAAACATAGTGGACAATTCTCAAGAAACACCCAATCCAAAACTAAGTGGTGTAAGTACATAGATAACTAATACACAAATAAGTGTAACTTTAGTTAACACCATGAGTGGTTCTTCAAATCAAGGAGTATGATTTTATACATCCCAATCTCAGTTAACTACTAACACTAATCCTCAACTAGTTACTTCTTCAGGCACTCAACCAAGAGGACTAGGTAATCAAGCGATGTACCCCATCAAATACCTCCATCATACCAAAGTGCTATACTTGTGACTACTCAACCATATACTCAAGCCAATATTCCCTCCATTTTATTAGCCCAAGAAATATAATAGATGAAAGATACAATTTCTACCATCCAATAAATTTAATCCCTACAATAATGGTAGATATGCCAATAAAAATGATAGACCAAGGCAATTCAATCACAACAAAAATGTTGTTATAAATGGAGTAACAAAGTTGAGACATGTCCAAATAGTGAAAACACCATCTACTTAGTCCATACCACATATGCAAATTACACCTAACCCACAACCTTTTTAGCAAATGTAGTAAGCACATCAGCCTAGGCCCATGTAACAAATGCAACAACCTTTTCCATTAAAATATCCTCCTCCAAGGAGAATAGTTCCTACTCATCACGTATTTAGTGACCTTAGAGATCTTATTGAATTTGTGTTTTTAAATCTTGCCACTGCTAATCTAATTAGTTGGCCTATAATAAAATGTTATCTTCAAGGCATCCCTTATCCTGATTGGTACCACCAAAATGAATTATGTGAATATCATTGGGTTAATGGAAATAATTTACATCATTGAGTGTAAATCAAACATTTTATTTAGAATATGTTAGAGAATGAAGAGATATTGGATGGTGGTGATTCTACTTCCAATCATACCCTTGGAATATATCAAAACCCCTTTCCCCAATATAACATCCAACCATAATAGCAATAATAACAACACTAGCTAGTGTAACACCAACAACATTAGCTTCAACAACCAAGGCTAAACCAATAGAATCAGTAGAATCACTAATAGTAGAACCAATAGTGTTTGATAAATGGATAGAACCAAGCTTAGAATGGAAATAACCAATAGACCTACCATGAAATTACACATGACTACAATAAGGTTGTAGGTCATATTGTAGGAGGTTACATTAACACCATCTCCATTAGTCCAAGACTAAATACCAATCATTCAAGGCCTTTTATAAATAATGCCAATCCACCAACTCATATTAATAATCCTTCCTTGACCTAAAACTGCATACAGGCATACCAACAAGTAGGGATTCCTAATTTTGAACCCTATATCAATAAATCATCATTTTTTCAAGACCATGCATAAGTTCACCTACAACCAAGGCTTATTTTATCTAATCACCCACCATCATGAGCATTTGTTATCAATCATGGTCGTATGTTTAATCTTGATTGTGCAATCACAAAGTGGAAGTTGAATATTACCATCCTAGGCCCATACCATCTACCATTACCACTAACCAATCTATCCATATCATTGAAATCCCATATCCCACAAGTGTTGATTGAGACCAATATAATCACACTTTATTGAACTACATCCATGGTGACATAGCAATTGAAGAAGAGCAAGGAGGCCAAGACCACATTCGTGTAGAAAAATAACACTCTCTTAGTGAAACCTTTTCAAAGGCTCTAGGGGACAATAAAATTTCAAACTCAACATATTCTAGTGAATTTTTTTCAAAATCACTAGAAGAAAATAAAAGTTAGAAGCCAATGTTCATTAGTGAAACCTTCTTGGAGGCACTATGGAACAATCAAGACAACTTCATTGATAAAACCTCATTGAGGCACTGATAGTTGAGCACATAAGTTCTTCATTTGTTAATGAAGACATTATTCGAGATAAAATTAAAATGTCTTCCAATCTACAACCTAATTAGATGGTACCTACTCTCAAGATCAAATAATAAAAAATATTGTGGTCCTATTGAGAGCATATTTAGAGGTCTTTGGCCCCACCACATCCAAGGGTATGTTAAATTTGGCATCAACAATATTACATATGACAAAGTCTTGATCTTAATTTATTTTCCAACCATTCCACATTCTATTATTATCCACCATTACATCACCAAATCAACCCTATCATCCAATATTTATCCCTATTTACCATCTATGGTCTTACTTTCCTTTACAGAGGCTACAAAGATACTTTATCTTGATGCTTGAAGGAATTAGAATAAATGACCAATGAAGATCACAACAACATCATTTACATCCAAATATAAAGGCAAATCTTAACAAATTATCTATTTAGATGAGGTATGGGCTATAAATTAACATGATTGACTATTTTGTTTGTATCATTTATTAATCGGGGTGTGCATCTCCACATCAATAGGAATAATAGAATCTAAAACAACACTTAGATGAAACACATGTACCATATCATTTTCATTTACCATTAATTTTTCCATTGTCTCATACCCATCCAATCACCCCATCACTTGGAGGAAACCCTCTTACCATCTTATCCAATCTATCAAACCATGATTATCCTAGAGAAAGACCATTATATTTTACCATATCATTCCTATTTAGACCAAAGCCTATTTTTAGTCATCCCACCCAATCCTATTTTACCATATCATTCTTGTTTATAATGATAGCCTATGAAATTAGTGTGGTAGTTGATCTGGTAAGATATCTTTCATTTTTCATCACATCTCAAGTTTGTTTATATGAGACTGGTTATAACCACCTATGGGAAAATCAATGTCTCTCCAATCTTGCTTCTAATTATAACCACCTATGGGTAAATTAGTATCATTTACTTTCTCTATTATATCCTAGTTATAACCACCTATGGGAACATTAGGGGTAACATTTGCTTATCATGCATTAGTGCATCACCTTGTAATTGTTGTTTTCATTTCACTAAACATTTGCTAGATTTGAGAACTTGTTGGGACCTAGTTGAGTTTTCCTCACCTTTTGTGTGGATGGAAATATTATGAAATGAGGTCATGCTCAATTCATGTTGAGGTCAACTCAATCCCCCTTTCCGTGTGCTCTCACCATTTTCTGAGCAACCTAAGTAATGCTCTCACTATTTTGTAAGCTTGAACCATTTAGTATCTCATCATCCACCATCGAGTTGAGATTCTTAGAAAATTCAAAAAAAAATCATAAAATTGTTAGTAAAATGAAAAACATTAACAACTTACTTGCCTCAGGATTCTAGGAACACTTGCTAAGTTATAATCAAATCACTTGTCACTTAGTTTCCCCATCTTTTTTGGCCTTTTTTCCCTCACTATCATTGTTTGGTGAGTCCATTCCTATTTTTTATCACATCCATTATGTTTGTTTTTCATCATTTATCATTTTATTCCCATTTCTTGTGATAATTACATTTGGTTTGAATTTTTTTTGGATATTACATCCATGGAACTATGTAGGTAGCATCCAGTTGCCTAATGCATATGGAGATAGCTCAACCACCCTCTTCATTTTCTTATATTCCCCCAGTCATGTTTATTTTCTACGTTGTAGCCTATTTTATAGGATTAATGTTTGTCACATAAGGTTTAAGTCATGCTTTTTATGCTAACATTAAGACTACCTATTATTTATTTCTTTATTTGTTTCTTTGCTTGTTTATTTTTTGTTTATATGCTTGTTTGTTTGATTTTAGTACTATTGCCTTGATTCAGTCTATGTGTGTTTATTGGGTGATTCTTTGCACATTTATACTTGAATCCATACACATTTATTTATCTATTACCATCATGTTTTTTATAATTGGTGCATTATTTTCCCTTGAATGTTAAATTTTAGGAGTTAGTCCATATGCATCTTTCAGCCTAGTCCTCATGAAGTTCTATCACGATGCTTACTAGTAAGTGCTACAATAAAAATCAGCTACAAGAAGTCTACTCAGCAATGGTAGCATCAACATCTCTATGGCACCAACATCAGCAACATCCCAATCATATCTTAAATAGAGTAATTAACAAACAAAAGAATTTCAACCTTTGTTAGTTTAAATGAGCATCTCCCTACTAGCAGGTTATCCCAATTCATCTTTATCCTCTATATCAAGTTACCCACATCATATTTTCCATCATTATACAATCAATCATGTTTTTCATAATCAAGGCCCAACGATTATAGCCACCTATGGGAAAATCATTGTACACCATCCCACCTATATTTTTCAATGATGATAACCACCTTTGGGCAAATCATTGTATTATCATCAAATTTAATTTATTTTTACTTAAATAGGGGAATGTTTATATCTTTTTTGTTTATTCTAACTAGGGAAGCTCCATATTCTCAATGGTTATAACTACCTTCGAGAAAATAATTATGTTATCATACCACATTGCCACTATCCAGATACAATGCTTATAACCACTTTTGGGCAAACCACTGTACACCATCCCACTTTCATTTTCAATGATTTTGACTAATTTTTCAAAATAATTGTGTTCTTACCCCATCATCTTCATATTTTTGGTTCCCTCATTTTTCTTCTTTCTTTTTAAGGGACCATTTTCCAACTTACTTGTGCCAACTGTTCCCTCAAGGGAGCATCATATAGTTTATCCATTATCATCGAAGTTATAGGCATATAGGACCTTTTAATTCTTTGAGAAGATGTTACTATTCCTATAGCTTACAATTCCTTCCAAAATATGGGTAAACTATAGACACCTAAAACTGGCCACCAATGACTTTCAACCAGGCTTTTACCAATTTCTAGAAAAATGCACAATTTGAGATAGAAACATTAAAATGCACTAAAAATATTTAAACATGTCATATTCAAGTGTTGATGTTGGTCAAATAATCCCTAAATGATGTAATTCAATTTATGATATATCTAAATTTGATCAAATCATTTTGAATCAAAATGACATTATTTATACTTGGGTGATCTGGATTATTATTGTATATCAAATTTCTTGCATAAGACATGTGACCTTGTTATTTTATGCTAACAACATCCTAAATGGGATAAAATATCCTAGATTAGATAACATATCCAATGCATCTAACATCACATCTTAATTATACTCTAGTCAAATTTTAAGCCAATAATATGACATTTGGACCAATTTGATTAATTTGTACACCAATTGCCAAGATTTGCATCAAAATTGACTAATCATGCTTAAATATAATTAATTTTGAATCAAGATCCCAATTAATAATTCCATGGAACTTGTTGAATATTTCTTTTTTTAAATTTATATTGAATAAATACATCATCAAATGACATCATTTTTTGGGAAGACATCCCTAGGCCATAAATCCATAAAATATCAGGATCAAGCCCTCCCACACCTCACTAATGCCTTCCATGCCTCTTTAATGCCTCTCTATCCCAAATATTTATGAGGTAATTTATTGAATTTGGCCTCCAAAATTAAATTGATCCTTAGCCACACATCTTCATCTTGAGATGGATGGTTTAGTTTCATTTTGATCATTTTACAAAATTTATAAATAGAAGGCCTTGCCTATTGAATTTTAAGATATTTTTGTGTGAAGTTATAATGCTAAAAATCTCCCTCAAACCATTTAAATTAGTTTCATAATTCCAAATTGTTGATCCAAGCTAAGCCTAAGCTATCACAAAGGTTCCAAGGAGAAGAGGAACTAGCCAAGGCTCCTTTGATGAAGACACATTGAGCACAAGCTAAGCAAACCACTTCAACAAGCAATTTGGAGCATCCAAGGAAGGTAAAGGATTTATTTTTCTTTTGTATTATATTTGTCTTTCTCATTTGGTATTTTTATTAAGCTCCCCCTAGTGTCTAGTCCTTGATATGTATTGTAGTTAGTGTGTTCTTTCTCAATTTGATTTCATTTTGGAACTAAAATGATACTAACCACCTCTCTTGAGTAAAATTCCTAGTCTACATATTTAACAAAAAATTTCTTGATCTTTTACATGAGTCCATTATTTTTTAGAAGTTCAAATTATTTTATGACTTATGCCATGTTGTATGGGATCATGAAATGAATCTTATGTCATTGAATAAGCTAAAGTATGTAGTAAACACACCAGCTTCATCTACATCTAGTACCAAGTTTAAAATCAAACAAGGTTATAAGGTAAAACCTATTTAGCCTAAAAATTAAATAACCACCATGGTTAACATAGTTTCATATCATCCTAATTAACTTTTCTTATCTAATGCACCATAAAGATAATTTAGATGTTTACCTGAGTCTTAAACTTCATTACTCCCATGGTTACTAAAGTGTCAACTTATATCTCTCCCTCATCCTATCGAGGTTTATATTAGTTGACCTCTATCAAAAGGATATGATGAAAATGATTATTATGATTTTCATCAGGGACTAAGACATTATATAGGTATATTATTTACCTTAAAACAAAAGATCCAATGTCTTATCAATGACCAAAATCTTACATTTGAGGATCCTCCAAAGGAAACAAGATCATAACTTGGTGATCATATAAAAATAAAATATTTAACAATCATTTACAAGACCATTTTAATAAGGAACAAAAAGTCCAAATTACATATAATGCATATTATCCTCCATCACATTATGGTCACCCATTAGATGATATTATTGGTAGTTACACATGACATATACCTCCTATGCTTAAGGGGCCTTCTATTTCATTTGATGATAGTGAAATTAAGGATGATGACTATGATATTTATTCTCTATTAATTCAATCATTTCTTAATAAACACCCCATACACATTGTTATGATTGATAATGGTGTAAGTGAGAAAATTTATACCATGACATTAGTTACAAACTTATGTTATACTCATAATTATTTACATCCTTCTACCATATCAGTTAAAGAATTTGACTTTCCTTTATAGGTTTGTCCCACACTTATGGTTATTACCTTCTCAATTTTCCCTTCCATAGGCATATTTTATATGTTATTGGGAAGATATTAGATGCACACTCTTTGAGTAGTACCTTATACAATGCATGGGTATGTTAAATACATTCATGCCAATCAAGTAATTATAGTTTCTAGAATTCCATATGAGCATCCTCTTGAACAAAATAAACTTATACCTAGAAAACTATATTTCAATCCTAATAAGGATAATTCACTACAAAAGGGTAAAAAATAGACAAACCCATTTACTAGGTAGCCAATACTCAAGGGACCATTAAATCAGAGACATATAGTGGATTACATGGAATCCCAATATTCTACTACATAACATGTTTAGATATCTAGAGAACCTCAAAATTTACATATTATTGTTATTTTAAATAAACAAACAACCAATAAATGATGGGTTTTGTTGTACCTAACACCCCCTTCTTTCCATAAGGAAATGGGGACCCACATTTTTTGAAAATATGAAATTATTTAGGAATCCTATTCATAAGTTTATGCAAAGTTTGGGAAGTCTAAGACATTTCACTTCTCTGGTAGATGTTATTGGCATTGTGTTTATTGTGTTTATGAGACTAACTTTTGTATTTCAATAAACTCTTTAGGTTCATAGTCTTTAGGATAATTCTTTTTGTCTTCTTGAAAAGTTATCTTTTTGGATGTTATTTTATAGGAAATCTTCAGTCCTATTTTATTTCAGGCTTATTGTTTGGATAGCCTTATTTTTGTCGAATAAATTTTTGTAAACTTTTCATCTAAAACAATTCTCCTAAAATAATTTGGCCTATGTATTTTTTGCCTTAAGGAATTCTAAACCACATGCACTTTCCCAAAAATAAATTTCTTGATGGATTATCCCTTTGACTCTATCCAACTTATCCTTCAAAAAATTTAGAATGACCCCTGGCCATATAAGAGTACCCTTTAAGAAGTTTGGACCTACCATTAGGCCTTCATAAATTAGACCCTTCATTTTCCTTCAAAATAGCCCTTTGACCTTTTAAAACTAAACCATTTACCTCTTCTTGACCATTCTTTTTAAGGCACATACCCTTTGGTTTTGTGCGGCCTACCCTTTGGAATTTTGGAATTCCAGTTAAAGCATTTCCAAGTGCCATTTATATCCCAACCTACCATCCAAGCTTTGTGGAAGTGTCCTTTAGAATAATCATTGTGGCCTTTTTGCCCATCAAAATTCCTTTGTCATTTTTTTGTGATTTCCCTTCACCCTTTCCTTCAAAGCTTTTGTTGTGTGCCTTTGTTAATTATTTTGAACATTTTTTTCTGATAAAAATGACCCTTTGGGAGAATTATTATGGACTTTTTGTCCAAAATAAATCCCCTTAAGTAGATCCTTTAGGAAATTTTTAAAATTATCATTTTTCATAAACCATTTCCTTTGGACTTGTTGTTTTAGACATCTTGTTTCAATGTAAAATACCTGAAACAATCCTCCAAAGGGCACATACCCTTTGAACTTCTTGAACAGACCTTTTGAATATTTTGAAAATCATCTTTTGGAATTTTCAAAGTGACCACCTACCCTTCAGGACCTTCTAAGTGACCCTTAGCCATATGAAAGTTCCCTTCAAAGATCAAAGGTGCCCTTTAGCCCTCCAAAACTACCCTTCAAGAATTTTAGAAGTGTACTTTGACATTTTTGAAGTAGATCTTTCAAGACTTTTGTCATGGATAAAATGGCCTATGAAGTGGACCCTTTGAACCAAAAATACCCTTTAAGGAGTTTGAAAATAACCTTTAAACCATGAATTAACCCCTTGGAATAATGTTTTTGGGACTCCTACCCAATGAAAAGATTTTTTCATAACAAATTTTTGTAGATATTTTATCCAAAATAATTTCCTTGAGGGAATTATCCATGAACATTAACCCAAAAGTGTTTTTTCAACATTATGTTCCTAAGTGATTTATTATGAAAAAAACTATTGAAATTGTGCCATACTTAGACAAATAAAGATGAAATACTTCTTGTTTGACAAATGGTAAAATCCCCTAACAACCCAAGCTAACAAATTTGAAAAGTGAATGTTTCATATTTAATATCACACAAATTGCTATTTAATATAGGATTTTATATAGATGATACACAACCAATGAAGTCATCATTCTCATCCAAGATAACTAGTAATTGAAGCATATTCATTCCCAACCATTATCGAGAGCCTTAATCCATACCTTAAGAATTCATCAAATATAATAGAGACTAAGCTAAGAGCTGAAGTGATTGCACAATACATATCATATCGAAGGGAATTGTAGTAGTCCTAAACACATAGCTATGGCTTCCTCATCAAGGGTGTTCCAAGGAACAAATCCTCCTTCTAAATTTTCAATCAAGGATTCTATATAGCTTAAGGACACTATCTTCGATGCAGAAGTGTTTCAAGATAAGTATCACAATTACTCACAACTCTAGGATAATATTTATTCAATTGATATGTTTTTACTAGATGATGAGATAGTAATATAAAAATATCTATTCATTCAAGAAATTATATCCAAGTGTAAAATATTACATTTTTCCATGACCAAATGAAAAGTTATGTTGTGTATAAACCTCCTCAGGGATTTGTTCTTCTTAGGTAAAATATCATAAGATTCATACTTGTATTCTCATAGAAATATAGTGTTCACATGCATCTCTAGAAGCAAATTTTAGAGGTATCTCTCTCCTCTCTCTCTCTCTCTCTCTCTCTCCTCTCTTCTCTCTCTCTCTCTCTCTCTCTCTCTCATCTCTCTCCTCTCTCTCTCTCCTCTCTCTCTCTCTCTCTCTCTCTCTCTCTCTCTCTCTCCTCTCTCTCTCTCTCTCTCTCTCTCTCTCTCTCTCTCTCAACATACTATAAAACTATTACAATAAGCACACTTGGGTATAATTCAAAGTACAAATCTTAATCCCAAAGGTGCTCTCCTCATGGTTCCTCCTGGACTAGTCTATCACCTAGAATGGGACAAACATGAAGGGAGTGATTCCAATTGATAAATCTAGAATGGGAATCTAGATAGGTATGTCTTTACTCAATAGATTATATGGGATGCCCATCATCCATTTTTTAAACTTATATTGGGTGCCATTATTGCATATGATGTTGTCACATAATGTTGCCTATGACCTAGGAGAGGTCATTAGTTTGAGATAGATGTAACAAATTTTACACAAGGATAAACTTCCCACCCACATAGGAGACTTTTATATGATGTAATATTTGGTCGATGTGGTCATGGGGACCTATTATAAGGACTTATGAAATATATAGGATTTGGCCATAGATTGCATAGAAAATAGAATCTATGACCACTTCTAGTTTATGCATATATATGCTTACCACAATCATATGGTCAGAATATGCAAAGATGTTTACCCACAAGTGTGGCAAGCCATTCATGACTCTCTTATGCCTCATCTTGGAGAAAAAATTATAAATAATTTAAGTGTAAAAGAATATGTTTTCCTATATCCAAACTTCACAGTCATCATGGTCTAGAGAAATAGGATTGAACCTTTATGTCTTCTAAGGTATGTACCTGATAAGTTGGTTGAGAAAGAGATTTATTTCTAGTTATGGAAAAACATTAAGGAGGATTTGGTCAGGTATGAAAAATGGCTTATTCTTTAGGAGCATAATTTAAATTGGTAGAATAACATACACTATGAGGAAACATCTTGGAGATGTTGGAGGAAAGTGAAATCAATATAGTTTCCCTATAATGGTACATATATATTGGGACCCCCAAGGGTAGATCCAATAGCATATTCATAGTTTCAACATTCCTTACTACCATCAACCCTATTTTTATGACTTTCTTTTCATGAATGCCAAGATAGATGAAGAAGTACTAGAATGAGCATAAATTACTGGGCTATAAGAAGATCATTTGAGAATGATCCAAACCAAACCTAGTATCTCCACTAGAGAGTTAGATAGCTAAAGAACTCTCTTCAAGGGATGGTGGCATTCAAACTTTTGGAGGGGATAATATACTAAATAGGAAGCTTCTTCATCTTAGGGTCTTTCATTAAATTTGAATTTTAAACTAGTCAAGAAAGAACCTGGGCTTCTTAAGCCTAGTGTACAAAGAGGAGGAGAAAGGGGACATCCCATTAGTTTTGACTTAGATTAGGAAGAGGATAAGATACAAGAGAGGTTTTTTGTTAGTACTAGCCAATTTCTTATGGATACCCCCTATGTATCTATTATTTCATCTATTGGGGTAGCTACTACACAAGTAGTAACATCCACCTCCCAATGCTCTTACATTCAAGGAAATACCCCATTAGTCTATACCTAGAAGCCCAAGACTCCCACAAGTATCCCCACAATGCATACATCTTAAGGCTTCCATATCCCACCTCTGAACTCATAGTTGGTATTCTCCCTCACTAAGAGGTAGAAAAGGTAGCTAGGAGGTTTTGTATATGAAGAGAATCTTTTAGACCTAGATCAATCACAAAAGTATGTAGTGGTGGTCATCCATGAAGGCATGGAGTTATCTTGATAGGAGCTATAAGAGGAAGTTCAAGAATTATGAGCATAGATTGAGTATCTTAAGGAACAATCTAACACTATGCATATTCCTACAAGTATAGAAGTTAAGGTTCAAGAAGCTACTTCAAAGTGATACAATTTTTTAGAGGCCAAGGAATTCATGAAGGATAATATATCACCCCATGTGAATAAATAAAACTAGCTCTATGGCTCTTTTGTTCAAGATAGTACCATGCTTAAAATTCTAGTTCCCTACACAAACCACTCATTATACAACCACCTTGATTTAATGACCATATTTGAGGCATCTAATGCCCTAAACCTAGTCATCATAAATAATGAGTTCAAATAATGGTTGAAGGAAAGTGTGTCTTTAATTCTAGAATACCAAGTGCATGAGGCTCAACTCCTACAAATTTTGAGTGAGCTAAAATTGTTTAAAGTAATGGATTCTATAGGTAAATTGATTAGTAGAATCAATTTTGATAAAATTGTCTAAGAGGCCACTGAGAAATTTAAGTAGGAAATACAAGGCTTGGTATTGGAAAGGATAGAAGCATAGTTAAGCAAATTGAGGAGGAAGGTGACTGAAGTGGAGATTTTTAGGATCAAGTTCTAGCTAACTATGGATGAGCATGCATAACTCCTCAGGCAAACCAAGAGACTCCACCAACATTTTTTTCTTAACTTAGACATCATTCACCAGTAACATGAGGTAGAACACAAATTCTATAAGGATAACAAGGTGAAAAAGAAGCATGCTTCTATCAGTGTTCCTACATCTTCAGCTTCTACTCCTACTAAGGCCAATGCAGTACTTGAGACCACACAACCTTAGTTGTACACATGTACAAATCCTAGTGGCACAAATATTTATATTCCTTGTAAAATAGATAAATAATTATAAAATTGACTTCATATTTTATTGTGCATACACATGTTTCATTATTTTATAAAGTTAGTTAGTCTATTTATAGCCTTTTTAGATTTTATTAAATGGTTTTAGTCCATAGTAAGAACTACATGTTTTAAGTGCCACATGTAACAATCATGCATAGACTTGGAGGATGAGGTAGTCCCTTCCCCAAGGTATATAAATATAATTTTATCACCCAAATTTATTTTTTAGAGTCCGAGAAATTTGAATACAAGAGCAGTGAAAATTTTGATCGATAGAAAATGTGTTTGTGTATTTTCTTTCTTATTTCATGTTATTAGTTATTATTTATATGGTTGTTTGCTTCAATAGTCTTTAGTGTGATAAAGTTTCAAATATATTCTTGACTATTTTAATTTTTATGCTAATCTTATATGTTCAATATTTATTGAATATCGATAAATATATTGATTAAAATAATCAAGTTAATTTGAATCATATTTCTAGATGTGTATTGATGTTTTCTTGGTGTAGTCTTCTAAGTGTGTGCTATAACTACCTTAGATAATCCATTAGCTCAAGCCATAATCTCCTAATTGAAGGGTGTGAAATAAAATCCCCAATAGAATTAACCTTTATTTAAGGCTAGTGAACTTTCTACATCTTTTTTACCTTATACTTTTGAGCTATTCCTATTTGTATGTATGCAATTGCTACTAACAATTGGATTTGGTTTTAAGGAAACATAGGTCTATTCAAAAACCAACCAGGGAAGTAATTATTGAGTCCCATGAGATTTTTTACCTTACCTTACCCTTTTTTTTTATTGAGATATACCCACTTTAAATTAGAGGCCAACCATCCATCTAACTCACATAGGCACTCACTCTATTAGAAAGCCACACCTTTGTCCAAAAAACCTTGTTAATGACTTGCATACCCTACCAGCTATTCCATGAAAGGTTGTTAAATACCACATACCTATAACTCATAGCTTGGAGTGGAGTCTACCTCTATTGAGATCTTAAAACATTAAAGGCTACCTCATTATGGTTATGGTGTGCATAAAACCTGCATCAATATTTTCATTGGTGATAAAAAGAGGGAGGCTACCTCATTATGGTTATGGTGTGCATAAAACCTGCATCAATATTTTCATTGGTGATAAAAAGAGGGCCTTGAATTTCCTCCCATAGTTTCATTGGTACTAAAAGGAGGGCCCTGAATTTCCTCTCAATAATATAGGTTAGTTCTTGTGTAGAGTTACACTGAAGTCACCCAATTGAGTGACCAGATCTAATTCCCATGTTATTTTATTAGTATCACCCTTAACAAGCCATAGGAGACCTAGAGTTGTGTCAATAACTCCAGTTCAGAACAATCCACCTCCACTAGGTCACCCTTCACCTATGAGGAACCCTTTGATTTTTAATCAACCATTGGCTTAGCAACAATTATAGTTAGTTAGAATAGCATTACCATCTTGATGGATGTGTATTATTTACCCCAAAACCTCACACAGTATTTACCATCCTTTTCTCCATTAGTACCAAGGACCACATAAGAGCATTTTAAATCTATTAAATATGCTTTAATATTAATGAATGTAGTGGATGAATATGTTGCATGTTAGTTATTCCATTTTAATTTAATGGATGTTTCTTATGATTGGTATTTAATTCTAACATAAAACTCCATCACCAATTAGGGGGATTGTTAAATGGCTTTTCTTGTACAGTTTGGATAGGTCACCAATCTTTGATTGGTATATCAGCACTTTACTAGCATGAAGAGAGAACCCAATGATCCCATCCATGATTTCAATGCAGGATGGTAGAATATATACAACTAGTTGACCCCTAGGTACAAACCATAGCTAGCATTATCATTGGAGATGTATAAAAATGCTTTAGATCCCATCATTTCTATATTTTTTAAGATGAGAAATCATTGCCAATACTCTATAACTAGCATTTGAAGAAGCCATTAACATTGATAGAAAACTCAATCCATAGACATCCTAGGTACCTAACATCAATAATGGACTCCTAGTGCTCAATCTGATATCATACATAAAGCATAATGTGCCTACATATAACCACAATCAATTATATGTGTTACCTTCATTGACACAAATGATGTAGCTAAATTTTGGCTATTTGAACAATCATAAGATAGAAAATAGTTACCAATAGAACCATCATTTAACTTCACTTCTTATGGCTATTATACAAGGTTTGCATTCTAAAAAAGTTAAATTAGACTCTATTCAGAAGCTTGGTCAAAAATTGAGTAGTGATTTTCTAAATATGCAACAAAAGTTGGACAATACCAATACTCAAATGGCCAACCAAAACACTAGGTTCCAAAGATATAACAAGCCCTTTAACAATCCAATGAATAATATGGAGCAATCTGGTAGACTCCTAGAAATTAATATCACTGAAATAGCTCTCCCAAATTAGTGTAGGATACAAAGTATGCCCCAATATGGTGAGCTTTATTTCATTGAGTTCTATACAACATTCAAGATCTTTTAGAGGGAAGTCACTAGGAAAGATCATATGAATAATCTACTAAAATCTCATTAGGACCTTGGATCTACTATCACAACCATGTTCTTTGATTCTCACAAATTCACCTTCTTAGGAGAAGATGACAATAAACTAGAAGATAATTCAAAAGAAGTTCATGCCTTATATCATCTTTAGAGAGGTGCATACAACTTGAGGAACAAGTAGTTGCTTACCACCTCAAATCCTCCAAACACCAAAATAATTTTTCCTAATTTGAAAGTAGACAATAATCCACCCCCTCCAATTGGGAAAGATCCACTACCAAACAAGGAGGAATTGACCAAATATGGAGGATACAACATCACAAAAGATGTTAAGAAAATCAAGGAAAATATCAAGCTTCACAAGTTATCCTAAATCATGAAATAAAAGGAGTTGTTATGGAAGTCTATCACTAGAAAAACCCCTCTGGAAAAAACTAGAACAACTTTAGATAAAGCAAAAGAAGTGAAAGTAGTTGATACCAATGTCATCTAAAAAACCAAACCCAAAGTGCTACCATTCCTATTGACCATAAGAGTGTTTGGTAAGAATATTCATAATTTTTTAGTTGATTCTAGAGAATATGTAACTATTATGCTTACTTATTTATGTAAAAGTCTTGGTCTTACTCCCAGCCCTTTAAAGAGATTAGTTCTTAGTTAGACAAAATGGTAGTACCAGTAATTATAGAACTAAACAATGTACACATTCAAGTAGCATCAAAACCAAGATTCCAAATGACTATTTATATCTTGGTAGTGGACATCCTGGAAGGTTAAAGGTTATTGATTAGTAGAGATTGGTCCAAAACACTTAATGGATGTCTTTCCATAGACTTCTCATACATCTGGCTACCATGGAGAAGAGTTGTGAATTAGATCAGAATTGATAGAGAGCCTAGAATAAAATATCCCATCATAGAATACAACATCAATAATGAAGAGGTAAAGTATGATTCTCCCTTTTTGGGTATTTATACTTTTACCACTTGATGAGGCCACCAATTTTTTACTTATATAGCCTCATCCATGCTTAGTCTATGCCCTTTTTTATATAAATCCCATAACTATCTGTCACTAATGAAAATGAATGAATGAAGTTATGATTTTTTATGTTCATTTGTGTGTGTGGTGTGTGTGTGTGTGTGTGTGTGTGTGTGTGTGTGTGTGTGTGTGTGTGTGTGTGTGTGTGTGTGTGTGTGTGTGTGTGTGTGTGTGTGTGTGTGTGTGTGTGTGTGTGTGTGTGTGTGTGTGTTATGTTATGAATTATGCATGATTTTCCTTTATTGAATTATATTGGTGTGACTTTATCTAACAAGAATTTTAAGGATAATGTAAAGCTATAGAATCTTTCTATAGTCATAGCTTCTTTGGGATGCCCGTAACAACTATAGGCTTCACCTATAGGTTTCTTGCAACCATTACAGAGTGCCCATATCAACTATAGGATTCACCTAAAACTTACCTATAGCCACTATAGAGTGCCAAAAATAACTATAAGCTTCACCTATATGTTGCCTATAGCTACTATAGAATGCCCACAACAACTGAAGGTTACACCTACAGGTTGTTTATAGCCACTGTAGGGTGCTTACAGTTACCATGTGAAGTAGAGTCATTATTGAAGAGACCTTGTAGACACATCCAGCTGTCTTTGGAAACCAATGAAAAATTGAGAAGAATCATAGTTATATGGATCCCCTACATTCAAGGATATGTTGGATATGCTATCAAAAATAGTAAAGACAAGGATAATGAGAAAAGATAAAAGGAGATAAAATAGCAAAATAATATGCCTTGCCTCTGACCCAGTCAAGCCTAAAATAAGTAATTTTGGTTACTAACTACTTGAAGGTTGACTAGGGTAGTTTAAAAGTATTTTTATTATTTTCTAGTTTGGTGTTTTTAGTTTAGAACCAATAAAATACTTTTTTAAATTAAAAGTTAGAACTTAGACTAGATGAGGAGTTAGATAATTTTGAAGAAATATTAGCAAAAGTTTTAACTATATCCTTTGTATCCAAAATTGAGTAATGAGAAAGTTGAATTTTTAAGAAGTTGTGAATTCTCTCAAAGAGGGATTAGAGCTCAGTTCTAAATAAGATCCCCCTCGAAATGAGCTCTTGTGAAGACCCTGACCATCTTTGATTGTTAATATGTTGTGTAAGGAGATTTTACTATTAATTTTGATTCAATAAGTGTGATGCATGTATGATACATAAGTATGGAATAGTTCTATAGTTTTGTCATATAAATTTCATAATATAACTACTCAATAAATTCAATATAATATATTATACTAAAACTAAAAAAACAAGTTGATTTTTGAATCAATAATTCATATATAGTTTTGAGACTCTTGAAATGCTTATGTACCCAAGGTTGACAATTAATGTTTAATCAGACTGGTGAATCTAGTATTCACTTGGTAATTAGTCTACATAACATTTTGGTGCCATTATTTGGGAGGGTGTCAATTATTATTTCTAAAATTAATCATTACAATTTTATCAGTTAATGCACTATTCTACCCAATCAGGTAAGTCAAGTGAGGACACTATGATGTCTTATGCCAGATGTCTAAGTTCTTGGAAAATACTTCCAATCAGGCAAGTTGAGTGAGGGCACTATGGTGTCTTATGCTAGATGTCTAAGTTTTTGGAAGTAAATAGTGCATGAGTTACTTATTGCATGTTTCTAGAATAAATTTCTTGCTTTTATTTCCTATTTTCTCGAATAAATTTCTTGCTTTCATTTCTTCTTTTCTAGAATAAATTTTTTACTTTCATTTCCTATTTTCTACAATAAAATTCTTGCTTTCATTTCTTATTTTCTATATTAAATTTCTTGATTTCATTTCTTATTTTTTATAATAGATTTTTATTCCTTTCATTTCCTATTTTTTAGACTAAAATTTTCCTACTTTTAGTACTTAATTTTTAGTGCTTTCTAGAAGTAAAATTTCAATTCCTATTGTTTTAATTTTAGAATTCTTTTATTTTTTAATTTTTTTTAAAAAAAATGGTCTAAATAAACCCCCTTTTTGAAACACATGAAAACAAAAAAAACTAACTTTGTGCAAGAAGGAACATGATAGCTGAAGGAGTGACATAAAATTTATGTAGAAAGAAAGAGATTATTGAGGGAGATTCCTAAAAAACAAACCACAAATTTCTACTGAGAAAGAACCATAATTACCAATAGCAACTAAAACCCCTTGTTGATGAATATACCATAAGTTGGAAGGCTCTTGAAGAAGATAACACTACAAATCAAAGAAGGTAGCTTACAAGAGAATCACTATTGGATATGAGAAAGGAAATATAAGTAGAAAAAGCATTAGTTGAGTTGATAAGAAGAAATGAAGGATGAGACCTACACAAACTAGACACTCTAGAAAGTAACATATTTACAACATTTTAGCAAGGCTTTCTTGACCAAATCAAAGAAAGCTCAAGAGAATTTTTAGACCCTTCATCTAGTAAAAAGACTGAGGATTAGTAGATAAATGTTTATTATCATGCTGACCAAGGAATTGACATAAAATTTGAGGATGAGATCCTGAGTACCTTTGGTATCCATATCATAAGAAAATCCATCATGAGCAGAGAAGGAGACTTTGTGGAAGACAATAGAATTCCAGACATAGTTAATTTTGAATTTCCTATTCCATATGCAACAAGAGTAACATAAATGAAAAACATCCCACCCTTAGCCTTGCCTAATTTAAGAGGTACACTATCAGAATACTCGAACACATTCTTATTCAAATTTGATATTCATTGTAGAAGCCATGACTACAAGTAGGATGCACAAAAATTGAAACTTTTTCTAGCTACTCTCAAAGACTCAGCACTTCACTAATTTATGGGAGTGGGTAGTGATTTAGTCTACATTTAGGAGGACATGAAAAAGAAATTTTTAGCTAAGTATCAATAATATAGAAGAGGAAGAAGTTATAGAATAAATGACATATTTATAATGACTCAAGAAGGGGATGAATCCTTAGAGGATTATGTTGAATGGTTCATGTTCAATATACAAAAATTAAAGAAAACTACACTTAGAGAAGAACCATTGAAACTCATCTTCTTGAAAGGAGTTAGAGAATATTGTTTAGTAGCATTGGACCTAATGATTGAATGAGATATTTCTCACCTACCATTCTTAGACATCAAAGAGTTGAGTAAGAATTATTCTAGATCTACCATAAACAAAGTTAGGGGTAGCAAGCTTCCATTGGCAGTTGCAAATGGCCTCTCAAAAATAGAGGTTACTAGCCTATTACAAGATATGAAATAGGATATCATTATCCATTTGGCCACCTAATTCGATAGCTTGCATTCAAGACAAAAGAAATCATCTTTGGATCAAACATTGACCATTTACTATCTAGACTATAAGAAGAAAAAAGTTGATTGTATATGTCATGAGGTTCAGGCTAAAGTAGGTCACATAACAAATGAAGAATCAAAAATAATAGAGATACACACTATAGGAGGAGATGGTGATTAGGCTTTCTATGTTACATAAATAATTCCATGGGTTCAATTATCACCTTATCAAGGTATGGGACAAAATCCACCTTTTTCAAATTCCACCTCCATTAATTCACAATTTACAAATGCTACTCCCAATTGGAATAATCCTTGGATGAACATTACACCTCCTAATTCTATTTGGTAGCCACCTTAAGAAAGCTACCCCACCATCTCTTGGCAACCTCAGTAAAATGTAACCCCATTTTAGATGCAAGCTTGGCAACCACCCCAAGGCCCACCCTTCATAAACTAATGGAAACAACCCTAGAGACCTAATTGGCCATGGGTTATCTCTCTAGGAAGATGTCCTCCACAACAAAAAAAACCTCCTTTTCTTATGCCCAATACACAAGCTACACCTAAGACTAATTAGCTACATGCCCAAACCATACAGAATCATGAAAATAAGTTGGCAAAATCTGCATTTAGTACTGAGCTTGTTCAGTACCCAACATACATAGTAAATAGAAATTAAGTTCATCTCCATTTAGGAAAGGTTCTAACACCCCCAGTACCACCCATAATAAGGAATTAAGATGATGAAACCCCATAAAAACATGCTAACCCACCACCATCACCTTAAGAACTTTTTGAACCAACACATAAAGCTATTGATGAAATAGCCCCACCATTTCTAGAACATCTCAACCTTCAACACCATACAATTAAACCTGAGTTTGAGCTCATGAGATATATTAAAAACCCTTATGTCAAAATCCATTTATTCCAAGACATCAAAGATGTACCCATATATTTCAAATTTGTTAGAGACCTCTATTTGTAGAAATCAAGAAAGAAGAAAAAAGATCCCATTACTGTAAATGTCATTAGCTAGCTAGTAGACATCATGTTGGGGAATACCCTACCAAATAATTATTCAAATCTTGGATTCCTAGTAGTTATAGTCTAGCTCCATGACTAACAGTTATCCAACACATTAATAGACCTAAGGGCTATAATCAATGTAGTGATAACTAAAAGCATGCACAAACTATATTTGATTAATATTCATCCCACATCTATAATGTTGAAAATGGCTGATAGATCTACATTTAAAATAGAGGGAATCATTTAAGATCTTGTCATTACTATAAATTATTGGGAGTATCTTGTAGATTTCATTATGTTTTAGCCTAACTCTAATTTGGGTGGACACCCCCTTATTTTGGGATGATCTTGGCCTACCATAGTAGATGCCTTCATAAGTTGTAGAATAGGTAGAATGATGATATCCAATGGATAACACACTAAGCAGCTAGTTCTTTATCCCCTAGTACAACCAATTTTTTCACTAGAGCTTACATTATGGGATAAAGAAGAGGAGGAAGATCAACATTCCTTAATTCTTGTATTTACCATAGACCATGCATGCACATTGTTTGATTAGGAAGAAGATACCATTCTCTCCAATATTCTTCAACATAATTACCACACTCCTTCTATAGATCTCGACCACTTATAAAGTATTGAGTGCCCCTTTTCCAACTTCTAGGAATTGGATAATTCTAATGCATTTGTGTAAAAAACATTCCACCAATTTCTGCCTCATAGTGGTAACCAAACTAGATCTATTAGAAATATGGAAATAATGAAATCACTCTCATAGTAAATTGAAATCTCTTTAGAGCAAATATTTCTTATTAATATCAAGTTGGAATTAAATAAGGAAAAGTACCTAGTCAGCATGTTGCATGCTCACCAATGTGCTTTTGCATGGGATTATGAGGATATACAAGGAATCAACCCAAAAATATGCACACATCATAGTTACATCAAATAAGAGTGCTAACCAATCAGATAGTTACAATTCAGGATGAATCCAACTCTTTAAGAAATAATCAAAAAGGAATTACAAAAACTTTTGACTACTAGATTCATATATCTTATCTTTGACAATGAATGGATGTCACCTTTGGTAATTATACCAAAGAAAAATGGATAATGTCATGTATTCATTGATTACAGGGAACTTAACATAGTAACTAGAAAGGATCACTTTCCTTTACCCTTCATTGACCAAGTATTGGACATACTAGCAGGGAAGAAATATTTTGCCTTTTTAGATGGCTTCAGTGGTTACAACTAGATTAGAATTGCTCTTGAGGACTAGGGAAAAACCACCTTTACTTGTCTATGGGGTACTTATGCTTATGTTGTTTTACACTTTGAGTTATGTAACTCTCTGGCTACATTCCAAAGGGTTGTTTTGAGTATCTTTACAGATATGGCCAATGAATGTGTTGAAATCTACATGGATGACTTCACTGTCTATGGAGAGACATTTTATGAATGCCTTAATAACCTAGAAAAAGTGTTATAATTCTATTAGGATAACCATCTATCTCTTATCAATAATAAGTGCTACATGCTTATGATATAAGGTATTGTTTTGGGCCACCATGTATAGCTATAGGAATTAATGTTGACCTTGAAAAAATTAGCATCATCAAAAACTTGCTTGTTTCTCAAAAAATAGAAATATGTTAGGAGTTTTTTAGGCCATGTTGGTTATTACAGAAGATTCATCAACAATTTTAGTAAAGTATAAGCACCATTATTCACCCTTCTAACTAAAGATGTTAAATTTCTCTAGACTCTTACTTGTGAAATAGCCTTTAAATAATTGAAGGAATTATTGACCTCCACCCTTATTCTACATGGTCTTGATTAGAGGCTACCCTTACACATTCACACATATGATTTAGATAATACCCTTAGAGTGATGATTGGCCAAGCACTCAATTATGCCATCTATTTTATAAGCAAAAAATTGCAAGTAGTAGAATTAAATTATACAGTTACTAAAAAAGAATTTTTGGTAATCATTTATGCTATCAACAAGTTTCATCACTACATCACAAGGTATCAGGTCTTTATTCATATAGACCATGCATACATTCGATACCTTATAAAAAAACCAACTATTCTAGCCAGAGTGATCAAATGGTTACTCTTATTACAAGAATTTGATATCACCATTATTGATAAACCTAGCTAGGATAATATAGTAGATAAATTTTTATCATGTTTTCAAACCCTAAATAGGATACCATAGTAGATGACTCATTTCTAGATGAGTACCTATTCTCTATCACCCTTACCACACCCTAGTATGTTGATATTTTTAATTACCTTGTCATAGGGCTACTTCCATAGCACTTCCTCCCCAAACAAAGGAGAGCATCGATCCACAAAAATGGTAGATATTTATGGTTGTCTGGATTCCTTTTCTATATTGGGCCTAACTCTATAATTATAATATGTCTCAGAGAATATAAAGTTCCAAATATCCTCAAAGCCTACCATGATTAACCCTATAGAGGAAAATTTGTATCCAAGCATACAATAGTCAAAAATTTGAATATAGGATACTATTAGCCCTCACTCCATAGAGATGCAATAAGATATGCTACAAATTGTGATAAATGTCAACATATGGGGAGACCCACATGATCATATGAAATGCCTTTATAGCCTCAAATGGTGCTTGAACCATTTGAAAAGTGGGGCCTAGACTTTTTCAAACCTTTTTATCCTAAATCCAACAAAAAAGAATCTATCCTTGTCTGTATTAAATATGTCACTAAATGGGTGGAAGTCAAGGATCTTACACATACCAAAGATAAGAAGGTGGAAGCTTTTATCTATGATGAAATATTTACTCAACATGGTGTGCCACATGAAATGGTTATTGATAATTGACCTCAATTCACTACTAATTTAATTACTACCTCAGTCTAGCAATATGAGATTAGACATAAAAAATCAACTCCATATCATCCACAGTCTAATGGACAGGTAGAAGTCACCAATAGGGAGTTAAAAATATTTTGACAAAGACTGTTAGTCTATCTCATAAGGATTAGGAGGTTAGGCTTCCTAAATATATGTGGGATTATAAAATCACATGTAAAACCACTATAGGCTTCACTCCATATGAGTTGGTCTATGGAAATAAACTTGTCTTGCCCATTGAATTTGAATACAAGACCTTATAGACAACATTAGAATTGGGGATGGATATATATGAAACCCAAAAATAAAGGATTCTATAGTTTAATGCCTTAGATTAATATAGACAATAGGCATTATATAACATAGAACTTATACAATAGTAATGGATTCAATGGCATGATAGACACATTAAGACTAGGCAATTCCATAATAGAGATTGGGCCCTTCTCTTTGATTCCAAATACAAGGACCACATGGGTAAACTCTAAACTAGATGGCTTGGTCCATTTGAGATTAAGCATGTTTTTGACAATGGATAAATTCAACTCCAAACCATTGATCAAGTAAAATTCCTTCTACTAGTTAACAGCCACAGACTCAAGTTATATAAAAAGCCACTTACTTAGGAAGAATTTACCAATCATATATGGCAATAGTTATAAGATAGATATAATGATGCCCTTGTTAGGAAATTTACCCCACCAAATAAAAGCACTAGTACACACTTAGATAAAGAAGGAGAGGAGGACATCTTTTCCCTCCTCTAGCATGATGAATGAGACCTTCCACTAGTCCTTGACAAGTCACATTTTTAGGTGACTTGGCTAGGACCACTGAATAAACATTCTACTACAAATAGAAGCTAGATTTAAAAAAATATAATAATGAAAACCCATTTTTGAGTATTATTGGTAGCTTTTGGGTAGAAACTAACCTACTAGCTACCCAGTTCTGTAAAAAAGACCTTAATATAAATCTAGCTTACTAGTTATTTAGGGGTAAAAATAGAAATAGCTAAAAAGTTGAATGTGAAGATAGAAGTAGAGAGAAGGAAATACCTCAAATTTTAACTATTTACATAGGTTTCTTGGAGCTATTATAGACATTCTTGATGTTTTTATGGGCATTCCTAAACTTTCTATGGGCATTATTGAAAGTTACTATGGGTACCTTCTACATAGTTGTCCATCACTTTGCATCTTTATATGGGCACCTATGTAGCTACTAAAAGTATCCTCTCATTCCTATTTTCACCTTTTTATAGATCATGCAAGATAGATCCTCCTACAACTCTTACTGATGGTCTAGCTATTGGTTTTTGGGCATTACATGGAAGTCATCAGATAACCTCATGTAAGAATGTAGGATGATTTGGGTAGCACATGCCATATCTGTTACCTAAATTTACCCTTGACTATCAAGCTATAGAGAAACAACATAGCATACAACTTTCCTTTCCATTTGGAAATATTGTATACTATAATTTTGCCTTCAGGGACACTCATGCTTCATCTATAGATCTAGTTCCATACTATATACCCTACTGATTACTATAGCTAAGACTAGGCACAAAATCTACAGGGTATGAGCAGCATCTAGAATCCCATTAGTTAGTTCATCTAGATGAAGGTCACTAGCTAGTATTTCCCTTAACTACCTATTTAGGTTCTTCCAACCACCACTTGTAGCACTCAAATTTTCAATTTCCACTAGATGGTGTGAGAGAAATCATTGATACTCCAAGTCTAAGACCCTTGTTCCATGTAGCTTACCCTACATTACATGCACATGTGTTTTAGGCATCATTAATGCCTACTAACCAGTGATCTCAAAATCACTTCACAAAGGATCCACTTCACTCTAGCCCCAACTACCAACCCACTCTCGCATCGTTAATCATTTCCATGTAAATATTTGTATATCAACACATGTGTAACTTCTCAAGCATCACATTTAAAACATTTCTATTATAAGGTACACCATATCTTTCATTATGAAAATATCATTAATTATTCTAATCTAGTTGTATGGTATTAATAATACATATTAAATTATGACTATAATTATTCATTCAAAAATATATCACCTCACCACTAAATCCACACTATTCCTCATGATGACCTGTCTCATCTGGTATTTCCTACTCTATTCACATCACCTAAGGATATGTGATAATTTAAGTGGGGAGAGATTCTATGGGTTAATCATCACACACCATAAGAACCCTACAACCTACAAATCCCATAGTTTACCATTTTTAGACCTAAAACTTGCTACTGGTAGACTTCCATAAAGCTTGAAGTGTGTAAAGTTGCCTATTAATTGAAAGGAAAGTAGAGAATTTAAAATGGGAGGGTCAGTTGTGTGGAGAGATCCCTTAGACCATAGAAATTTATGAGGAGACCAAGCCAATTGGGATATTTTCCATAGGGTTGGTTAGACTACCTATTTTGAATGGTTGAAATATTTTTTAGAACCACTTGTCAGGGTATTTATAGGCTCTTTTGATGAGAACCAAGCCACTGTAGGTGGCATCACATTTCTAGTTACTGAGACTTTGGTGGGCCAAGTAACTAGGCTACCAAGCATTGGAGAAAATTAGTAAGATAGACCAAATGGCCAAGAGGCCAAGCAGCAATTTTACCAAAAAGGTAAAATATTAGTATTAAAGAAAGGAGGTGTGGAAGTATTTAGTCTACCTACAGAATGGAGAGAAATAGAAGCATATATTATCAGGTACATGAATTGTGAGGGAAGGTATTCCTTCATTTACACTCTCCAATTCAAATTTTTGAATCATTTAAGATACAATAGAGTCATTAATGTTTCCAATTTCTTATGGAATATCTTGAAAAGAATGTCCATAGAATATCAAAAACACCACTACCTCATATGGATTATAAATAAGCAAGGAATATCCTCTGTCAGGCCTAACCTCACTTGGAACTAATTTTTGGCCTTATAAAATATTTCACCCCAACAAGAAGAGGGAACTAATGAGAGGGAATCTCCTAAGGAAAAACCCCAAAAAACTATTCAAGAAGATGTAGTGGGCACTAGTGTTGTTGGTCAGCCCATAGCCATTAAAGGACCATTTGGGACTACTATAGAAAAGAAGAAGAGGATAAGAATGGTCTTATCCCATTCTAACATAGAATATGAAATCCCACATTAGCATGTCTCTTCTCCCATTATGTCCTCACCTTAGGAAGAAGTTCCCCTATCTCCTATTGCACAAGAAGAAGTTTCCTTGTCAACTGATGCACAAGAAGAACAAATTATATCATACACCCCTCCTACAAGGAAAATGAAATATAAAGGGAATAAACCCATGGTGTCAAAAATAAGGAGACCTCCTCCTAGGAGATCTTAAAGGATGAAGAAATAAAAAACCTCTTCAACCTCTTTAACCATATAAATTAGTGATTATGAAAAACTAAAGAAAGAGCCTAGGCTTAAGAAAACCCCTGATGGATTTGAAGTAGAGGAATGGTCTACTAATGAAGGATATAATAAAGTATAAGAAGAATAATGGTCACCTCTTCCATCCAAATTAATTGAGGAGGACATTGATCTCTTTATAAAAATTAGATACACAAAGGATGAATTGAGAAAGGTTATGGAGAAAGGAGAAGAAGAATTGAAATAAAAAGAGGGCGAAAATAAAGAGAACAAGAGAAATTTTCTCATGATTAGGAGTTCCAAACATTGGAACAAGATATGGAGGAGATATACAGACTCAGACATGAGATGATAGAACTAAAAGGGAAATGAGGAATTGAAATGCTTCTAGGAGTAGTAGAGTTTGTAGACACCTCTAAGGACAAAGGGAAGATAATGGTGGAACTTAAAGTTGTACTCATGGATGAACCTATAGTAGAGTGTGCTCTATCTTTGGTACTTTTATATCAAGGATTTCTTCTCCCATTGCCCACTACACCTACACCTACTATAGAAGAAGTTATTGATGTAGATTTCTCAACCACCACTCTAGTAGAAACTGATGATCTTTTGATTTTTTTGAAATAAAAATTGGGTGATAATGAAACTTACAACAAATAATTGGTGCAGAGATTAAAAGGGTTATGTTCAAGCAAAAGAATAACATGAATAATTATAAGAAAAATTATAATTTGTTGTAATCAGGATCAATTGTCTAAAGGAAAAGATTGGTAGAATGTATGAAACTACTAAAATGATAATGGATTGTAGACCACCTTCTAGGGTGTATGTTATGTACCTGGAAGAAAAATGGTTAAAATTTAGGTATTATAGGATTTTTAATGATCAATATTATATGGTTTGTGACCCAAAAAAATTATTTGTAGAGTATATACATGATGATCCTAATCTTCAATCCCAGCTAAGTGAATTCTAAATTCAAGAATATGATGTTCCTAGTGATATATAATGAAACCCCAACATTTATTTGGGGGATGTCTTGTTAAATGGATTTTATTCATATGTTTTGAATGAAATTTAAAGAAGAAAACAAATAGAAGGACATCAATAAAAAGAGAAAGAAGCCACCCTGATGATTAGGAGTGAATCTAAATATTTAGATGCTATAGTAGATGAATAGATTTCATTTATGAACATAGATGATCCACAAGAATGGGTTGCCATAAAATAGGTAGAAGTCTAGAACCACTATTTGAGTCTCATGGAAGGATATGGAAGACAAATTTTTGTTTCTTACTCTCACAAATGGGAAGAACTCTCAAATACCTTGAAAAATAAGGAACCATACTCTACTAAAAACTTTAGGGAGGCTATCTATAGAGTATACTTATATATTGAACTTGTCAAGAAATGGAGAGTATAATGGTTAGGATTGATGTCTCAACCCCATATATTTTGGTTCCCAATCCCTGACAAGGAAGGAAATGTTCTAGTTAATAGAGAGGTAGAGAAGAAAAGATGGAGGCACATTGAGAATGCTAAAGGTTTTTATCTCTTTGAATGGGCAGGCTACCTTGATGCCCTAGAATTTAGAAAATTTTATGGTTTTAGAATGCAACCAAGGCCTACTTGAGGTTGATCAAGAGATTAAGTAGGGGTGTGATGAGGCCATCAATTGCTTACTAAAATATCCTCATCCATGCTTAGTCTATTCCCTTTTTATATATAAATCCCATAACTATCTATCACTAATGCAAATGAATGAATGAAGTTATGATTTTATATGTTCATTAATGTGTGTGTGTGTGTGTGTGTGTGTGTGTGTGTGTGTGTGTGTGTGTGTGTGTGTGTGTGTGTGTGTGTGTGTGTGTGTGTGTGTGTGTGTGTGTGTGTGTGTGTGTGTGTGTGTGTGTGTAATGTTATGAATTATGGATGATTTTCCTTGATTGAATTATATTGGTGTGACTTTATCTAAAAATCATTTGAAGGGTGATGTAAAGCTATAAAATATTTCTATAGTCATAGCTTCTCTAGGCTACCCATAGAAATTGTAGGCTTCACCTACAAGTTGCCTGTAGCCATTATAGAGTGCCCATAATAACTGTAGGCTTCACCTATAGGTTTTCCATGGCCACTAAAAAGTGCCCATAGCAACTATAAGATTCACCTATAGTTTGCCTATAGGTACTATGGAATGCCCATAGAAACTAAATGTTATATGTACAGGTTACTTGTAGCCACTGTAGGGTGACTGCAGCTACCATGGGAAGTAGAGTTATTATTGAAGAAACCTTATAGACACATCTAGTTATCTTTAGAATCCAATTAATAATTGAGAAGATTCATAGTTTTATGGATTCCTTACATTCAATGATACATTGGATATGCTATCAAAATAGTAAAGACAAGGATAATGAGAAAAGATTAAAGGAGATAAAATAGAAAAACAATATGCCTTATCTCTAACCTAGTCAAGCCTAAAATAAGTAATTTTGGTTACTAACTACTTGAAGGTTGACTGGGGTAGTTTGTAGGTATTTGTATTCTTTCCTAGTTTGGTTTTTTTAGTTTAGAACCAATAAACTACCTTTTTTATTTAAAGGTAAAACCTAGACCAGATGAGGAGTTATATAATTTTGAGGAAACATTAGCATAAGTTTTTACTATATCCTTTGTATCTATAATTGAGTAATGAGAAAGTTGAATTTGTAAGAAGTTGTGAATTTTCTTAGAGAGGGATTAGAGCTCAGTTCTAAACTAGGAAGGGCCCCCTTAGAATGAGCTACTATGAAGATCCTGACCTTATTTGATTTTTAGTATGTTACATAAGTAGATGTTATTGTTAAGTTTGATTCTATAAGTGTGATGCATGTATGATACATAAGTTTGGAATAGTTCTATAATTATGTCACAAAAATTTCATAATATAACTACTTAGTAAATTTAACATAAATCTATTGTAATATAACTAGAAAAGCAAGTTGATTTCTAAATCAGTAATTCATATATAGTGCTAACACTCTTGAAAATATTATGCACCTAGGGTTGAAAATTAATGTTTAATCAGACTGGTGAATCTAGTATTCACTAGGTAATTAGTCTGCATAATACCACTCATAGTCTAGTGTAGAACAAGGAACCTAAAGGTCCAAATCAGCTATGGATAATGCATTTTGATGGAGCCACATCTAAATAAGGATCAGGTGTAGGAATTGAGATAATTAATCCTCAAGGTAATAATTTCTTGGTTACCTATAGATTTTAGTTCCCCTAAACAAATAATAGGGTTGAGTATGAGGCGCTTATTTTAGGACTATAACTTGCACTCAAAAATAATGTAAAATAGCTAAAATTATTCAAAGACTTAGAGCTAGTAGTCCACTAGATAATAAATAAATACCATTTAAAATTATCTTACTTGAAGGGGTATAAGCACAAAGTGTGGTATTTAATTGAAAATTTTGAAGCTTTCAACGTAGTAGCACTCTTAAGAAAATAAAATCAAGCCACAAATTCACTAGTTACAACTACTGCCAATCTTGAGCCATTACAAGAGTTTGGGATAAAGAGATTTTCCATTGATTTGGTTCTTTATCCATCTATTCTAGATAATGTAGATAATTTTTAAGTCTTCAATGATGATCTTCAAATCATCTAGTTCTTAACTAATTCAGGGGATTTCAAATCCTAAATCATTGATGATAAGGACATTAACCATTTTTATCAAGAAGAGATAGATGAAGAGGGTATTATCTAGCCTAAAGAGAATTTAATACATATATGCTTAGTCTCCTTCAAAAGGCCTTTTTACTTGGATCCTTATGCATAGTAACTTTGGCAACCTAAGGTCAATGAATTTGATTTCAAAAGGAAAAATTTAGGAAATGAGCATAATCCACATTATGTCAATATTCATCTTAGTTTTACTCTTAAGGAAAGGAAATGAATGAAGGATTTAATCTCTTAGTATATGGATGTTATCACCTATACATATAAGCACCTAAAGGTGTACGACCCATAGGTCATCATACACACAATTCCTTTGAAGCAGGATCATAAAACATTCAAATAGATGCAAAGACCAGTCAACCCTACTTTAGAGCCTCTTATTCAAAAGGAAATAGAAAAGTTATTAAGTGCCAAAATCATCTTTCCCATATTAACTTCCACCTAGGTAGTTAATTTTATCCCAGTAAGGAAGAAGAATGGAAAAATTAGACTGTACATAGACTTCAAAAATCTGAATAGGGCTTTCAAAAAGGATAATTATCCTTTGCCTTCTCTAGATGAAGTAATACATATAGTGAGTGGTTCTAAAATGATGTCCTTTTTAGATCAAATTTTAGGCTACAACTAAGTACTAGTGTAGCCTAAGGATAGAATGAAGACCATGTTTACCACAAAATATGGAACTTAAGCATACAAAAGGATGTCATTTGGCCTAATCAACATGGGAGCTATATTTCAACGTGTCATAGATCATGCATTCAAGGGACTAACTGGGAAATGTGTAATTATTTATATGGATGACCTCATAGTATTTTCAAACAATATAAAGGATCATATAGCTCACCTATAGTTTATATTTGAGTGGTGCCAAAGATTTTAATTTCATTAAATCTAAATAAAAACATATTTAGGGTAAATAAAGGTAAACTATTAGGACACATCATCACTAAGTATAGGATCACCATCAATATAGAAAGAATCAAGGCAATATCAAGGATTTAGTAGCCAAATAGTAAGAAAGATCTAAAATCATTCTTTGGAAAAATCAATTTTGTCAAGAAGTTAATCTTAAGGTTCATGGAAATGGTCAAACCCCAAAATGCCATGCTTAAGCAGGATGTCAAGATAGAATGGATAGTTGAATCTAAAAATTCCTTCCAAGATATAAAAAATACCATATCTTAGGCTCTAATATTAATCAATCCAAACTTTATAAAGGATTTCTATTTAAACTCCTTTACTTTTGAACACACAATTTTTGTCATTGTCATGTAGAAAGGATGAAACTAAGCACCCACTAGCCTTCATGAGTAAAAATCTAAATGATGTAGAGAAAAAATATTCAATGATGGATAACAAGATCTTCACTCTCATCAAGGTAGTGAAGAAATTTCAACATTATATCTAGAGAAATAGAACCATTACCATTGTACTTGATCCTACTGTCAAGTTCACCCTATCATAGGATGAGCTAGGACAGCATCGAAGAAAATGGATGGATAAAATCCAAGAGTTTGAAATGGAAATAAATCCTATAAATATCATCAAAGGATAAGGTATTATTTATCTCATGACTAAGTCAGATCCCTGAATCATCATTGAAGAGGTATGTATAACACAAGTTTCTAAAGGGGAGTGGTATACAGACATAATCCAATATTTACTTACAGGAACCTACCCCCTAGAGTTTAGTAGGGAAAGGAAAAGATCCTTAAGGCTCAGAGATACTCATTTCATGATCAATAAATTCATCCTCTATAGAAGGAACTATGAAGGTATATATCTTAGGTGTGTATCTAAAAAAGAAGCTAAGGAGAACCTATAAAATTTACATCAAAAGATAGGTAGTGGTCACCTAGATGACAACTCCACAACCCATAAAATCTTGAGGCTGGGCTACTATTAGCCAGCTATATTCAAGGATGATCATATGCATGTTAGGAATTGACATGAATATCAAGCATTGGCTAAAAGAGAGTTTCATGTAGCCATGTCTCTATAGCTAGTTTTTGAAGGAAGATTGTTTTCATAGTGGGGCTTAGACTTCATTGGTGTAATCAACCTAAATTCTTTAGTTGACCATAAATTTATGATTATGACTATAGATTACTATACTAGATGGATAGAAATGGTTGCCATAAAGACTAGTAAAGCGTAAGATGTGATTCATTTTTTATAAGAACACATTGCTACTATATTTGGCATGCCCATCTCTCTGGTATGTGATAATAGACCAGCATTTATATCAATAGAGTTCACTAGGTGGGCATATGACAATCAAATTATAATTAGATTAGTTTCTAACCACTACCCTCAAAGAAATGGATTAGTTGAGTCAATAAATAAAAATATGATTGAGGTAATTAGGAAATTAGCAAGGGATAAACATATAGATTGGCATAAACTACTAAAGTATGCTCTTTGGGTAGACCGGATGAGATACAAGCAAGCCTTAAAAGCTTTTCCCTACCTACTAGTATATGGACATAGACCTATTTTTCCTATCACATTGAATTTTTTCACTTATTAATTCATACAAGATTACATGGAACCTAATGAAAAAGTGGAATCAACACTACTTGACATAATAGAGATGGAGGATTCAAGAATAAAAGCTCTACAAACATTCAACAAACACCAAGATGTAGTTAAAAGATGGCTTGATAAAAGAGTAAAATTCAAAGCATTCAAAATTTCAAATATTGTGTTATTATGGGATAAAACCCATCAAAAAAAGGACAAAATGATAAGTTTGCTCCATTATGGATCATATCATATTAAATTTTATAGATCTTAGGCAATAATGCATTTCATATGAAAGACCTCCAAGGCAATGAGCTTACATATCTAGTTAATGGATAATTCTTGAAGCATTACTTTAGAGTTATTCCATCTATGAATATTATTGATTAAGAGGATTCAAATAAATTTAGACATAGGATTAGATTAGATTTACATGTTTTCTAAAATAAATTTTTAGTGTTTTCTAAACTAGTCTTCTTCTTTTAGATTAATCTTTCTTGCTTTAAGTATCTTGCTTTCATAGAATATATTTCAGAGTTTTCCTAGATTAAATTTCTTGATTTTTTAGATTAGTCATCTTTTTTTCTTCTTTGGAATTCAAAATTGTGATTTCTCTCATTATTTCTAAATCTAAAATCTAAAATAACTAGCTTGTGAAAAAAGGGAAAATTAAAATTCTAACACTTTAGGGACTAGTTTACAGGGTAGGTGTATTTCTATGTTTTTGAGTCTTTAGGATGAAGGTAGGTAATCATGGATTATTTTTAATGGTGTCACAATTGAATAATTTTACTAGCAATATGTAAGTTTTTTTCAAAGTACATACAAATTTAGAAAGTTTTCTTATTTTATTGGATCACATGCACTTATCACGATGAACACCTGTTAGAAATGGTAATTATGGGTCTATATTTGGTTGATAGGGAAATTATAATAATGATTTGTTTTCTAATTATACCAAATTTCTGGAGTTTCTTATTCTCTCTTTTCTATTAACTTGAAATCAATAAAAGAAAGAAAAGAATTGTTGAGTTTAAAATAGTAAAATAAAATATAAAGAAAATAAAAGTGGCTCACACGATGAAATAAGGTCAATGTACCATGCATCATGATCAAAATAAAATACTAGAGTTAGAAGATGATCCCAAGGTATCTTTGTCAAGGCCATAGACTCCTGGCTACCAGCAAAGCAATGTCTGAGCTTCCCTTGTTTTATGCTTTAATGGATATTGAAATGAAACCTACATCCCCATCAAAGCTTTTGAAAACCCCATCACATTAGGGGTTAAAATAAATACATGTTTTGACACACATAAATCCATAAAAATTAGAAGGCAAGTATGTTGTGTGAATCTACATAGGAATCTCTTTCATGTTTATTATTTAAGTATTATTTTATGGCACACTTCATGGTTCATTTATGATTGTAAACTAAAGTTATGGTTTCCTAGAATACTTAGGGGTATTCCCCTATAAGGCATCATTTATTGTACCCAACACCCCCTTCTTTCCCTAAGGATATTGGGACCCACCTTTTTCAAAAATATGAACTTAATGAGGAATCCTATTATGATCTAGGAATTTGACTTAAGAGAGCATGGTTAGTATGGTGTTAGTTTGAAAATGAAAACAAAATGAAATAAACATACTAATAGCATAACATCTCTAGGCCTAGACACTAAGGAGAGCTTAGTTAACAAAAACAAATCACAAACACAACAAAAAGGCAAGGAATCAAAAACAAGAATTCCTTCACCTTCCTTGGATGCTCCAAATGCCTTTGTAGTGGTGGCTTGCTCAGATTTGTGCTCATAAAGTCCTTGGTAATGAAATCTTGGATACCTCTATCTCTCCTTGGCACCTTTGGCTTGTAACTTGTCTTGGCTTGGAATCAATTTGGCATTATAACCCTAGTTGCTTGAAGCTTTTGGAACCAATTTGGCATTATAAATTTGCCTCAAAAAAGCTTAGAAATGATATTGTGAGACCTCCTACTTATATATTTTTAGATTTGATCAAAATCAACATGAACCATCCATCTAAAGATTGAGATGTGTGGTTAAGGATTAATTCAATTTTTGGAATTAAATTTGTAATTATCCTCATCATGGCATTGGAATAAGGGGAAATTAAGGGGCATGGAGGGCATGATGAAAGGCATTGATGAGGCATGAATCTTGGTATTTGTGGAATTTATGGCTTAGGGATGTCTTCCCAAGAAATGAGGTCACTTGATGATGTAGATATTACATATTCATTTCCAAATATAAGTATTCAACAAGTTTCCATGGAATTTTTGCTTAGGCCTTGATTTGGGTTAATTAGCTCTTAAGCATGAATAAGCACTTTGTGCACAAATTACTCAAATTTGATTGTATTAAAATTATAAGCCCACATCAGATGCATTAGATGTGTATTCCCATTTAGGATGCTACAAACAACAAATAATGAAGGCACGCATCCCATGTAAAAGATTTGATAGGGAAGAGCAATCCAGAGCACCTAGGTGTAAATTTAGCATTTTAACTTAGAATGATTTTCTCAAAGTTAGCTAGATCATAAATTGATTTACCCTATTTAGTGATACCCTAGACAAAATTGGCACTTTAATCTGTCAATTTCACATTTTTAATGCATTTAAGTGTTGTTAGGCTAAATTGTGGGTTTTGGGTCGAAATTAGTAAAAGCCCTGATTGGAGGTTATCGGTGGCCAAATTTAGGTGTCTACACTTATTCATATGTCTATGCAAATTTTGGGAAGTCTAAGACATTTCACTTTTCTGGTAGACAATATTGGCATTGTGTTTATTATGTTTATGAGACTAACTTTTGTATTGCAACTCTTTAGGTTCATAGTCTTTGAGCTAATTTTTTTGATCTTATTTTAAAGTTATATTTTGGGATACAATGTTTCAAGAAATCTTCGATCCTATTTTATTTTGAGATTATTTTTAGATAGCCTTATTTTTATTAGATAAATTATTGCAAACTTTTCATTTGAAATAATTCTCCCAAAAGAATTTGGCCTATGGAATCTTTGCATTAAAGAATTATAGACTACATGCACTTTCTCTAAAATAAATTTATTGATGGATTATCCCTTTGACCATATCCAACTTATCCCTATAAAATTTTAGAATGACCCTTATCTATATAAGAATACACTTCAAGAATTTTGGACCTACCCTTCAACCTTCATGAAGTAGACCATTTGGGCAAACTTTTACCCTGAAGTAAACCCTTCATTTTCCTTCCAGCTACCCTTCAAAACCCTTCCAAATAGATTTATGGAAGTTTCCTTTGAAATAATTATTTAATATTTTTTTCCCATCAAAATTCATTCATCATTTATTGTGATTTCCTTTCACCCTTTCCTTCAGAACTTTTGTTTCATGCATTTGCTAATTCCTTCAGACATTTTGTCTAAAAAAATGACCCTTCAAGAGAATTATTGTAGACATTTTTTATAGAATAAATCCCTTAAAGTAGATCCTTTAGGAATTTTTTAAATCATCCTTTTCCCTAAACCATTTCATTTAGAGTTGTTATTTCAAATATTTTGTTCTAATATAAAATCCCCAAAGTAATTCTTCTGAAGGGTACATACCCTTTAGACTTCTTAAACTGACCCTTTAGATATTTTGAAAATCACCTTTTAGCATTTTTAAAGTGACCATCTACCCTTGGAGACCTTTTAAGTGACCCTTATCGATATAAAAGTGCCCTTTAAAGATCAAAGGTGTCCTTCAACCTTCCAAAACTAACTTTCAGGAATTTTAGAAGTTCCCTTCAACATTTATGAAGTAGATCCTTCGAGACTTTTGTCATAAATAAAATACCATATGAAGTGGACCCTTCAAACCAAAAATACCCTTTAACCATGAATTAATGCTTCATAATAATGCTTTTAGGACTCCTACCCAAGGAAAAGATTCTTTTAGAATAGGTTTTTGTGGACATTTTGTCTAAAATAATTCCTCCGAGGGAATTATCCATGAACATTGACCCAAAAGAACTTTTTTGACACTATGCTCCTAAGTGATTTGTTAAAAAAAAATACTATTGAAATTGTGCCATAATTATCCAAACAAAAGATTAAAAAATTGCCTATTTGACAAATGCTAAAATCCCCTACCAACCCAAGCTAACAAATTTGAAAAGTGAACATTATATATTTAATATCACATGAACTTTTATTCAATGTGAGATCCTATATAGATGATAAATAGCCATTGCATTCATCATTTTCATCCAATATAACCTACAATCGAATCATCTTTATTCCCAACCATGATCAAGAACCCTAGTCCATACCTTGAGAATATAATGAATACAATAGAGACTAAGCTAAGAGCCAAACTGATTATACACTACATAGCATTTCAAAAAGAATTGTAGAAATATATAACACACATATATGGATTCATCATCCAAGATGTTTTGATGAATAAATCAAGGATTTTATAAATATTAAGGACACCATTTTTAATAGGAAAGTGTTTCAAGATAAGTATCATTATTGCTCGCAAATCTAGAATGTTATTGATTCAGTTGATATGTTTTCACTAGATGATGAGATAGTACTAGTATAAAGGCTATTTAATCAAGAAATTATATCCTATAAGTACCAAATATTACATTTTTCCATGGCCAAACTAGAATTTATATCATTCTTCTCAGGCAAAATATCATAAGATACATACTTGTTGCATTCTCATGGAGATACAGTGATCACATGCATCTCTAGAAGTAAATTTTAGTGGTATATCTCTATAAACATACCAAACACATATTATGATAAGCAATCTTGGGTAAATTTCAAACTTTAAACCTCAATCCCAAAGGTGCTCTCTTCATGGTTGCTCTTAGACTAGTCTATCACTTGGTACAGGACAAAGTCAAATTGACTGATTCTAATTGATAAATTTAGAATGCGAATTTAGATAGGTATGTATTTACTTAATATATTATATGAGATGCCCAAAATCCATTTTTTAAACATATATTAGGTTTCATTACTACATATGATGTTGTCACATGATGTTGTCTATGCCCTGGGGGAGGTCATTAGTTTGAGATTGAGAGAATAAATTTTGCACAAGGATAAAAGTCCCACCCCAACAAGAGACTTCTATATGATGTCATATTTGGTCAACATGATCATGGGGAGATATTATAAGGACTTGGGCAATCTATGGGATTTGGCCATAGATTGCATAAAAATAGAATCTATGACCACTTCTAGTTTATGCATATATATACTTACCACAAGCATATGGTCAGAATATGTGAAGACATTTATCCTTAGGTGTGGAAAACCATTCATAGTTCACCTATGCCTCTTCTTGGAGATAAATTTATAATAAATTTGAGTGGAAAAGGAGATTTTTTCTTGTATCTAGGCTTCATAGTCACCATGGTCTATGGAAATAAGGTTGATCCTTTATGTCTTCCAAGGTATGTACCTAATAAGTTGGCTAAGTAGGAGATTGCTTTTCAGTTTTGGAAAAACATTGATGAAGATTTGGTCAAGTAGAAAAGAGGATTATTCTTTGGGATCCTAATTTCAATTGGTAGAATAACATACACTATGAGGGAACATCTTGGATATGTTAGAGGAAAGTGGAATCGATATGGTTTCCCTACAATGGCATGTAGAGATTGCGACCCCCATGGGTGAATCCAATAGCATATTCATGGTTTCAAAATTCCTTACTACCATCAACCCTATTGTTATGACTTTATTTTCATGAATGCCAAGATAGATGAAGAAGTGCTATAATGAGCACAAATTAATAAGCTATAGGAAGATCATTTGATAATGATCCAAATCAAATCTAGTATCTCCACTAAGGAACTAGATAGCCAAAGAGATATCTTCAAATGATGGTATCATTCAAAAATTTATAGAAGATAATCTACTAAACATGAAGCTTCCCCATCTCAAGGACTTCCATTAAAGTCAAAATTGAAATTGGTCAAGAAAGAACTTGGGCTTCCTAAGCCTAGTGCACAAAGAGGAGGAGAAAGGGGAGATCTCATCAATTTGGACTCTAATGAGGAAGAGGATAAGATGTAAGAGAGGTCTAATATTAACACTGGCCAAGTTATTATGACTACCACCTATATATCTACTATTTCATCTATTAGGGTAGCTACTACATAAGCAGTAACATCCACCTCCTAGGGCTCATCCATTTAGGGAAAGACCCCATTGGTCTATAACCAAATACTATGACTCCCATAGGTATTCCCATAATTTATACATCTCAACACTTTCATATTCCACCTTTGAGCTCATATCCATCAAGAGAAGATGAAGTTTTCATTGAAGACATAATAGATGATTTAGATGAAGAGGCTGATTTGGAGGAGGCCAAGGCTATGAGTCTTTAGGTGGACCCCATTGAGATTCAAATTTAAGGTGCTCATCATTTTTTACCTTTTCTTTGGATTCAATTTCTATTATTGATTCAATACCTGTATCTTTTTTATAAGTCCTCATTCCCTCAACTACTTCCATTCCTTCCATTTACACAACCACCATTAATCCCTCCTTCACTACCACACTATTTCCCATGGATATTCCCTTTGTGCCTATTGGTACTGATACTATGAGAATTCCCAAAAAGAAGAAAGCAACTAGGAAAGTTAAGACTATTATGTCCACCTCACAACTTCATGTCTTGTCTACATATCTCTCCCTTCCACTCCACACTTCTACTTCTATAGAATAAATTACAATAACTAGCACAAGTAAAGGAAGGAAGGAAAAACCTCACATAATTGTAGTCCACCCACTTCCTCTAGTTGGAGGAGTGGACTAATCAAAAATAACATGGCCTTCCTTACTTGATGTCTTGACAAAGGTTAGTAAGAAATATAAGAAAGAAGAAGAGTAAGCTGAGAAGGAAATAGTTGCTATAACTACTAATATGCCCCTCAACATTCCACCTTAGGCCATATACTTGAGGATTCAAATTTAAAATTATAAGGTCACTGAGCTCCCCTCTATGTCCACTTTATTTGACCCCCTAACTAGTTCCATCCAAAGAGTTAAGAAGATAAAATTTGAGGATGATGAGGGTACAAACATCATCCTTGAAGAATAATAGCTAGTATTCTCCCTCACTAGGAGATAAAATATGTAGGTAGGGGAGTTTGTATATAAAGATAATATTTCAAACTTGGCTCAATCACACAAGGATGCAATGGTGGCCATCCATAAAGGCACATAATTAGCTCAGCAAGAGCTAGAGGAGGAAATTCAAGAATTGTGAGCACATATTGAGTATCTCAAGGAACAATCTAACATTGTGCATATTACTAATAGTATAGAAGCTAAGGTTTGGGAGGTTGATTCAAATTGATATAATTATATAAAGGCCATGGAATTCATGAAGTTTGATATGGCACCTCACATAAACCAAGCAGACTAGCTCTATGGCTCTTTGGCTCAATATAGTACCAGTCCTAAAATGTTTGTTGCCTACATGAGCAACTCATTATACAACCACACTAATTTAATGACCACATTTGAGGCATCTAATTCCCTAAACCTAGTTTTCATTAGACATGATGAGGCCAAATAATGGTTGAAGGTAATTGTGGATTTAATTCTAGAATACCAAGAACATGAGGCCCAAGTCCTCTAAATTTTGAGTGAGTTAAAATTGTCTAAAGCAAGGGATTCTATAGGTAAATTTATTAGTATAATCAATTTTGATAAAATTCATTAAGAGGCCACTGAGAAATTCAAGTAAGGCATACAAGGCTTGGTAGTGGAAAGGATAGAATAAGATTTAAGTAAAGTGAGGAGGAAGGTGATTGAAGTGGAGATTTTTCAGAGCAAGTTCTAGCTAGATAAGGATGAACATGCATGACTCCTCAGGAAAACTAAGAGACTCCACTAACCTTATTTGCTTAACTTAAACATCATTCACCAACATCATGAGGTAGTGTACAAAGTCTATAAGGATAATGAGGTGAAAAATAAGCAAGATTCTAGTAGTGTTCCTACATATTTAGCTTCTACTCCCACTTTGAATCTTATTAAGGCCCATGTAGCACTTTAGACCACACAACCTTATCCATATGCATGTACAAATAATAGTGGCATGTGTATTTAGATTCATTATAAAATAGACAAATCATTGTAAAATTAACTTTGTAATTTATTTTACATGCACATGTTGCATTATTTTGTAAATTTAGTTTATCTATTTATAGCCTTTTTAGCTTTTCTTAAATGGTTTTAGACCATAGTTAGAACAACATGTTCTAACTGCCACATGTACCAATCATGCATAGACTTGGAGGATGCAGAAACACCTTCCCCAAGGTCTATAAATATAATTGTATCACCCAAATTTATTTTTTAGAGTCTTGAAATTTTGAATACAAGAACAATGAGAAATTTTGATCAACAATAAATGTGTTTATGTAATTTCTTTGCCATTTTGTGTTATTAGTTGTTATTTTTATAGTTATTTTCTTCAATAGTCTTTAGTGTGCTAAAGCTACAAATAGATTCTTTACTGTTTGGATTGATATGTTAATCTTAGATGTGTAATAGCTATTAAATATTATTAAATGTATCAATTAAAATAATCAAGGTAATTTGACTCATATTTATAGATGTGTATTGGTGTTTTCTTGGTGTAGTCTTCTAAGTGTGTGTTGCAGCTACCTTAGATAATTCATTAGCCCAATCCATAATCCCCTGATTGAAGGGTGTGTAATAGTAGCCTCGATAGGAGAAACATTTATCTAATGATAGTGGACTTACTACATCTTTTTTCCCTTATACTTCTAAGTCGTGCCTATTTACATGTGTACAATTGATGCAACCAACTAGCATTGGTTTTAAGGAAACACAAGTCTGTCTAGAAACCAACCAGGGAAGTAATTCTTGAGTCCTAAAAAGATTTATTTTATGCCTTACCTTACCCTTTTTTTTTTTATTGATATCTATCCACTTTAGATTATAGGTCATCCATCCATCTAACTCACATAGGAACTCACTCTGTTAGAAATCCACACCTCCATCTAAAAAACATTATTCATGACATATCCCCTATTAGTTATTACCTCAACAAATTGTCAAATATTGCATACCTAAAAATCATGCCCTGGAGTGGAGTCTACCTCCATTGAGATCCTAAAATGTTAGAGGCTACCTTGTTATTACTATGGTGTGCATAAAACCCACATCAAGTTTGAATAACCCCTACTCCCATTACTTCTATAATTTTTTCATGACCATAGAGTCCTATTTTACATATGCAGATCACCATTAACACCATAGTGATATATATTACAACTGTACATGTTATTTGGTAGCATAAATGGGGTATTACACTAGATTCATAGTGAGGAGATGTATATGATCATCCATTAGATGGAATCATATGATGAATTTCCTCTTCAAATATTCCAAAAATACCAAACAAAAAAGAAACATAAAAAAATCCAAAAACACTTTCAGCACATACATATTCTAATGGCTCCTTGAAATCCATGTGTTAGTTCCATATTGATAGATGACATACTCAGTTACTCCTACATTCACCTATGTGTCACACTTATACTTGAGTTTGATACTGGCATACATAGATACATGATACATTCTTATTTTAGATGTTGGGCCTTCCCTTTACTCATGTCACATGGACATTAGGGGCATCCGCTTCTTTGATCTTGATACACATAAGTTATATGGTTTTATGATTACTCTACATTATCATGTTTAAGATTACATGTGTATTTACACATGCCTATTATCCATGATTATATCTTACACAAGATAATTTATATGCTATAAACTTGATATCTTTTACTAACGCATTTCATCTGTGGGATAATATGACATGTTTAGGTTGGTTTTTTATGATTTACTTTATGCACTTCCTTGAGTGTCTTGCCTTACAATAATATTCCTTGTTTAAAAATTTGAATATGCTACTTTTCTTATGGCCCCATACCTATGTATACTTTCATAGACATTTGCATATGTCATTGTTTCTTGTATGGACATTTGAATATGTCATCCTTGATTTTATGGACTTTTGACTAAGGAATATCCCTTCAATTATGTGACATTTAAACATGCCCCTTATTTGTGATTTCCTTTGACCATTACCTTTTGACTTGATTTTGAGTGATCTTATGGGTGTGCTTGACTTGATTTTTGAGCTTATATTGTTACTATCTAGATGTTTCCATGATATTTATCATGCATCTTAGGCCTACATGTCATCACATTGGTTCTATGTGATTTAATGTTATATATACCCAAACATGTTCCTTATATATGCTAAATGGTTATATTCATAGATTATACAATTGTCTTATCCTTTTGAGGTGACATAATTACCAGTTCCTATATTTCCCTCACTTCAAATGGGGTGCATATTAGTGGAGTCATGTCATAGAGACATGTTTTCCACACTCAGTAGAGTTTTTAAATTCAATGGAGGCATACCATATGGGAAAGGCTTCCACACATTCAAAATTTTCGTATTCAATGGGGGTATGCATTGAAAGCATGTTCTCCACACTCATTCAGTACATGATACTTATATCAATTTTTAGTTTCAATGGGGGCATGTTATATGGGAATGACTTTCACACATTCATAGTTCTCATATTTAGTGGGAGTATGCTTTGGAAGCATGTTATCCAAATTCATTCATTATATGGTACTTATATCAATTCCCAAATTTAGTGGGGAAATGTTTTGGAAGCATGTTCACCATACCTATTTAGTATTCAATGTCTCTAGATTATATTTGGGAAATGTTTCATAAACATGTCCTCCACATTGGTACTTATATCATTTTTTAGATCTCTCCATATATATTGGGGGAATGATTTAGAAAAATGTTCTCCACACTTACAAAGTTATCTAAATTATCCAAATCATAGAGTTATATGATTCATATTCATAGTTGTGGAAAAATTATATACATTGGTACTCTTGTTATACATATTTTAGCATGAGACATATCTAAGGTGTATATTATATACATATGCCTAATATTATAAAATATAAATCAATTTTAGTTTCCAAAAATCATTTATGTATTTTTACCATATCACAAAAAAATTATTAATGATACCCCATGGAATTTTATGAAATTTTATTGATCCAATCTACTACGATAGTTGGTTCACCTTTGTTATGGTAAATTACTCAATCTTGCCAAGTTTTTAGGTTAGACTTAATCATCTAGCCTCACTAATTTATAATTATCATTGGTTTGCATAATTGAGCTAATCTCAACTAATAGATAGAAACTCACTTTTACTCCAAATTAGGGGGCATGGGCCTCTCTCTCTCTATATGTGTGTGTGTGTGTGTGTGTGTGTGTGTGTGTGTGTGTGTGTGTGTGTGTGTGTGTGTGTGTGTGTGTGTGTGTGTGTGTGTGTGTGTGTGTGTGTGTGTATTTATCTCTTTATGTGTGTGTATATTTATCTCCTTGGATATATGCACATTAAATATTTGTCTATATTTATCATAATATCCATTTAAAAAACTCGAAATGATATATCTTTAAAATATCTTGTTAGTACGTAATGTGGTTACATCAACATAGAGTTGTACTGCTAAACCTTACTCTTTTAATTTCAATCTATTTTAAATAATTTCAACCCTAATTATATGCACTAATTTATACTATAATATGATATTAGTTTTAAGTCAGTCACCATAAAATCACTCAAGTTTGGCACAAACAAAGATAAGGTGTATACACACACTTAGGTATGCATTCCTTTATTTTAAACTGGAAATTTCATTACTAGATTAAAGGGGCAGGTAAATGTAGATGATAAGTTATGATTATATAGCACCCTAATCTTATACACTTTAAAAACTTAGACTTTGGTTGTTCCTCTTAGTTATTTACCTTTTTATCTTTTGTAAGTATTGTATCTACTCCATATTTTCCCCCTTTATCCTATATCTCTTAATTTTATAAATATTATATTGATGAACCAAGTCTTTTATCTTGATTTGAATGCTTCAAATGTACTTATATTTCATCTCTACAAGTTTAGAACTTGTACCTAGTTTCCTACTTCATGGACACTAATTTTTGGGATAAATATTATCATCAATGTTACTATCTTATCATTGTCACTTGGATTTTCACCCCTTGAGGAGATGTCTCAAATCTCCTCATCTAAGTGGCACAATGGAAACATCTCACTTGCTATGGGTAATCAATTTGGTGAGATGAATCTCTAGAAGGTATAGTTCCCTTGATGCATTCTTTGAAACACTCTTTCACTTATCAACTTTACATGAAAAGGGTTAAGAAGACAAAATTAGAAAGTTAAAAGGTGATGCAAAAATATTTAATCTCCTCCTATTGATTGAACTTATACTACTTGGAGTAAATCAAATCATCTTTTACACAAAACTCACAACTCGAGATAGATTGTTATAGAAATGTTTCATATACTAGGTTCAAGAGGTATATTGATGTTTAGGAGGGATAATGAATGATAATTTGTATGATACAATTATATACCACTTCTAAAAATCTGATACACTAAGAAATAACACTAATAAATACCTACAATAGGTACTCTTCTGCATACTTGGTGGACAATCAAAGACAACATGCTAGAAAAGACCATCTTTTACTAGACAAGATCAACAAGATTTAGAACCAAACTCAATTATATAGCATGTAATTAGGAAAATTAACTTATTTATTACTTAAAGAGTCATTAAAATATAAAATTGGCTGGGGTTTCACCATTAACCAACAGAGGCTACACAAAGAGCCAAAAGAGTCACTACTTATAGCATTTGGGAGAGGGGCGAGACAAGAGAAGTCCAAAGGTTACATGGAAAATTTTCAAGATGATAAATAGATGTTAAATGTACCATGTAAGGTCAATAATTAAAATTTTCCAAACAAGGAATGAAACTCTTGGAAAGTGGCATGAAATTCCTTATGTTGGCTCAAAAAACTACCTTCATGATTTATCTCTATTTGAGCATCCCAAAACTAACTAGGGATAGGTATAATTATTATAATGATAATTAAGGCTTTTATACATTCCTCTCCATTAATTTTTTTTAGTCCTAGTCATTTGGAAACTTTTGAGGATGAGCCATCATCATCTGTAGTCTAAGAAAACTCCTCTTCCAAACACCTTGCACACTTAGATTCCAAAAAGCATTAGTTTCCATAAAAATTCATTTAATGGAGTCTATGAAACTTTTAAATACCCTTAATGTCCTTAGAGGCATCAGGCACACCTTAAATAGACATCCATTTGAAGTCTTCACACTTCTCACCATCATGTTCACTATCCTAGTTTTGACTAGCTAAGATGAGATTTATTATTCAAACAATTAGGATATTTTTCAAAGAATTAAATGAACATATTTAGTTATTAAAATTTTATATATTCCTTCCAAAATTGATTTCATCTCTTGAATGTTCCTATAACCTACACAATGCATAAAACTATCAAAGAAATCCATTATATACCATGTTCATACATGTAAGGTAGAAAAAAAATGACGAGGATGAGCCTTGAATATTTATCTACAACTTCCAATCACTTTCATGGTCATTTTATCCCAAATAGATAGATCTCCAAGCTTGTTTTCTCCATCGGGCCTCTTCTAAGGGTTTAGTAGGGTTCTAAGTCCATTTTTTCCTTAATCTTTGTTCATAAAGCCTTGATGTTGGAACTAAAAAAAATATTTAAAGGATACCTACCAACCCATCCAAACTCATTTGGCCTCCATTCAAATCCTTAGAGAAGATATGAGCATGCAAAACTAGCCTATTGAGCTTGTTTTCACAATTCCTACATGTTTGGACTATTTTAAAGATAAAATTAGCTTTATTATAGGATTATTTGAATATAAAAATTTCATACATGTCTAAATATATCTCATAAAAATTTTACAACTAGATATAACACTCACCAAAAACTAGAAGTGAAGTTGGACCCCCAATTGGCTCTAGGTCACTTCAAGGCCTAATAGGCTTAGCATGCATCCTACTAGTTTTGTATATTTGGACTAATATCTCATGGATGGGATAGTGTCTCATGATTTTTAATACTTAATTAAATCTCAAAAATTTATCACATAACCTTCCAATCACTCCTTTTCATTTCTTCTTCTCAGTCACCAACTAGGCCTAACTTGAACTTATCTAGTTAAACTGTATGCAAGAGTGTTTTAATCATTTTGAGAATTATGAGATTTAATTACTGATTAATATAACATATTCATATTTAATATACCTCAAAATATTTTACTTGTGGTTCCCAAATCATTCTATAAATTTTCTCACCCTCCTTGGCTTCATTTGCTTGTTTTACCAAAACCTTGATTTTCTTGACTGGCTAACCTCTGAGACAAAATAGTGAGGTATAAAACTCTTCCCCAAGGAAAAATTAATATTTTATGAGTTTTATTAGTTTATAATTAATATTTTTACCAAATTTATAATATATATTCATCCATTTAGGTACTTAACCAACTCAATTTATCCAAAAAAGGCCTCTAAAAGGACTATTTTCTTGCATTTTTCACTTCCTCCTAAGAATGACCTCTCAAGGCATAAAATTAATGATATTAGGTTTATTAAAAAATTTATAAAACTTAAATTAATTATAAATAATATTTTAATTCACAAAAAATCATGATTATCCGTTAGATTATTCATCCTTACCCATTGAGCAACATGGGTCTCCTAGTGCAATTGTACGGATTGCTACCTTTGGGATATTAGGAAGAGCAAGTGATTAACTTGAAATTAGTCCTAAAATATGTGAAAAAACTTTATTAATATATCATAATATATTCTCAATTTGTTTTCAAACCCTCTTCCTAAGCATATTCACCTCTTTACCTTCATCAAGACTACACACTCAGTTGTAGGTGCATACAGGGCCTTAAGAGGTCTATGTAAGCTTATTTCACACATCTAAAAGCTTATGAAGATCATAGTGGTATTTAATAATGTTTTCATAGGTTTTATTTATCATTTTAACACTCCCTTAACATTTAATTTCACCTTGATATTACCAAATAAGTTCTTTCACATAATTGTGATACCGTGCTTTTTTTACTTCTTGTAGGTGCATATGAGTTGTAATTGAGATTTAGTCATGGTGTATAGAGACTGTCCTTGCAGACTTGGGGTCACAAATGATTTTATCATGTTTTTTTTCACCTTTAATGTCTTAAAATACCACCTAGACACCAATGTCAGTCCATTATCTATCTTCCCAATTGTAGGTGCATATTTTCCTGTAGAGGGACACCTATAGGTGTCCATGAAGCTTGAAAACATATGCATAAACATCATACTAGTTACCTTCATGGTATTTTTTATACCATAAAATCATTAAGGAAATTATAAACATTATAATATGTTTCTATTATAACCTTAGGGTGTCAAAGTCATTCAAAACTCAAATTTTATAGATATGAATGCAGGATTTTAGTGCTTTTATAGGCAAATTTGAGGCTCCAATCTTCTATCTTATACTTAATTTTTGACCTCAATTTTTGGCATGGATCCTCTATATGCTAGGGTATATAAGGTATAACTATTTATATTCTTTAAAAATCTTTACAACCATGTTATAAGATATTCACAACATGCCCCTGGACCTCTATTTTCACCTTTTTGGGAAAGTTTCCCTGAACTTAGTCTTTACTTCCTCCAAAAATTTTACCCTTCCATTTGTCCTTTTGACACATCATATAGGTTTTAAATGGTGAAATTAAATGTTAAAAACCAAAAATGTGGTTTTTCCATGTCTCTAGTTACCTATACAAGAATCTTCAAAACTCTGTGGTACCACCTGTAGGTGGTCATTCTTACACAGACAGTAAACATGAAATTTTGGGAAATATGTAATATCAATAGGTTTTTAAACACTTATATGACTTTAAAAATTATCCCAATACACCCTCATCAATATTAATATATTTAATCACATATCAAACTTTCCACCTCTCAGCATGACATCATCAAGGAGGTTGTTGTAAGTGTGTATGCGTTGTATGCAGGCAGTAAGCATGTAATGGAGTAGGATATGTTGATGAATGGCCTCATAAACAACTAAAAATAATTTTAAATCCTTAAAATCCATTATTTATAGTTTGGATACTCTAAGACAAGCTTCATAACATTTTTTCCAATGTGAAAGCCTCTAGCAAACATCTAAAACAAAGCATATAGGTATAACTAGTGACTATTTGGTGTGATGAATGAGCTTGTAACCTGCATTACATTTCCCCAAACATAAAAATTAAATATCCTCAGATATTAATTACTTATACAAGCTTATACACCCTCATTATCATTTTAGGAACAAGCTAAACAAGCTCCATACATGTGACTATAAGTGGGATTGAGTGAAGAGTTGACTATGAGGAATGACAAGATTGAAAGTTACCCAAAGCATGATATGGTGAAACAAAATATTGAAGGAGGTGGTCATATATATTTCATACCTATGGAACACCATATTCTATTCACATGAGACCCCTTTAGAATACCAACATTTTGGAATAAGGAAGAACTTAACTAAAATTTCACAATGGTGATACCTTTTTGTAGCATGTGATAACTTGCCCATAAAAACACCATGAAACATAAAACTAAGAATGGATAAAATATAATAAGAGATCCAAAATCCTTTTTATTCAACATCACCAATTGGATTATACAGACCTATCCAAAATGGAGTAACACCTATAGGGTATAGGAAATAATGAGCAAAAAAACATAGTCAACTTGCTAGAGATAGTTTATAAAGAATTATTGACTAATACTTAAAATATTATTATGTAAATTAAGGTATCTAAATATAATACCACCTCCCAATAGTTTTTACCTAAAATTTCTTCAGTTATATGTATGAAGCACAAACTTCTTGGTCACTTCTATGTGTCTAGAAAGGCAAAAAAGGAGCAAAAAAATTTTCACTTAAAAATGGCACTTCAAAAGTATTTAAGGAATATAAATTAACCTAAGGAAGATAAAGATACATTCCATGATCTTATCCCATGTTTCACCCTCCCTCATGGGTTGTATAAGTGCCAAACTCACCTTCTTCAATTAATTACTTGATCTTCAGTTAGATAACCTACAATATTTTTATTGAACTAATATTCCTAATAGTAAATCTAACCTCTTGGATGTTTTAAATGAAATTATGACACCTAAACACCTTGGGAACCATGCCACTTGCATTTATGACCCTTAAGAGCCCACTAAATGAACCAAATTGACAAATAAACTTATTAGACCATGATTAAGGCTAAAAACTCATTAAATAACATAAAATGTATTATAACATACACTATGACAAGTATTAGACCCCTAAAATATCTAAAAACCCAAATTTTTTACATATAGGGGTCTAAATTTGACCTTGAAGTCAAATTTGGTCAATAAAATGGTGACTCTTAGGGGTAGTATGCCCATTATACTAAAGACTAGTAGCCTTATCAAATATGGACCAAGGGATTCAATGAATTCTTCAAGACAACTAGAAATGATTTGCCTAAACACACATAGAATAACCACAACACACCGAGTAAACACAAAACAAAGTATGATAGCAATAAGACACACATGTGCATAAGCACTTAGGGAAATAAGAAAAATAAGAAAAATAAGGGAAATAAGACACACATGTACAAGGAGAGAGGAGAACCTTAGTAGAAATGTTTAAGTATATCCCATTGACTTGGATATAAAGCTCTTCCCATCCAACTCTGAGAGTTGGAAAGCATTGTGTTTCTTACATTAAGTGATGACATAAGGGTCACTCCACAAAGAATCAAACTTGTGTGTTTTCCAAGCATAGCCCTATCTTCATCCCACTTTAGAACAATGTCCCCCTCTTAGAATATCCTTGGCATGGATTTCTTTTCAAAGTATCTCTTTGTTGGATCTTGGTGAGCTATTATAGTTTACACAGCTTAATCTCTTATTTCTTCAAGCTCTATCAACTCACATAACTTGACCTTCATGCTTTAATTTTCCATCAATTCTAATTGGTAAGTGAGATCTAAGGCTGGTAACTCAAGTGAAATAGGCAGTCCAGCTTCTCTCTCATAAATAAGTGTATATGGTGAGTTTCCAAAGGCTCTTTTGGGGGTGATTCTATCAGCCCAAAGAGCTATCTTCAACTTGGAATGATAAGTTCATTGTTTTTCTTCCATTGTCCTCTTGATAATCTTGATTAAATTCTTATTAGTGAACTTATCTATTCCATTCTATTATGGATAATAGTTGGAAGAAGTACTAAGGTAAATACCATCTTTTAAATCCCTCTCATGTGTCTTCATTCCAAGGAAAGATAATGCATTGTCTGAAATTATTATTGAAGGATCCCCAAATCTTATCACTATACGTTCACATAATTCTAAAACTAAACTTTTGAGATTAATAGCCTCTACCCATATTCTAAATTAATCTATGGTAGTCAATACCCACTTGTGACCAACACTAGAAGGTGGATTGATTAAGTCTATGAAATATAGACCCCAACACATAAAGGGTTGGTCAAATTGTATTGTATGAAGAGATAAGGCTGAAAGATTTTATTTACCATCAAAGATAGAACATTTATGACATTTCCTTACCCAAGTATGTGTATCCTTAAACAAACTAGGAAAAAAATATCCAAAAGTGACCACCAATTGGTCCATCATGAAAATAAAATAATATTTTCTCAACCTGATCTAATTCAACACATCCCAATAGTACACCTGATAATTCCTTAATAAACAATAATCTATCAACAAGTACATAAGGAATAGATTGTAATCTGAAGTACCTTCTTTTGGCTTTATCTTGGCCTTATGGACACTCATTGGTTTGAAGACAATGGATCATTTCTTGTCTCCAACTCCTCATTGATGAATATTTAGATATCATAGGATCATCGTGAAGGGCTAAAATAACTTATTTTTTCTCCTTAAAATATGAAGCAAGGTTCTCACATAATCCCTTCCCTTTTACTAGCTTGGTTGTCTTGATTTCTACATCATACTCCATCACTTTTGTGATCCAACCAGCCCTCTATTCATGCAAATATCTACTCAAAAGGAATTCTTTGAAACTAGGATGAGGTACAAATTTATGAATCTTGTTTTTAGACAACATGTGCCTAAAATTCTTTTGACTTTTAGCAACTGAAAGTACTTACTTCTCAACATAAGTGTACCTTACCTCATAGCCTTCCATTCCTTGACTAAAGAAGGAAATAGGTTTCTCCAAGTTTTCTTAATTTTATTGAGTGATAATGGTAGATATTACTTATTCATTTCCAAAGTTATACAAATTTAAGTCCTTTGAGAAATTAGGACTTGAAAGAGTTGGAGCTTGAGCAATAACTTGCTTGATCTCTTCAAAACTCTCCTTCCTTCTTCTTGTCTAAGTAAACACTTCATATTTGTGTAGCATAGAGGTTAGAGGCTTGAATAAGTTATCAAAATCAATAATAAACCTCCTTATGAAATTTATTTTTCCAAAGAAACTTGTAAAACCTTTCTTGTGTTTTGGAAAAATCTGCCAAGATTACACTCACCCTTTCAGGATCTATGGATAGACCTTTTTTTAAAATAATGTGCCCCAAGAGTTTGTATTCATGGATAGAAAACACATGATTATTTGGATTTAGATAGATTATAAACTCTATACATCTCTCAAAAATATTCCTAAGATGATTCAAATGGTCCTTTGCATCCTTAGAGAAAACTATGATATCATCAAGATACACCAACACTATATCATTTATTATACCTTAAAAATCCATATCTATTGCATATTGAAATGTTTCTCTAACATTAGACAAAAAAAAAGTAATTTTAATATAATAATATGTTCCCCATTTATTATTAAAGCTTGTCTTATTATTAAAGGTTGTCTTATAAAATTTGATTATACGTAGAATATCCATGAAGGAGTGAGAACCTTTCACTACCTACCACAACATGCAAAATATACTCCATGGAAGGAAGAGGATAATGGTACTTCAAGTAAACTCTATTAAAGTCTCTAAAGTAAACACATAACCTGATTTCTCCATTCTTATACCTTATTGGGACTAATTTTTCCAACCAAGATGAATGTTTAATAGGAAAAATGATCTTAGAATCAATCAACTTTGTAAGCTCCTTTCTCATGAGAGGCTCAATCTTAGGATTAATTGGCCTTTTCCTTTGCTTTATAGGATTATAATTATCATCTAGATATATGGTATTTTGAGCTAAGTTTGGATGAAATCATTTTAACTCATTATATTCCCATGCAAAGACATCATAAAATTTCTTGCATAATTCAATGAAAGCATATATTTCTTCTCTAGTGCATACCTTCCCAAGAGAAAGCAACATATCTTTGAAGATTTTTAATCTCTCTTAGCTTTCTTATTAGTATAAATTCTTACATTTTCCTTTTTCAACTGATCATAATCATTAAATATACTCTCAAGTTTGATTAAGCCCTTAGGGAGCTTGTGTCTCTTCAATTGCACAGTCTACCCTCCATATTGCTACTATAGTTTGGATAGATTTTTTGAGGAAAACTCAGCTTCTTCTTGTACAAAAAGAGATATTTTTTGGTCACTATGAAACACTTACCAATTATTGACACTATTAGGTATAAAGGGCCTTGTAATCACTTTGAGATGAGGTTGATTCTTTTCCTCTTTTATCCCCTTTAGAACATCAAACTGAGCTCCAATTGTTGTCAACCTATCAGCATGTTTGTCATCCTCTCTTGGTATATATTGAATTTGGAAGGCTTGGAAATATTCCACAATATCCCACACCCTATGCTTATAGGACTTAAGCAAGGATTTCTTAGTCATATTTTGACCTCTCACTTGATTCACAAGCAACTCACTATCACCAAAAACTTGTAATTCCTTCACACCTCTCTTCCTTCCCCACTCAAGGCCATGAATTAGGAACTAATATTCTACCAAATTATAGATAAAAATGAAGTGAAATATAAAATTAGAGTAATACCTTTCTTTAGATGAAGAAACTAACATTACTCCACCACCTAATCCAACCTTGATTCTTAATCCATCAAGGAATAGTTGCCATAAACCATCCATACTCTCATTTGGACTCATCAAATTTAGCATGAAATATTCCTCATCATGAATTAAATATACTCCAAGACTAGCTTCCTCCATGATTTTGTAAGGATCATGTTCATAGTGCTCAGCTCCCCATTCATCTAGATGTATATCAGCAAGTCCTTCAAGAGAATAAGTTGGAGATTGATCTATGTGAAGCTCTTCCTCATCAAGAATAAAATAATTTTAATTTAAAACTTTAGAGATGTAAGGATCTAAATTATTGTGATGAATATGTTTTAACTCAATCTTCACTTTGATACCATACTTTGTTCTAAAAACCATATATGACCAATTAGCTGCCAAATATCCACCTATCTTGGCTGTAAACTTTATTGATAAACAAAGATCAAAGTATGGAGGTAAATCTAAAAAAAACACATTATTAGGAATGGAAAAATTAGGACAAACATGTAAAATCTAATTTAAATCCTTGAATATTCCCAATGTATTTTTAGGTGACCCATCTAATTGTAAAACTTCTTTAGCCATTGGTTCATACTTGAGGCCTAGTTTATCCACTATTGACATGGGCATAAATGAAGTACTAGCCCCACTATCAATGATTAAATTGGGAAATAAACAATAAAAAATGATCAATTATAGATAAAAAAGAGTATTACTATCAGTTTTCTTCACTTTTCCATCAATAGGTTGAGTTCCATTCACTAAAACAACATTTTCAATCCTAGCTGATCCAACTTGTTTACCTTGTCCAACCAATTATTTTTAAATGATATACTTTTTTCCCAATATTATTTAATGAATCCCATGATTAAATATTCATTTTTAACTTATTAATTTTATATAAAACATTAATATTTGGATTTTTCATCTTGAACTGCTCTTTGGAAGTACTAGTACCTTGTGGTGTAGCATGTGAAGATGGATGTGTAGGAGCTGATTTTTAAATTTGAAATTTGTAATTCTATTGAAACCTAGGAGATAAATAATACACACATATTATTTAAGGTGATTTATGAGTCAAAATAAGTCCAATAATTTCTCTTTGTGTCTCATCAACATCCCTCTTTTTAGATCTAGTGTTAGAGGACACACTAGCACTCACATTGTTTAAACTTCCCAAATGATTCATGGCAAAAAATTCCCCCTCTAAGTTATTTATAAGAGTAGAATCATATTTTTATTATCTATTTTCCACTCCATTTTATATTTGTACCTCAAAATTTCAATCCTGAGGTGCTTGACTACATTGCATTATCATGGCTTGATTGGGTATTTCATTGGCATCTGCAACTTGGCATTTATTTTAGTCATAGGAAGGATAGCATGGTTGTTCTTGAATAAAGTTATTTTGAGTGGGAAAAATATTTTTATAATATGATGGGGAATTTGGATTGAAACTTTGGTAAGGCATAACTTGAGTTATTTGACCTTGTCCTTAAGCATTACCTTGAAAAGGAGTCCTACTTGCTTATCCAAACTAATTGTAGGATTGATAAGGCCTATAATTTTGAGCTTGTTATCTTTTGAAGTAAACCAATTCATTAGTAACACTTTGGATAAAAATATTGACTTCATGAATCTCATTGGTATAAGGTAATGTATTCCCACCTATGGATTGTATCATCATGGTTACATCACTATTTAATGCTTTTAAGTAGTACAAGAAGGCATAATTTGAAGTAGGTCTCACAATGGCTAGGATCCTATCCCATGTATTTTGAAATATAAAGTTAAAATCTTGCATGAAATCTTGAGGAATCCTCTTAATAGTATTCAATTGCTCAACTAGTGACAAATGATCACTCTTCTCTTCAAACCTCTTAGATAATATATTTCCTAGTTCATCCCATGAAGTAATGGAATTTTTGGGTAGAGTTCCATACCAATATAAAGATTTTCCTTTGAAATATAATGCTAATAAAATTCTATTGAGTGATATTATGGATGTTACAGAAATTTTCCATGTTTCTAATGTGTTCAATGGGAGTATTATGACCTTATCCACTAAAATATGGAACACTTTTAAGGGTTGCTCCAAGAATTTGGTCATATTCAGCAAGATTCAAAGGAGATGATCCAGTGAAGGCTAAAAAGGAAGGTTTATAGCCATATTTGAATGTAGATTATGTGTATTAGGGGTTGAACTAAGTAGAAACCTGTACTTATTAAACACCAACTCCCTTGAATAAGGATGAGTATTCATAAATCTAAATCTTTTGATAGAATACAAAGGTAATTGCATAAACTCAAAAGGTATACCTTTAGTAGCAAACCTAATGGTCACCTTTGGCATGGAAATTAGGGACTGATCAACAACCAAAGATTTGAAAACATAGTGGAGTCATGTACATGTTCTTATGAATGCAAATATGCCAAGACCAACACTAATCTTGGATAATATTTTAGGACTTAGAGTCTCACAAGGCATGCTAAAAACTATTATCACTTGGATTTTCACCCCTTGATGAGATTTCTTAGCTAGCCTCATCCAAGTGGAATAATGAAAACATCTCACTTGTTGTGGGTAATCAATTTAGAGAGATGAATCTCTAGAAGGGATAGTTCCCTTGATGAATTCTTTGAAATACTCTTTCATTTATCAACTTTTCATAAAAAGGGTTAATAAGACAAAATTATAAAGCTAAAAGGTGATGTGCCAATATTGAATCTCATCCTATTAATTGAACTTATACTAATTAGAGAAAATCCAATATTTTTTTACACAAAAATCACAACTCAAGATAGTTTGTTACATCAATGTTTCATATTCTAGGTTCAAGAGGTATATTAATGTTTAGGAGGGATAATGAATTATTCTTTTGAGGATACAATCATAGGCCACTTATAAAACTCTCATACACTAAGAAAAAACACTAACTAAGACCTAAAACAATTACTGTTTTGCATACTTGGTGGATAATAAAAGATAATATGCTATAAAATTCCATGCTTTTAGACATGCCTCTCCATCCATTGGTTGTATTCCTAGTCATCTGGAAACTTATGAAGATGAGCCATCACCATCTATAGTCTAAGAAAAGTCCTCTTCCACACACCTTGTACACTTGGCTTCCAAAAATCATCAATTTTCCATGAAAATTAATACAATGGAGTGTATGACACTAGACCATCCATGGCCTTAGAGTCATTAGGCACAAATTAAAAGGACATACATTTGAAGTTTTCACACTTCTCACCATCATGTTCACTATCCTAGTTTTGAATGGATGAGATGAGAGCTATTTTTGAACACTTAAGATTTTTTTCAAATCATGAAATGACCATATTGAGTTATTACAAGTTTACATCTTCCTCCCAAACTTGATTGCATTTCTTGGATGTTTCTAGAAGCTATATAATCCACAAAACTATGAAAGAAATCCATTTTATACCATGTTCATACAATTAGGGTAGCAAAAAAAATTATGAGGATGATCCTTGAATATTCCTATATAACCTCCAATTACTTTAATGGTCATTTTATTCCAATTGGATAGCTCTCCAATCTTATTTTCTCCAGTAGGTCTCTTCCAAGGGTTTAGTAGGGTTCTAGGTCAATTTTGTCCTTAAGATTTGTTCATAAATCCATGAGATTTGAAATACAAAAAAAATCCAAAAACATTATTTCAAGGATCCCTACTAACCCCTCAAAACTCCTTTATCCTCCATGCAAATCCTTAGAGAAGATATGAGCATTCAAAACTAGCCTATCGAGCTTGTTTTTACAATTTCTGCATGCTTAGACTATATCTGAGCTAAAATTAGATTTAACATAAGATTATCTACATAAAATAAGCTCAAAATGTATAAATACATCTCATAAACGTTTTCCAACTAGCTATAACACTCACTAAGAGCTAAAAGTGATGTTGGACCCCCAATTGGCTCTAGGTCACTTCAAGGCTTAATAGGCTTAGCATGCTTCCTACTAGTTTTGGATATTTGGATTGATTTATCATGGTTGGTATGGTTTATAATTATTTTTAATAATTAATTAAATCTCAAAAATTCATTACAAAACCTTCAAAGCACTTTTTTTCATTTCTTCCTCTCATTCACCAACTAGGGCTAATTGGAACTTGTCTAGTTGAATTGTATGCAAGAGTGTTTTGATGATTTTGAGAATTATTAGCTTGAATTAGTGATTAATATAACCTATTTAAATTTAATATACCTAAAAATATTTTCCTTGAGGTGAAAAAATATTTATATTAAGTTTCTCACCCTCCTTGGCTTCATTTTCTTGCTTTACCAAAACCTTGCTTTTCTTGACTGACTGACCTTTGAGATAAAATAATGAAATATATCCATATTACCCAAGTAAAAATGATTATTTTATTATTTTTTATTATGTTATACATAATATTTTTAATAAATTTATAATCTATAGTCATACATTTAGGCACCTAACCAACTCAATTTGTCCAAAAAAGACCTCCAAAAGGATTGTTTTCTTGCATTTTTCACTTCCACCTAAGAATAATATCTCAAGGCATAAAAACGATGCTCTTAATTTTATTAAATATTTTATCCATATTAAATTAATGTTAAAAAATCAAAAAACACTCTTCTCCCTTATATTCTTCATCCCTACCCATTGAGTAACATGGGTCTCCTAATACAATTGTACGGACTACTACCTTTGGGCTAGTAGGAAGAGTAGGTGATCAACATGAAAGGATTATTGTAGTATGTGAAAACAATTTATTAATATTTCATTAAATATTCTTAATTTTTTTTCAAATATTCTCCCTCTTCCTAAGTATATTCACCTCTTTACCTTCATCAAGACTGCATACTAAGTTGTAGGTGCATACAGTGTCTTAAGAGGTCTATATAAGCTTGTTTCACACATCCAAATCATTATGGAGATCATCATGGTCTTGAATAAGTTTTTCATAGGTTTTATTTATCATTTTAACACTCCATTAACCCTTACCTACACCTTTAATTTACCAACTAAGTTATTTCTCATATCTATGATACCCTACCTTTTTTTATTCATGTAGGTGTGTATGAGTTGTAATTGAGCATTGGTCATGGTGTATAGAGACTCTCCTTGAATCCTTGGGCTCAAAAACAATATAATAATGTTTTTATTCAACTTTAATGTCATAAAACACCACCTAGACACCAATTTCAGCCCATTGTCTATCTTCCTATTTGTAGGTGTCCACGAAACTTGAAAAACTATGCATCAACATCATACTAGTGACCTTCATGATATTTTGTACACCATTAAATAATTAGGACCACTATAAACATTATAATATGTTTTTTTTTCAACCTTAGGATGTCAAATTCATTTAAAACTCAAATCATGTAGATATGAATGTAGGATTTTAGTTATTTTGTAGGCAACTTTGAGGCTCCAAACTTCTATCTTCTACTCACTTTATAACCTCCATATTTGGCATGGATCCTATATATTATATGAGATACAAGGTATAAATTTTTATATTCTATAAAATTCTATAAAACCATGTTACATGATATTCAAAACATGCCCATAGACCTCTATTTTCACCTTTTTGGGAAACTTTCCCTAAACTCAGTCCTTGCTTCCTCCAAGATGTTTACCCTTCTATTTGTCATTTTGACACCTCATATAGGTATTAAATGGTGAAATTACATTATATAAACCAAAAAATGTATTTTTTCATGTCTCTAATTCCCCATAAAAATATCTCCAAAACTCTATGGTACCACTTATAGGTGGTCATTCTTACACACAGGCAGTAAGCATGAAATTTTGGGCAGTACGTAAGATGGATAGGTTTGTAAACACTTATACACCTTCACCAAGTATCCCAATACACCCTCATAAATATTAAGATATTGAAACACATATTAAGCTTTCCACCTCTCAGCATGACATCATTAAGGAGGTTGTTGTAGGTGTGTATGGGTTGTATGCAGGTAGTGAGCATGGAATGGAGCAAGATAGTTGATTAATGGCCTAAAAAAAATAAAACTCATTATAAATCCTTCAAATTCATTATTTTCATTTAAGATACTCTAATAAAATCTTCATAACATTTATTCCAACATAAATACCTCTATCAAACATCTAGAATAAAGCATATAGGTATAACTAGTGATTGTTTGGTGTGATGAATGAGCTTGTAACTCGTCTTGCATTTCCCCAGACATCCAAATGAAATATAATCATATCCTAATAATTTGTAAAATCTTATACACCATCATTACCATTTCATGAACAATCTAAAAGAGCTCCATACATGTGACCACAAGTGGGATTGAGTAAAGAGTTGACTATGAGGAATGACAAGATTTAAAGTTTCCAAAAGCATGATATGGTGAAAAAAAACATTTAAGGAGGTGATAATATGTATTTTATACCTATGTAAAACCATATTCTATTTTATACCCCTATAAAAGACCAATATTTTGGAACAAGGAAGAACTTGACTAAATTTTCATAATGGTGATACCTTCTTGAAGCATGAGACAACTTGCCCATCAAAACACCATGAAAAATGAAAATAAGCATGGAGAATATCCAACATCATTTGGAGTTAACATCACTAATTGGATTGTATGGACCTATCAAAAATGGAGAAAAACTTATAGCGTGCAAGAAATTGTGAGCAAAAAAACATAATCAACTTGTTAGATATAGTTCATAAAGCATGGTTGACCAATCCTTAAAATATTATTATGTAAATGAGTTTATTTGAGTGTAATACAACCTCTCAAAATAATTTTACCTAAAACCTCTTCACCTATCCATATTAAACACAAACCTATGGGTCACTTTTGTGTGTCTATAAAGGTAAAGAAGGAGCAGAAGGGTCATAGATTTAAAATGGCACTTCTAGAGAATGTAAATCATGGAAATAAACCTAAGGAAGATGAAGATATGTTCTATGACCTTATCCCATGTGTCACCCTCCCTCATGGGTTGTACAAGAGCCAAACTCACCTTCTTTAGTTGATTACTTGATCTTCAGTTAGATAACCTAAAAAATTCTACTTGAACTCAAATTATTGATAGGTAATCTAACCTATTGGACATTGTAAAGGAAAATAGGACACTTGAATACTTTGAGAACCATGACACTTGCATTTATGACCCCTAAGAGCCCACTAAATGACCTAAAATGATAAATAAAATTATTAGACCATGACTAAGGCTAAAAAGGCATTAAATAATATCGAATGAATTATAAAATACCATATTACAAAGTATTAGGCCCATAAAACATATTAAAAACCATGTTTTTACCTATAAGGGTCCAAATTTAAACTTGAAGTCAAATTTGGTCAACAAAAACATATCTTAATGGTGAGCCTAAGTGATTTAATATGGTTTATTACTCCAAAGGGATTGATATAAATACAATATCAACCCTCATTCATTCCTCACCTATGAACACCTAGAAAAAGACAAAAGATACCAAGGAAAATTATAAAAATAACTCTATAAATCATTAAATTAAACAAAGTTTCCCTATTTCAATACTAGTCAAAGATACAACACATATTCAGGTCTAAAGAACTAAATGAGCATCCCAAGAACCTGATTTGCCAAATTACAAGATAGTTTGCTATTGTACTTACTTTGTACATATTTCATGATTCACACATAAACCAATATGTAGAGGGGAATTACATAAGTTTAAGTCCCTTTTATAGAGTATTGGCTATGTAGGCAACACCCTGTAATAGTGGGGTCTTTGAGATTAGCTAGACACCATGTGCCCACTAACCCATTTTTCCCCAAGTTCACTATGAAGGTAGAGGACTAGGGTTTTCTGATTTCACAAGGAGAAAAAATCCATGACCTAGATATGAATTCACTAGAGTGAAGGCGAAGTCAAACTAAAAATAATCTAAGTGGTTGTATCATGTTTTACTAGATATTTTATACAAGACACTAGTATTGAACCCAGAGAATAACATGAATACAACCATCCCAAGATGATGTTACTATCTATAAAACTATAAATTTCAAATAAAGAATAAGATTACTATCTATAATCTCCTTCTAGCCTAATTTTTTCTTTTTTAAGATTCATTACTACACTAGTATTAGATAAAACTAAGTACATCATTTATTTGTCATATCTATATCTAGCATTATTTACTTTCCATATTTAGCCTATACTCAACATAATAAATCAATTATGTGTTTATATCTAAATTTAGAATTTAATTGGCCTACTATAGATCTAATTATCATCCTTGTGCCATTTCATTTAAATATACCTATAATCATCTAAAAATTATATTTGAGTACTAAGAGTGTTACTTGAGACCACCCATCCCTAGTTTAGCCCTATACCTATCTTAGTGCCTATTTAGACACTTATCTAGACTTCATGTAGGCCACACAGGTCCCTAAACACTCCTAAAGTAGTTATTAACCTTGAATTTAACATCATGGCCCCTAGTTCCTCAAGTTCTATGACCTAGACACTAGCACCATAATTTGGACAGTAGCACCCCATGGTGCTAGTGTCCCAATTCACTATTGTCCTTTTCCATATTTTTATATCTAATAAATATATTTTCAAATGAGAATCCACCTAGGGTTGACCTAGACCTATTTTAATACATTCACAAGCAGTATAATAATATATTCATGACTTTTATCCCTTTATCCACTAGATGAAAATCATATGCAAATTACACAAACAAACTAAAAACAAGTTGTGCACAATCAAGGTTATCAATCCCTATTATTCCCTACTTCCACATATAACCATATACAACATTACTAATCTTACATTAATCATATCTATATACTCAATAACATTCAAGGCACTCAAATTAGCATTCATACTAGCTTCGCCTTCACTTGCACTAGTACTTAGGTGAGGAGAACTACATCAAAATTGATCCTTCTTTAGAGTATTGGTATGTAGGCAACTCTCATCATAGTAGGGTGTTGAGGATGTCTAACCTAACTCACTAATAACACACTTTGATAATTATTCCAACTATATACCCTAACAACATGGAGGTTTAGGGTTTGTATATAAAATAAGTTAAAATAGATCACCTATAGGGAACCAAAACTCATGAATATAGGAACAGGCTTGGTAAAATCAAACACAAGTTCACCCAGAAGCTCATAACAATTATTTATAGAGGACACTAACATCAAAATAGGGTCTTGAGCACCATATGGTGCTATTTTCTAATTAGGGCATGATTGTTTAGGAAGGATCTTAACACTTGGATCATATCAGTGACAATCATATTAGATCATGTCCTAGTTTGTAGCTTCCAAATCTCCCATATTAGCCAATTACCAGCTAATTACTTATTTGCATTATTTATTAATATTTTTATAATTTTCAAACTAATTCAATTATATTATAAATTAGTGGTTTTATTTATTTCATATTTCCATCCTAATTTACTATATTTAGGCATTTAACAACCTATGTATTAAACTCAGTAACCCTAAAAATTTAAATCATTTGGTGAACCTGACTTACTTCAAATATTACACAAACCCTAACCCTAAATAACCCTAGGGTTTATTTTTCCATCATTATAAGAGCCACACTCAAATTTTAGATCCCTATATTTACTAGTTTGTATTTCGTATAATCATGATAATAATGATAGATGAAGTTTATCACTTTTTAATACAAAGTTTTCTAGCTTCCTTTGCATGCTTATTTCTTTTCATTTGGAATGAATTCAAATATGAAATAAACACATATGTACATGATGTTTTATATAAGTTAAAATGTGTGTCATATATCATTCTATCTCTAGCACATTATTGCTCTCTTATGTGTAATTCAATTAAGAAACAAATCCTTACATATATAGGATCAATTTAAATATAGTTTATTAAAATTAATCCATAAATTTAAAACCCTAATAACCATGTTTAAATTTTTAATGTCATATCCTATGCATATGGAAACATATCCTTCTCCTTATAATATCTATGAGGGTGATAACTACCTTCCCTCTAACTAGGTCCATGCTATCATTCTTCCACGAGATGATACAACTTATACTATTGTTACTAATTCCCATACTTAAACTATCCATGACTCCACCTCTCCTATATAGAGCATGTGTGTACATGTTAAATCAATAGAAACTAGGGTTTTCACTTGTGAGACTCTAAAGGATAAAACTATTAGTATGAGCAAGCTAATATCATAATTATAGAAACAAAATCATTTATTAAGTGAAAAGAGCACATTATTGACAAATCAAATTACATGTACAAAGTATTTATTATATGCTAGTTTTCATCATGTATATGCATCTACACCTAACAAAGTTTTGCCTATCACTATATCATAACCAAATAATAAAGTACAAGATGAGAAATACAATCAAGATAAAAATGATATACAAGATAGGAATCAAGACACTCTCCTCACCACTTAAAAATGAAAATATTATAGTCAATAGGGATGAGATTTTATAGAATTTTAGAGATAGATTTTGGGAACATCCCCATGATCATGAATATATTATACTAGACATAATGGAAATTAATAATAAATCTAATAATGGTCAATATTCTACACCCCTAGATGAAAATATTATTACACCTACTTTGGTGGAAACTCAGCTTGTACAACAACCTATTTTCAATTAGAAACCTTAAAAAATAGTAACACCTCCTATGGCTAGTTCCTCCTCTCTAAATATATAATCCCTTATGCATGAGACTCATTCTCTATAGGCTTTGAGTAGGGTGTTACTAGGCCATAACATGCCTTGTATTCTCATGTTATTTTACATACACCTTTAGCACATCACATACTGGCAACTCCTTTACAATCTAGATTTGTAACACCTAAACTTAACTTTTATGATGGTAAGGGTGACCTAGAGCACCATATACAATATTTACATGCAACATGTTTGGTATACGTGTCTAATGACTAGCTAATTACTAATTTGTTCCCATGAAGTCTAAAAGAATATGTCTTAAAGTGGTTCTATGATCTTCCAAAGCAATCCATCACTATAATCAATCCATTAGCAGATATGTTTTTATCACACTTTTCAATTAAAATTAGTGATAAAATCTCTTATGCTCAAGTGGCACAATTGAAGAAAAAATTGGATGAGCCTATTAAGTAATATGTCTTGAGATATAAAAATATATAGGCAAATATGACATCCCCATGGTAGATATAGATCTCCAAGACAAATTCAAATAGAATTTATTAATAGGATTGCATGAATCTATCTTGTTTAGAAAGTTTCCAATATTCATAGATTTATGCCACAAAATGAAAGAAAGGGAAGTCAAGCTTCTATGTATGGGTAAATTAAAATGTAAAAGTGGATTAGAGTAAACTATTAAGCTTTATAATAAGCCTCCATATAATTTAAGGTCCACTAAAAACAAGAGTGATCTAAAGGCCATAGTTAATGTATCTTTAGAACCACCTTCTCTCTTGGTTTTATCAGCTCATCCACGTAGAGTTTTCACCAATCTTACAGAGTCATTGACACATGTTTTATATAATCCCCTAGAATGATATGTTATATTTATCCCTCCCATTAAAGAGGTTGATATGACATAACATCTTCCAAAGAGCTATGGTTCCAATATATTATGTGGCAATCACAGGGCACCATGCCATATTACAAATAAATGAATTAGCTTGAAACATAAGATACAAGATTTGATAGAGGCTAAAATTATTAATGTGGGAACACCCATAGAGGCACACAAAGTTCAAAAAATGGAAGCTAAGGCATTGAAAATATTTTTGGATATGTTTCCAAAACATACATATAATGAGGTGAGGGGTACCTCAAGTGTTCACTATACATAACAATCACATCCACCATTGACATCATATCAAAATATTATAGAGGATGCCCACCCCTACATAATATCATTGGTGTGTATCATACTATAGCACCATCTAGATTTCTCATCACTTTCTCAGAGAAGGAGATTATTGATGACAATTTAGATTTATATGCACTATTTTTATGAGTCTACATTGATCATAATCATATTTAGAGTGTTGTAGTTGATAATGGGTCAAGTATTAACATGTGCACTATCGCACTTCTATGAAATTTGGGTTATTTAGAACATGACATTTTTTTGGCCAACATAATTATTCTTGGTTTTAGTGTCCATGTTTAGAGCTCCATTAGGGAGATTGTACTTCCACTATAAGTTAGACTAGCACATATGGCCATTATATTCTTAGTAGTACCTAGTGCAGGCACATTTGACATGTTATTAGGTAGGCCATGAATACAACAGCTATGATCCATTCCATCCACCATGAATAAATTCCTAAATTATATAAATGTTAATAAATTCATCACAATTGAGGGTCTTTCAAATGAGGATCCTTTACCTATCCCATAGGAAGTCACACCATAATTACTAGTTATAGTTTCAAGCACAGATCTTATTATTAAACCATAGAGTTCAGTAGAACTATTAGTATAGGTGAGTTCTACTCCTATAGTGTTACCATATATGCATACTCTCCCATAGACACCATTATTAGAGAGACCCCTCCATTTGAAATATGTTTTAGATTCTAAAGGCCTCCCTCTACTCCTTTCCTTTTGATATCAATGTTATTGAGTTCCCAAGGTTATCATCATAGGAAACCCATGCTAGCTATAACATATTATACTAAATAGGTCCCTAAGACCCCTATATTTCATAGGATATCCAAGTCAGCTTCATGGATTCCTAACACCACTCCATAGGGAGTGTTAGCTATAGATCACTTAGTATAGTAGGTTATGGGATATCAATTACCTTTTCATATAATATGCAAGATTACCATTCTTTTATTTGACATAGGACACACTGATAGTGAGTCTCCCATGAGACTTACTAGTTAGTATGTTCCTCCTTTATAGTGCATAGCTTATATCCAGATAATACAAAAATAATATAATGTGTCAAAACACAAAAAAAATCAAATATTTACTTAGAAAATATAAAATTATGGATTGTATGCATTGCCATGTTTACATATCTTATATTTTCTATATACTATATATGTTATCTATCTTAGTATAGTCATTTTGTATCATGCATACACTACTTTACTTGTTCTTATTGAGTGTTCACAGATACTTACAGGACCTAGGTCCACTACACAGATCTAGATCTACTACTATCTATCCACAAGGGCATATACATAGATACATGGCTTATTCATTTGATACATTCACCCATTTGGGGAATATTATACACATTTTTTATTTCTAGGTTACATCTTTCTAAAATTTGCATCATAGATTTAAAATTATTATATATTGATATTTATCATCCTACACCTATTCAAATTCATTGTTGACTACTACTACTCTAGACTCAGCTTATGTACATCTTATCTCTTATACAAATTTGTACCACATATTAACACATACTTTGATTTATAGCTCTCCTAGTTTAAACTTGATTGTGTCTCTATGCTTCTTCTATTTGAGCAAATTTGAATATGCCATTTCTTTATGGCTCTATTCCACTTCTTTTCATTATATGTATGCTTTGGATATGTGCATGTGTCCTTATATGTGCCTTCTTGATTATGTATATAGACATTTAAACATGTCCTTCCAAGTGGATCTAAGAAAAATTATTTGTTGTTTGCATATGTGGACATTTGAACATGTCCTTGAATGTCTTGATTTCTTAGATTTAATGACATGTGCTCATGTCCCTTATATTTTGGATCCTTGACCTAATTTGTATGAATTATGTATGTTGTGTTGTCAATTGGATTTTCACCATTTGAGGAGATTCCTAATATCTCCTCATCCAAGTGGCACAATGAAAATACCTCTAGGCTTGTGCATAGCTTAAGGATGAGGTGAATCTCTAGATAGGGCTAGCTCCCTTGATGCACCACTTTGGATTTTAACTATAACTAAACTTTGGGGGTGAAAAAGGAGGGAGAAAACTAAAAGAAAATTATCTTAATGGAGGTGATACACCAAATAGATTTATTACTTCCAACTAGTTGCATGTTACACATGAAATCAAGGGACAAATTGAACATGAATTCCTTTAATCTACATCTTCTCACATCAATGTTACATTGTGAGGTTATAGATTAATGTAAAAAGCTAAGAGGACTAGACAAAAGTCCTTTAATGACATTAATGAAAAGATTAACTCACTAAATCCTTGACATTTCCTAGAACACTTCACATGCCCTATAAGAAGAAGCTCTCAAACTACAAATAGGATGTAAGAATGAGACAACATGCTACAGAATCCATAGTCTTCACTAAAAAAGATCCAAAATTCAAGAAAAACACATTAAGAATAGTCATGTAGAGGTAAAAAATTATTATTATTATTGATCAAATTTTATGCAAATGAGTAGGGCTTCACCATACTTAGGTGGAGCATAATTTATAACGGATAAAATAGCTAGTTCTTATATAACTAGAGAGAGAGAGAGAGAGAGAGAGAGAGAGAGAGAGAGAGAGAGAGAGAGAGAGAGAGAGAGAGAGAAGTATACGGGTCACAAGTACACTTATAAATCTAAGAGAATTAGTTAAATATGATTTATAATGGTATATTTGATGAACCATGTAAGGTTAGGAAGTACAAGTGTCCATCCAAGTCATCAAAATCTTACAAAGTGGCATAAAATCCTCTTAAATGGCTCAAGAAAACTACCTTCATGATTTTAGCTCATTTAATGCCTCATAACTAACTAATAATATTTAAAATTATTTTAATTAAGGGTAATGTTTTCATAAATTCCTCTCCATGCATTGGTTTCTAGTTTTGGTCCTCTGTAATCATCCCAAAATGAGATATCGTCATTTGTTGTCAAGAAAACTCATCTTTCATGCACCCTACACACTTAGCTTCAAAATTAGAATTAGTTTCTCATTAAAATAAATTTAAGAGATTTTATGACACATTTAAATACCCTATATGTTTTTAGAGGCATTAGGGACACCTTAAAACTACGTCACTTGAAGATCTTCACCCTTCTCACTAGCTTGTCCACTATGCTAGTTTTGACCGGCTGAGATGAGAGATATAGTATGGAAACTTAAGAGTTTTTTATTGGAATTAAATTACCATATTTAGTTATTAAAATTCATATTATTCCTCCTAAAATTTATTTCATCTCTTGAAACCTTTTGTATCTTGTAAAACACATAAAATGGTTGAAAATACCCTATTTTTCACCTTGTCTGTACAAGTTCGTATAGAAAAAACTAATGGAAGGGAGACTAATTTATTCATATAAAATATAAAATAACTTTAATTATCAAACTATTCCATTATAATTCATCTCCATCTTTATTTCTCTAATCAGCTCTTAACTGAGGGTTTGCAAGGGTTTTAAGCCTATTTTGACTCTTAAGATTTGTTCATAAATATGGGTCATCCAAATTGAGAAAAAAATCCAAAAATTTATATTTAAAGACATTAATAAACATCTTTTAATATCTGTTTATCCCATGCAAAGCACCAGGAGAGATATGAACACTTGAAAACACCTTATTGGCTTCTCCTTCCCTTTCCTACAAGTTTGAGTGGGTCTTGAGCTCAAAAAATGGTTTTTTATGGCTTCCCCTACAATTTTTCGGATTTAAAAAACCTTTAGTGACCTTATTAACATTTTTAAATATTTTATATCTCATATTTAATGCTATAAGTGCAATTTCCCTCTTTATTTGGACACTAGGTCTAGCCATGTCAAGTAGGTTTGAGTTATCCCTGAAGCCCAAAATGAGTTATTGATTGTTTCCTTGCCTAAAAATATATATAAAAAACCTCTATTTGACCCTATAAACATTACTAAACTTATTATAGATCTTATCTCATGCTAAAAATGGTTTTGACCTCTCAAATGGATATTAGGCCAAAAATTACTTAGCATGCTTGACTACAACTATAAGGGTTTAAATAATCCTGATAGGTTCCATACTCCTATCATTTTTTACCCACATTTTTTTATATTTATTTAAACCTCTCTCACCTTTCAAAAATTTCACCTTAACTCCTAGCTCATCCTTTATCCCTACTTCCTCCAAAACTTGACAGTTTGCACTCTAGGGAAGTGCCCTCTGTCTAAGATAAAATAGATGGAACTTCCCCTATTTACCAAAACAATTTAGATATTTTAGTTTCCTATAAAAATTTTATGTATTTATTACAAAAAAAATCATCCCCTTTTTTCCAATAAAATATCCTCTAAAATCATGAAAAACTAAAACAGGCTTTATGAAGATAGAGTGTGTAGGGTTTGGAAGGATGAATATGTTTTGCTTTCTTAGAGTTACTTCCTCTATTAAATATACACTTGTGAGAGTTTTAATATTTTATATTTACCATGATTAATGTGATTCTAATCTTAAAAACACTTAAAACTCCCACATACCCCTCCCCATACCTTGCCTAGTCAAGGTTGAATACTACTTCTAACTATGTTCTGTCTTGGGAGTGTAACTATAGGTATAAATGCATGGTTTTGACTAAAAATATAGTTTCCAAAACTTCCTCTCCTTGAATTAGAGTCATATTTAATTATTTTAGTTCCATTTTCTTCACTTCATGATTTTTACACTCTTGCCTAGTCTTTCTCCATCACTTAGAATTTTAAACCTACTCATTATTTCTTTGTTCAATTCTAAGTGTTCAGAGGACTTAAAGGAGTCCATATAAGCTTATTTTACATTTTTTGGAGCTTATGTATGTCATCATACCTTTAAGTAAGTTATCATATGTTTTTTTCACTATTTCACCATTCATATATTTCTCCATATGCCCTGCTGAGACAAGACTAAGTTTTATTGTTTACTGTATTTCATATTTGGGGAGGACTCCTATAGATGATCCTTCATAGTTTAGGTCTTATAAACATTTAAAAAAATAGATTTAATTTTTCCATGGTCATATATAAATAATTTTAGCTCCTTAATTTCATATTTAGGTCAAGTTCACATCAAGGACCTAGATTTTCTTACTCTTTGCTCCTCACAGTCAACTACAGTTGACTGGTAGGGGCTTGTAGGAGTCTTTAGAATCTTAAAATTTCATATCAACCTATGTTTATGTTAATTATGATCCTTGAGGTTCCCTTAACCTCATAAGATCATTTATTTATGGAGATATGCTTTCTTGTATAGCCTTGAGTGATAGATATCTTCTTTAGAGCTCAACATGTAGGTTTTACTATCTGGAAACAATGTATAAAAGTATGATTTTAGGCCTTATTATAACCATCTTCCCTTAATATTTTGCCTCCCCAACTTGTAAAAGTTCATGTTTCATGATGATAATACACGTTTTTATCACCATTTTCCATCAAATCCTTTTTAAACCTTATAATAAGATATCTAAAAAAAGCTAGGGTGCTCTATTTATTCATTTTAGGGATTTGATTCCTAAACTTGTAGTCATTGCCTTCTAGAATTTTATCCACACATTAAACTAGATTTTGAAACTTTAAATAGGTTTTTTTTAAACAACCAAAATTTTAGGACTTTAATAAATGTCACCTCACTTGTTTCCATGCCTCAAAACAAGTTCCTTAGCTCTCTGACTTGGATCACCTGTAGGCGGGCTTTTCTTATACAGTCAACAAATATGGTATGGATAGTGAGATTTGTCTTGGCATTCAGATAAGTTTTATATCCATATAAAAAACATAAAACTAATTCCTCACATTTCAAATGGCTTGAACCACTACAAAATCTCCCATCATAGAATGGTGTCATCACAAGACCCCTATATGTGTGTACTTTAATGGCTGCCTAACTAAGTATGATGTACATGACTATCATCAAGGTATTTTGTGCTACTTGGGGTATCTAATATGAATTTACATACCAAAATAACATTAAAATAATCATTTATAATCTCCTTTTATCCTTTATAAGCATGGTTAAATTTCAAAAACATGGTTGTAACTTAGAACAAGTAAAGAGTTAACAGTGAGTGTGACAAGACTGGGTGTATAAGACAAATTCTGATGTTTTAAGGTCCAAAATTAAATTAAGGTGGTATTTATATCATTATAAAATGAAAAAAATAACATCACATTAATATGGCACCTCCTTTTAGAACCAAAAATTCTAAAAACAAGGGAAACTGACTAAGACTACACCTGGTGGCACCTTCCTACAATTTGAGATAATTTTCTCATCTAAACACCCTAAAACATGAAACTAAGTATAGGTATAATTGTATAAGAAATAAAATATACTCTATAATCAAACTTATCATTTGTTTCATGCAAAATTTCTCAAACCAAAGCAAAACCTATAGGGTGCATAGATTAGCAGGTAGAAAAATATAGTCAACTTTATGAGGATGGTTCATGAAGCACAAGACACCATTCTTAAAAATATTTATATGTAAATTAATTTCTTTGAGTTTATTTCAACCTCCCCAAGGATTTTAATCTGAAACCTCCTCTATTATATGTACCAAGTACAAACTTGAAGACTACTTTTGTTTGCCAAGAAGGGTGAAAAAGGAGTAAAATAGTTTGGGGCCAAAAATCGCACTTCCAAAGCACTTAAAACATGTAACTAATATTAGGGAAGCTGAAGAGACATACCATGATCCTTTTCCATGTGTCACACTTCCCAATTAGTTATATAAGTGCCAAACTTCTTTCTCTCAAGAAAACTACTCTTTCTTCTAAAGAACCTACCACTTTCAGTTACCAATAGTTGATTAAGATATATGAGGACACATGTCACATGAAATCACCTTTTTTAACCTTTACACTTCCCATTAAATCTATAAACTCATCAAATTCCCCCTTTTAACCTCAAAATGACTAAAAGGGACTAAGGTCAAGGCTAGGATGACATCAAATAACATATAATACACCCCATGAAAATATATTAGACCCCCTAAAACACATAAAAACTCAAATTTTTACCTATAGGTGACCCAATTTGACCTAAAAGTCAAATTTGGTTAACATATTATATGTATACTTTCTTGTATGCATCATAGCCATGACAGTTATTTCTTGTTTGTTACAAACTCTAGTTTTAGATTCCATGAGGGACCTCATGCATCTCCCCTTCTTAATTGGGTGCCATCATGAACATCATGCCCCATTCCCCTAGGCAACTACTCAATTATTACTCATATTTACTATTCATATACATTATTGTGTCTATCTTGACAACCTTGTGAATGTTAGATCTAACATACATTGTACACTACAAACTTATGCTCAGATTAACTTAAATTTTATTATTGTGTATGCATATTATATTGGTTTATGATGTAGATATAATATATAAGCTAGTTAAAACACATTTTTTAGAGCTTCTTATTTTAAGGTTAGTTCTTGTACAGGTTCAACAACTCCCCTTAAAAGAGGGGTAAATCATAGAGATCATGCCATCTAAATACACTTAGAGTACAATTTTTAGCATACAACCATAGAATATAGAAACTAGTTTCAAGAAAACATAGTGGGAAATAATGACACAGATCCTAGTTTTAGTTTCATAGAAATCATAATAGTTGGACATTAGCATCTAAATCAAGACACTAGTACCACTAGCACTATTGTCCAAGACATGGAGATATTGTCTAGTAGCCTCAATTTTATAAAATTCCATATTGACCAAAAAACGACAAGTATAGTTCAGGTTTGCATATGTTTAGTTATAGACTAGCAATTTTGGCTCCATTTAGCTCTGATACATACTAGTTTTCTTAGATTGAAGGCATCATGCATGGTTTGAACATTCCCATTTAAGTTTTAGATACTTAGATATAGATTACTAAAACTCAATCCAAAATCCATATACTAAGATATCATATTTAAGAGCATGTGTGTGACACATTATTTCTATATGATCACTTATACACTTGTTGATTAGATGAAATGATAAACTTCATGTCATTATCTATGTTATACACACGAGACACCATGTAACAAGTTATACACTAGATTAATTCCTTACTCCATCTATAGTGGTTAGCATTTTTGAGTGGCCCAAAGCTACCTAATATTCTTGAGGGGCCCAAAGCCATTTTACATTCTAGATTTTGCAAGTGGCCATAGAGATGACATATACAATTACAATGATAATTAAAATAACACATCTTAAGTTACATCACACAATTTGAGTTTCAAATTCATCTACTACACATGAGTAGGCAATGAGGGAGTCATAGTCTACTTGATTTCTTGAGCCACCTACATGAGAGTGTTGGACACACCATCAGTCCAATCCAAGATATTCATAGGTTACAATCCACCAAGCAGGGGTGGATAATGATAAATTCAAAACCAAATTGAGTTATTAAGTGACCCACTCATGGGGATTGACCAATATATTAGCTTAATCTAGTTTATTCATTGATTTATCACTATCGACTCCCAAACATATAATTTGTCACCAATTTTATGAATTAGTTTGCATACCCAGTGAGGTGTATTCATTCCCTTCCTCTTTGTTATATCTTTACACAATTTTGTCTTTATTTTTTATACTTATTAAGGACTGATCTATACATGTTTCATTTGTAGGACATGTAATGGATCATGCTTCACATACTCAGATCTAGATTCATGGGATTCGCCTCTTAGGTAAGTCTAGGTATGCTTCTTTTTTCCTTTATCCTAGTCATTTCACTTTTTGTGTTACTTGAGACAACCCATCCCTATCTTAGCCTTAGACTTATCTTAGGGCCTATTTAGACATTATTCATCCTTTGTGTGGGCTACACACATCCCTAAACATCCCTAAAGTATTCCAAGACCCACAATTTAACATCCTAACCCCTAGTGCCTTATATCCTACCACCTAAACACTAGTGCCATAATTTGGATAGTAGTACCCCATGGTGCTAGTATCCTAGTTAGGGAAGTATTATATTTTTCCCTCCATTTATCTCCAATGGATATATTTTCAAATGATTAGCCACCTAGGGTTGGCCTAGACCACTTTTAAGACCCACACAAGCACTAAAACAATACACACACACACACACACACACACACACACACACACACACACACACACACACACACACATACATACATGAATTTTATCCCTTTATCCACTTGATAGAAATCAGATGCAAATTACATAAACAAAATCAGAACAAGTTGTGAACAATCAAAGTTATCAATCCCTATTTTACCCTACTTTTACATACAACCATCTAGAGCATTCCTAAGCTCAGATTACTCAAATTTTCAGTGTCAAGAACATTCAAAGAACTCAAACCATCATTCATAATAGCTTCACTTGTACTTTCACCAATGCTTAGGTGGGAAGAAATACATCAAGCTTGATCCCTCTTCAAATTATTGGTATGTAGGCAACTCTTATCATAGTGGGGTGTTAAGGATGTCCAGCCTACCCCACTAACAACACACTTTACTAGTGTAAACTAGATTCCCTAAAAACATGGAGGTTTAGGGTTTTCATATAAAATAAGTCAAAAAAGATCACCTAAAAGGAAATAAAACTCATGCACATAAGAATAGGCTTGGCAGACCCAAACACAAGTGTACTTAGAAGCTCAAAACAATTATGCACAAAAGACACTAGCACCATATGGAGCTACTATCTAATTAGGGTACTACTATCTAGGAAGTGTCTTAACATATGCATCATGTTTTTTACACTCAAAATAACTCCTACCCCAGCTTGTAGCCTCCATATCTCTAGTATCAGTCCATTTCTAGCTAAGTATTTATTTACATTATTTATTACTATTTTTAGAAAGGTTAAACTAATTAAATTTGTTACAAATTAGTAGTTGTGTTTATTTCATATTTATACCCTAATTTACTATACTCAGACCTTTAACAACCTAGGGCTTAAACTCTATAACCCTAAAAATTTAAATCAATACCCCTTTAATAGTCATCTAAATCTAACTCTAAGTAATTAGATTCCATTTTAGGGTTAAGCATTATCTTAAAATTTTGCACAAAATTTATAGTCTTAATGCAAATAAAATGTGCTTATATTCATGTTTAATATTAACTTAAATTTTTTTTTTGTGTATGTGTGTCAAAAGGTTTTTATATATTATGAATCAAAAATATTATTAAAAGCTAAAAAAAATCTAATACGAGATTATGAACAATTAAAATATAGTTTTTAAATAATTTCAACCTTAAATTATAATAAATGCATTATTTTCCCATGGGATGTTATAAAATAAGTGAAAAAAAATAATATATTAAGTGTTAAAAATTATATATATATATATATATATATATATATATATAAATTGAAATTTTAGTTCAATTTTAATATGTTTATTATTTACAAACTCACAAATATTGTATTTAAATGTTATTACTTATATATATATATATATATATATATATATATATATATATATATATATATATATATATATATATATATATATATATATATATATATATATATATATATATATATATATATATATATATATAAAGCAATAATAAGGGTTTTTAATGGATCCAATAACCAAATAAAATCAAGAGATAATTATCAAAGACATCTAAAACAAATTGATATATATATATACATATATATATATACATATATACATATATACATATATATATATATATATATACATATATATATATATATGTATATATATATATAGCAATTTGTTTTAGATTTCTTTGATAATTATCTCTTGATTGGATTTGGTTATGGGATCCATTAAAAACCCTTATTATTACTTACTTATATATATATATATATATATATATATATATATATATATATATATATATATATAAAGTAATAATAAGGGTTTTTAATGGATCCCATAACCAAATAAAATCAAGAGATAATTATCAAAGAAATCTAAAAAAAATTGCTAATAATTTTTCATACAAGGCATAAACAAAAAAATCAGCTATACAATGAACAAAAAGTCAACCAAAAGATGTTCAATGTACCACAAAAATTTAGATGGTGAAAAGGGAAACTAATGACTCATCATGAGATTATCTAGTGTGTTCAATATATGTGAGGTATAGGGATGGATACAATATTTTAAGTGTGATCAAAATACATAAAAGCCTCATTCAAGCCTTTTAAAAAGGCTAAAAGGTATTCTTCATGGTACTTAGTGGCAAATCTATTTTGTAAAGCTTTGTGTGTATTACCTAAAAGAGAGGTTTTGAGTCTTTTAATGATAAATTTAGAGTCAAAATCCAATAAATAATTCATAATACCTTTAAACACCTTTATATTCATGACTTTGTTTTAATTCAAATGTTTCATGATTTGGAAATATCTCCTCTTCAAGTCTAAAATGAAGTTTTGTCCTCCAAAGAGCTCCCACCTATCAAAATACCCCATTTTGATCTCAAAAAAGAATTATTACTTGTTTTAATAATCTATTTGACTCATACTCTTCTTTGTCTTTCCTAAATTAGTGGTTAAAATCTTAAACTTTAGAGAAAATGCAAGAGAAAGGCTATTTTCATGTGTTTTCATGTAGGAGTACAGATTTATATGGACTTTTCCATCATCAGAGATCATGAGAATGAAGGTGGAGTCATGGCAGGTGATTTAGATCAGATTAAATGTAAAAGGATCTCAAAATGGCTCAAAATTGATCCACAAACACTACCGAGCTTTTTTGCACATCAAGAGAGCCCTTTGGTTTATAGATGGTACAACCATGAGAGAGATTATCAAGATCTATAATTTTGGATAGGGGAAAGAGTCTAAGATAAATTCCATATTAGTGATTGGTTCTTAGTTTGGATCTCTCTCCTTTATGAACAATCTTGTATAATTTAAGGCACTCATAATGCATTCTTCATTTAGACAAGTAACCAGTTTTTTGAGTTTTCTCCTTTCCTGAGCATAGTTTCAGAATGATGAAAGTTTACAGAGATTTTCAATATTTTAAAACTTTTTTCCATGACATTATTAAACTTATTTCCACATGTGTGAGGGTACATGGGTCTCAATAATACATACACTACTAATCTATAGTCTATAGGTATTTTGGAGAGAGTATATAGTTCAGTGGTTGATCTATGGGTATTAAGACTCATCATGACATGGTTTACAGGTCTATTTCATGTTCATGTTTTCTTCTTTAAAGATTCTCAAATTTTCCTCAAGGTACCATATAAAATAATCCATTAATTTGTGCTTAATATCTTCATGGAGTCTCAATTTAGTACAACTTAAGGAAACTTAACATTTTTTAATTTTTTTTTATGATTCTTAGGTTTTTTTAATAGGGTATGCTTGTTCAAAGACCTCCAAAGTGGTATTTTTTATTGATACATATTCATATGCTTCTCTAATGGTCTTCATGACTATCAAGGTGTTATATTCATGTGTTTTTTCACTCCCTATGTCTCAAATCATTTTCATAATCTTTCTACTACCATTCATCACTATTGAAAGTTTGTTACTCCATCCCTATTCTCATTCTCCATGATCTATTGTCATCATACCACTTTTCATCCATTTAAGCCTTTTTGATCCACTATTTTGAGGAGTTAAGAATGATATAAACCATTATGGTAAAGAGGATATGATTATGGTACTCTAGACACTGCTAAATAGGGAAGAATTTTCACCTATAGCTAAGGCAAACACAGTCAATAAATTTTCATAGAAAGTTGTAAGAAAAGAGAGGCTAAAAGATATCTCATTAAAGGTATTTGATTGAAGTATCTCATCAAGTTAAAATTAATATATGATAATTTCATAAATATTTTTTGTCTATTTTCAAGATCACTTTTTGTCATAGTTCATATAATCAACACAGGAATCTTCACCTACAGTAGGGTTTGAAGGCTCTTAAATTTTGTCAATACTAGATCAAATCAAGACTGTGAGAAAGGTGTTATCATTTCTTTAGGATCAATGAGTTTTATACCCATACTTCAAAGTCACTTGAGGTGGTAAATAATGACAAGTCATTAGGTCTAAATTACAAGGTAACATAGTCATTCACCTCATCAAATATGCACCTACATCCAACTTAAGGATGGAGTAAAAATCAGTTTTAACCAAAATAAAAGGTAGACTTGTGATGTTTATAAAACATGGCTTTGGAGTTTAGAACTAATTTATGTTCATAAACAATTTCAATCATTGAAAAGCCTTAAAAAAAGGGTTATAAATGAAGCATAACAATCACCATTTCCTATACAACCTACAAGTAATAAGATTATACTATGTATATGAAAAAGAAACCATTTTGAAGTGTGCTTAAGGACATTTGAGTAATCATTTTCAACCCCCCTAGAATATTAATCATGTTCAAATAACTGAAGGAAGCCTAATAAGCATGTGAACGATCCTAAAAACATGAAAACATAGTCAAAAGAAGCTAATATATTCACTTACCCTTGAGATTTCTCATTCGTAATGAAAGAGGAAGAAGACTGTTGACATATTGAAAGGAATGAAGTTTAATTAAGATGATTCCTACACTATTTTAACACACCTATACTATTCATAATCCATATTACAAGCATGGAAGTTTAGAACACAGTTGGTATAGTTGAAAAACCAAGAAAATTACAAAACACAGTCAACGTAAGAAGCCAATTTTGAGAGAATTTTAGGTTTTCAAGCCTCTTTAGGTGTAATAAAGATTTTAAAATCACTAAAAGTTAACATTATGAGTAGAAAAAACTATTCATGCTATCTTAAGGGTTATTGTAATAGTGGAAACACTCATTTTTTTTATCTTAGACAAACCTCAATATGTTGATAGTCTTTTAAGAGACTAGGTTAGTTACTTGGAGGTTTGAAGGCAAGTTACATAAGAGACTTTAAGCTTCATGAAGGAGTTTTGAGATACTAGATGATGAGGTTAATGTCTTTATATGATTTTTGGAGTAGATGATAGGTAGGTTTCAAGATAAAATTCCCTTGAAGGCATAATAAGGAGATAGACCTAAATAGGTTTGAATGTGGAGGATGTTTCTTGCTCAAGATATATACATACTTTTGAATGTTGAAAGGGTGAAGAGACCTAGTTAGGTAGGTAATAACGATATTTAATGTTTTTAATATGTATCAACCTTGATATAAATTTAGGAGAAGAGAATCTTGGAGCTATACAATTGGGAGATGAAGAGTCATCCTCCATTAATGGTGCTTCAAGCTTTCTCCATGTGGCTTGCTTTGGTCACTTTCGCCTCCTTGGTTCATATTGCTTCTATCTTTCTTAGTGTTAAAGGTGGTTTTTTAATCTTTGGTTTTACACATTAATTTTCATTTGTGTTTGTGTTATGTTTTATTTTTGTGTGTATTCCCTTTGGGGTCTATACTATACAAACTATGGTGTACGACCACCATGTGCATCTTTCCCCCATCACCCTTCCCATGGCCTTTGGTAAGTGTAAAGGGGCATGTATTAATTGAAGATGTATATGGAAACCCTTGGATTTGATGGGGTTGATCATGTGAAGAATGGGAATCATGGTGATTTAATGATTCAAGAGATGTTGCATGGTGTGATAAGGGTGGCATCATTAAGATCAATTACACTGACTTGACTCAGTTGGAAGGTGAAGAAAATGGAGCTCCAAAAAGACTGTTCAAAAACATTTTATGGTAGGAGGAAGTGACCAAAGCACTCAAAATGAGAAAAAAATTTGACATGCAGGGAAGAACATGACAATTAGAAATATAAGTAAGACCAAGTCCTTGAAAATTATTCTAAATGTTTCCATATAATTTGACTTGCAACAAGAAGAAACTAGGATTTAAAATGTAGGGATTTTCTTTGTTTTCTTAAAAAAGAATGCACTCCCCTCTAGGAATTTTTTTGATAATTGGTTAAATTCTATTTGAGGCAAAAGACTAGGCTTGTATATTAGTTTTTGATAGATGATATAGATATATATTTTCATGATTTCATTCAAAAAAATATAATATGCAATGTAGGGCAGTCAGTAATCTCTTATGGAATGTTGGCCAGTTGATTTTCAAATTTGTTCCCTGGAATCCCAAAATGGATTGTAATGACTTTGTTTTCAAAAATTCTCCCAAATGGGTTGATATTGAAGGAGTGTGATTTAGCTATGGAACTTCCTTCCTTAGGCACTCAAACCCCTTAGAGAAGTATTGAAAATAGAGGATACTATAAGATCTTTATCCCACATGATTGTTAGGGTTTTAATTTCTTTAGATCCCTTAGAATTTTTCTTGGAATCACTTAATTTTAAAATTAAGGAAAATCTCATACCTATGTGCTCAGAGGTTTGGGTGGATTGAATGCTTATTAATTTTGTAAAAAATATGGCCATCTTAAGAAAAATTGTCTTATGTTGGCCAATAAAAGAAATGTCCCTAACAAGCAAAAAGAGAAGGAACCCCCAAAAGATGAGACTGTTTTAGATAGTTTGTAGCTTTTTTAGAATCCTTTGTTCATAGTGTACCTCTAAAAGATAGTTCCTCTATTAATGAGGTAGTGGATAAGACTAGGCTATAAAATCAAAGTGAGTGTGGGCTAGAAAGCCCTTCCCTTGACTCTCAAGTGCATGCCCCACCATAGCGTGATGTTGATTATCCCTCATCAGACTTGATAAATTGCCTCCCTAATAGTCTGTATGAAGCTTTTTTGGTCAAAAACCTATTGAGGTCTATCTCTCTAAGGAATATGTGGTTATCCTTGTTAAGGCCCATGTTAAGCATAATATCTCTTCTAATGAATTACCTATGAGCAAGACTGGTAGTTTGTCCAGTGAAGTCACCCCATTGGATATCTCCTTGGTGAAAAAAATCTAATATACCTACCCGTGAGATGGAGCTATCATATGGATATCCTTTGACTACAAAGAATCATATAAGAGTGGATAATTAGATGTCTAAAGGTGGAGATAAAAGGATTAAAATAGCCATGAATCCTCCCTTGTATGAGTAGGTTGTGTCCAAGGAGAACAAAATCTAGCCAAAGAGATACTTCATAATTTTTAGGACCCCCCCTCTAAAAAAAGGGCAAAGAAAATAAAGTCTTGAACTACTTTACCAGTTTATACAATAATGGGGGTAAGCCCCATGGTCAATCTAATTGACCTCTAGATTCCCCCTAGTTATCTATGTAGATTGTAAGATAAAATGTGAGAGGTCTAAAATCCTCAAATAAAAAACTAGTTGTAAGATAGTTTAGACACTCAAGAGATAATTTAGATTTATTCTTTTTGCAATAATTAAAGGCTATTGGAACCCAACTATCCTTGGTATTGAACTTTATCTAGCCCAATACTCCTCATTTCTCCACCAATCATCAAAGAGGGAAAGGAGGGCCTCTATTTTGGTGAACCCTGGATTGAAAGACTCCATTTTTGAACATGGTGTCTCTCCCTAAAACAAATTTGTCTAGGTAATTATAGCTTGAAAAAATTAGACATTTGGCCTGTGTAACATCTACACCCCTAATGACTATAGGGAATGAGCTAACTTGTGGAATTGGATGGCCATAAATCTTTAAAATGTTCCTTGGGAATTTGGATGATATTTAAACATGTTGGAAGATAAAGAGGATAAATTAGGATGTGACCACCTAGTATGGAAAGGAAATGAGTTGTTTTTTGGTCTAAGTTCAAAAGAATACATAGAATCAGAGATCATGTCCAGAAGGTTAAAATATTAAGCAAAGGAATTTGGTACACCTAGTGTAATAATCAGAGTAGCAATAGAAGGTAGCACTCAAGACTTGATAGAATTTATTTGAATATGCAGGCACTTATTGTGGATCTAATCAAAGATGGTAATGTGGTGATAGTGCTTCCCTATACTATGTCTGACCACCACCCTATTGAAATGACATTTTCATTGGTTAGTGAGGAGAAGAAAGACATTCTAGAGTTTAAAGGGTTATATAAATTTAATGTGTCACATTTGGATGATAAGGTTTATTTGGAGCACCTACAATCTTCTTGGAATACTGGAAAATTTATTTGCAACTCCAACTCCAAAATTGATCACTATAATTCTATTATGGAAATTACCAAAAAATTTACAAGGACCTATGGGTAGATCAAATCAAAAAATCATAGAAAGGTTGCAATAGATGCTTAAGAGAAACTTATTTGAGTTGAAAGCTAGATTCAATTAGACCCTACCAATCGGGCTCTCCTTAAAGAGCTTAACCTATTAAAGGACCAAGTTTAACAATCTCAATAGTATATTTCTAGAGGGGTGTAGATTTGGTCTAGACTAACCTAGCTAAAGCTTGGAGATAGAGGCTCTAAATTCTTCTTTATATTTTTGAAATCTATACACACAAGAAGCAAGATTATAGGAATCAAAGTTAATGGGTAGAAGTTATAAGATGTTGACATCATTAAAGAAGCTTTTTTTGACTTCTATGCAAACCTTGTTCATTATGATGGGTCCAGTGATCATATTGAATATAACAAGCTATATGTGAGGCCTACATTCCTAAGAAGATGACACAAACTCAGGCCTCTTTTTTGGAATCTTCTATCTCACTTGATGAGGTCAAAAACACTATTGACTCATTAAAAGAAGATAAAGTGCCTAGGTTGGATGGTTTCCCTACTAGATTTTATAAAGTCAATAAGGAATGGATTACCAAGGACTTCTTGGAGATCTTTAATGAGTCCATTGATGTCAGGACACTTGGCCTAGATATTAATGAAGGGGTCATTAAGCTTATTCCTAAGGATGGTAATCTATCTGCAGTCACAAATTGGAGACTAATTACCCTCCTTAATGTCTCCTATAAGATTCTAGAAAATATCATTACGAGGAGGCTATCATCACTTTTTCCCTCTATTATCTTAGAGACCCAAACTAGATTTATTAAAGGGAGGTACATCCTAGATAATTTAATCACTAACTGGGAAGGTATGTATTGGGTAAGAGATTCAAACCAAGATGTAGGAATGATCTTGTTTGACTTTGAAAAAGATTGTGATAGAATTAAATGGCCCTTCATTGAGAGAATTTTGTGTGCCTTTGGTTTCCAAGATAGATTTTGTAGGAATGGTTAATGTACTCTTCAAGGATGCTTCAATCATAATTGAAGTCAATGGGGAGCTAACATAATCTCTTGGGATTTAATGTTCCATTAGGTAAGGTTTTTCTCTCACCCCATTTCTCTTTATTTTAGCAACAAACACACTATATTATCTTCTTATATTCTTTGACATCGAACCTCTAGTCAAAGGTATCTCTCTCCCTAACAATGATTCCCTAATTAATGTATTATTTGTTGATGATACATCAATCTTTATTACCTTGAAAAAAATAACTTGTCTTAGGTTGTGGAGAGTATTTATATATATTGATCTACCTTTGAATCAAAAGTGGCCATGTATAAATCTCATATATTGGTTGGCATGAGTAGCCTACTACTTAGTTGGTAACTTTTGGTTAGAATTGGAAAGGATCAGATGTGATGGTTAGATACCTGGGTATTACTTTTTCCCTAACACCCTCCTTCAAAAGTATGTGGGAATGGATTTTTGATAAAATCAATAAGAAAACTATAAAATGGCATGGTCATCTATTGTCTTTACTAAGAAATATTTAAGTCTGCCAGAAAGTTGTCATGTCATACAGTATATACTATTCCTCCTACTGGCTCTTTGGAAAAACTCAAATCAACATGTTGCATAAGATCATAAGATATTTCTTATGGTTAGATGGGAAAGGAGGCAAGAAAACCCACTTGATCTCATGGTAATTTTTATTGAAACCTAAAAATATTGGTGGACTAGGGCTAAAGGACTTTTGGCTACAGGGAACAACTTTGGAGGTTAAGTGGATAATCAGAGCCCCCATTGGAAATGAGCCTTGGAAAGTACTAGTTAGGAATAATATTTTGAGAGGCTTTCTTAAAGGATAGCCAAACTTTAAAGGGTTAAATATTGTTGATCTTCTCATAGGGCCTTTCATGATCAAAGTTACTAGTTCACCCATATTTGCCTAAATATGGTCAGCTTTGGATGTTTCCAAGCCCTTCATTATTGCTAAATAGGTATTTAACTAGTTTAGGACATTATGTCACGGATATAGATCATTATGGTGGAATTTGACTATCAACAGGACTCCATTGGCTCTCACCAAAGGATTTTATACCATTGATTAGTACACTAAGGGGTTGAGGAGCTTCAAGGATCTCTATGCACATGTAGGATGGGCCTCTTGTTCAAAGCTCTAATCTTTATTTATGTTCCCTAACTCTTAGTGAATAATTTTCACCTTTCTCCAAATAGATCTTAAGGGGAGAAATAATTTGGTGTTCATAGAAGAAGAGGGTGATTTCTAGGATAGTGTGAAGTAGAAAAATGACCTGGCTCTACTTAATTATACTTCTCAAATGCTTTAAAAGAAACTCTCATTCTCTAATGTCCCCTACCTCACTCTAAATCATATCTAGTTTATGCTTGATCATATGCATGTTTGGTCTTTTAGGTTTGATGTGATTTGGGCCTCTTGTCTTGAACCCAAGAAATCTTATTTTTGCTAGTTACTTACATATAAGAATTTGGTTTCTGATATTGTTTTGAATAATTATGGCCTTGTTAATCCTTTTTGTTCTTTTTTTAGTGTAATTGAAATGGTTGAGCATGTTTTCTTCTCCTAATCGTATGCCTCTAAGTTATGGCATTATTGTCTTAAACCTTAGAATGTGGTTCTTGGTTATGATATTGGCTAGCTAAACATTATGTTTGGTTATGATTGTCTTAAGTTTAAATTCCACCCTTTCTTTCATTTTTGGCTTGTTTTATCTACTATAATTTTATGGTTTTTATGGAAGAAAAGGAACCTAGAGGTTTTCCAAGGAAAGGCTAGAGTCCTTATTGACTTCACAATTGAAGTCATCCTTCATTTTTTGTCTTTGCAGATATTCCTCTAGTTGAAAGTGCCTTAAGACTAGCTCGAGCAGTTCCTTATGACTGGTCTCCTCAAGGTTACCTCAGACTTCTTGATTCTAGGGGATAGCCTAGATTTATTCCCCATCCTAACTAGGTTATATGTTACTAGATGACAACAATATTTAAAATTTAAGATTTTGAATAGGACTATATTAAAGATGCATACTTTGACTAGCTCAATAATCCAATGTAGGAATGGATCACCCTGTCTAAATTTGACCAAAATGGTCTTGATGGTTAGTTGGCTATGAATGAGATTGTGTCACAAACTATGCATAATGAGGAGTATGGTAGTTTTATTATCAAATAATCCAAATAAACTTTTAATATATTTAACTTTAACCTATTCCCTAAGGTGGGCTATGAAAATGTACTGGTAGGGCCTATATCTTAGGAATTTATTCCAGAGGCACATAAATAGGGTACACAAGAGGAAGTATGGAAGATTATTGATGATAACATCAACACTTTTTTTGATAAACTATAGAGGTTGATCAAAAGTGGAGCCTTGGTGGATGTTAAGGACATCCTAAAGTATGTGAAGTAGAGCAACATGAAAGGATTATTGGATAAAGTTAACCACTATCCTACTAAATTGGCCTTAGGATAAATGTGGATGGGACCTTTTGGTGGTAAAAATGCTTTGGATGGACCTGACTTAGTGGGCTCAGATGATGGATGTGAAAATGAAGGCACTACTTCTAATAGGGCGTAAGACCCATATGTTTGAGCCCACCACCTTTGGGGTGGACTTTATTTGGTAGCTACTATTTGAATTTGCATTTCTACTAATACTATTGGTTTTATCTAAATGGGAAAATTGTTTGGAGCCATTTTTATATTGAGCTATCGATTATTATGTTTGTTGATGTGGGATGCCCTGTAATTACTTTTTTCTCTACTGGAAACTTTGTAATTTTTTGGCATCTTTGATGCATGTATTAGTAATCGATCTTCAATATATATATACATATATATATATATATATATATATATATATATATATATATATATATATATATATACATATACATATATATGTGTGTGTGTGTGTGTAACAACCTTAGTTGTGTTGGGTGAATATTTTGTCATCAACTAATTGATGACAAAATGGGTATATCAACCATAGTACAGGGAGATTTATGCCACAAATAGTGTGGGTTTACCAGATCTGGATGAGGTAAAGATCTCCTCTCATCAAGGGGAGGTTCCCTATGAATATTTATATGTTATATGTATATATAATCAAGCATAAAATAATACTTGGGGTGGTATAATAGCATCCACCTCTCTTTTTTCAGAGGTGATGTCCAAGGAACAAAAGAGAGAAATCTTGGTCATTGGCCAACAACATTCCTCTTCTTTTAGGAATGGTATCTAGCGTAGAGCAGAAAATCACCTGAGGTAAGTAACAAAGTTAACAAAGAAACCTACGTAAGCACAAAGTCTTCCGGTGTCTCCTTCACTGATTCGGAACAAGCATCACCATAGAGTGAAACAAAGCACAAAGTCTTCGTCCAAAATTACAAAGGATAAAAAGGATCACCAAGATAAAAGTATCTCAAAGTCTTTCTTCTATCTTTTAGAAATGCCCTCAGATAATATCAACACACACACTTTGCTTATTAAGTCAAACAAATAAGAGATTATCAGGAAAGAGGACTTAAGAACTATTTTCTAAATAACGTAGATAACTTCAACACAAAGTCTGAAATAAACCTACTTCACATCCATTCAAAAAAATATGATTTACAAGTTGAGCACAAAGTCTCAAGAAGTGTCTCAATTTCAGCAAAGTTTTTGCTCTCAATTATCAGAGATCCCTTTTTACAAAAGAGGTCTCCACTATATATAGGGAGAAACTTTCAAAATTAGAAAATATTAAAATATAAAAATATCTTAGTCAAAGATGACTCATCTTTGACTTTTGAGATATTTTTCTAGATTTTTTACATGTAATTACACATTACAAAATTGCATGCACTTTTTCATGACAAAAGTGCATGAGCAATGAAGAGAGAAGGGGAAAAAGTTTCAGCCCTTGCCGCCAGACTTCTTCAAATGAGCATCGTACATAGCAATGGATGCATGAATTCCTATACTGTCTAGTACAATGGTGTTCTTGAAGATGACCCTGGCTTTGATTATATCATCCTTCAATGCTGTGATTGCTTTAGCATGACTAGTTAACCTAGATCTCAGATTATCTAGAGTTAACTGATTATCTAAAATATTGTCCATAGAAGACATTGAGAAGGCTTTCTCTTCAAAATCTCTCTAAATCATACCCTTGAATCTTTGGATCATCTCTTCGACTGAGAGAAATTGATTATCCCTAGTGGTGAGGTCGTAAGGTAGTTCTTCCAATCTATTTAATAGGCCTGTATCGCTTTTCTCACTAGCATCTTTAGAAGACTCAAGATCTTCGATGAGCTCCTTGAATACTTGAATCTTGTATAAAAGTGATTCCTTGATCTCAACATAGGAATATTTGATATAAATAATGCCGATGGATATCAAGGTTCTTTTTTTTAGATCCTTCATTTCCCTCCATTTGCCAAGATATTTCTCTACACTGTCAATGTCTTGAGAGATAAGAGAGAGAAGGTCTTCTAAATCTATCCTCAGCTTCTTCATCTTGCCTATCTTTTCAGTAACTTCTGTAAGTAAGAAAATTCCTTGAGTGTGCATCTTCACAATGTAATCCTCTACCACCTTCCCTTTCATATAGGTTCTCTCTGCTTTCTGGATGACAGGGTTATCTATAGAGAAGGCTTCCGGAGTTGCCACTTCAGAGGGAAGGGTGAATTTCCTTATTACTACTATCAACTAGTCTATCTTGGCCTTATAGTAGTCCTTCATCGCCTTTTCTCTATCAAACTTCTAGACCATGATGTCCATTACAGACTGTAGATCACTTTTCACACCTTCATGAGTAACTTTTTTAAGTTCAACACGAGAGATGGAATAGTTGCTCATGTCAAAACCCTCAAGGGTTACATCCTGTGGTGGTTTAGCTATTTCCAAAAATTTATGCCCCTTTTCCTCAACCAATTTTGAGAGGATCCTTGGTCTCTTAGGGACCTTAGCTTTCACTGGCACTATCTTGCCAAAATCAAAGTCATCTGTAGAGATGGCTAGCTTCTTTCTTTTAGGCATGAAAGCTGACATCTAAGGAGGGAGAGAAGTACTTACTGTGGCAATGGTTCTTGTAGCTGGTGTCACCATGGTAATGTCTACACTGCTAGTAATAATAGTGGTTATAGTAGGAGTAACAGGCAAAACCATATCGACCATTGATTGATCAAGGGCAAAGCTTTCTCCTAGATTGAAGGAAGGAGATGCCAGACTAGGAATAGAGCCTGAGTAGAGAGTATCTCCAGAATCATCTTGATGATTTCCAATCATCACTCTGAAAGGAGAGGCAGTTCTAGAAGAAGTAACATTGATAGGAGATAGAGGTGAAGGAGATGCCATAGGAGACTGAGGTGGAGAAGGAGAGATGTCTATAAGTGGTTGTGCCACTTCCTAGGAAGGTAGAGGGTTAGTCCTTTACTGCTCTGAGGGCCTGTCATCTGTCTCCATTTGTTGAGCTGCCTGTTCTTGGGAGCCTTGTTCTCCAACTCCCTTAACTGTTGATTCTATATCTTCAACAACCTTTGATTTTTTAGAAACAAAGATGATTCTAGGCTTGTGAGGCCTAGATGGAGAAGGAACATCACCTTTGTTCTTGGTCCTATTTTCTACCTTCTTTCTCATTTCTACTTGGAACTCAGCCTCTGATCCTGTAATAAACTCTTTTAGCATGATCCCTTTGGCTACTAACCAATCATTGGTGTTAGCCAATATTGGTTCAAATCTTTTCCTCAAAGAAGTTAATTCTTTCTGAGACCACTGAACTGGAGGAAGAGGGGAGTTAGCAACCTTCTTGGCTAGGTACCTAATATTGATAATGTTCTTGTCATTGCCCAGATTGGGGGGAATCTCTTCAAGCCCCAAATATTTGATCTACTCTAGGGTCAGCCTATTGTAGTCCATTTTCTTGATTTCTTCAGCTGTTTGCAAGTCTACCCAGATGTCTTCAATCATAGGCTCATGAAACTGAGTCTTTCTTCTGATCATGTCTTTGACACCTCTATAGTCAAAATTGTCCCTTCTCTTAAACTGTTTCATAGTAACCAGTTGCATCTCTGTCTCCATGACCTTGGCTTTAGCTGTACTCAAAATTGGGTATCTGTCAATTTCAATTAGAAACTTGAAACTTGGCTTCTTCAGTTCCATCTGTCTAGTGTGTACAACAACCATTTGTCTACGCAGCTCCATTAGGATTAACTTATCAGAAGGAAACCTGGGGAGCATATAGGGATAGCCTTGGAAAAATCCAACCCAAAGATAGTAAGAGGGAAATTATAGGAACATACAACCATAGTCGTTGACGACCGTCTAGGCCTCATCAGATATTCTCTTCTGCTTAAGCTGAGGGTCGAAGAGGCACAAAAATATCATGAAGAAGGCATCATTTACCCTCCTAAATTGGCATATTGATCCTTACAGTGTTAACTAAGGGTAATATGAGTAGACTAGGGTGGTTTTCCTATCTCCTTCAATTGTCAAACTTGGAAAGGTTTGCATCGTGGTAGTTATGTATACCAAGTACGAAGTCATATAGAAATTTGAATTAGTTTGTACCTTGGTCAGTTGCTCGTGAAGAGCGTTGCTAATTTTCTCACCCCAGAAGATGGCCTGCTTACCTTAGAGGATGATTTTGATGAAAGGGTACATCCACTCGTGGAATTGTAAAGAAGAAGGCAAGGCTCATACCTTACTAAGGAGAGTAATCAAGTCACCAACCTCTTCAATAAAATCACTCCTTAGAAAATTCTACAGCCATCTAGATAAATTGGTTCTGGGGGTCTTCAGCCACCTGTTATTCATTACCTTCTTTTCCCTCTCAGGATCTTTGTCATACTCTTTCTATGCTTCTACAAAGTCAATCCTTAGTACTTCAGTAGCAGGAGGAAACATGAAGACTTTGTCAATGAATTTAGGGTCTAGCTAAATTATTATGTTGTCACTGGCATCTGAGACTGATCTAGTGTCTTTGTTTTAGAACTGGGTGCACTGAAGGACAAACTCTGTATAATGTGCTACCACTGGGAAAGTGGCAACCAGATGAATGTTGCTCTCGATGATCCTCCTCATTTTAGAGCTCAAGTTTGTCACCTTGGTTCTGGTTACGAACTTGGCCATATCTACATGGCCAATCTTTGTATCTCTAATGTCATCAACATTAGAGGTGACCGAAGTGATTGGAAAGACACCTTGGTACCGATACTTCATGGCCTTTGACTTCTTCGGAGAAGCCTCAGTCATTGGAACTAGTCTTAATGGAGTAGGTGCCAATGAATAAGAATCTTCAGAGGGTACTGCAATCATGATCGTGTAATTAAGGAACAGTGGGCAAATTGGGGAATTCACACGTTGGGTGATCATGACCAAGGAAGGGCACTTAAAAGGGTTGGGTTAGAAAATGAGGAAAAAAGGAGAGGGGGAAAAATGAAAAAAAGGAAAATTTCTCAGAGTGGAGAAATTTGAAGGAAAAAATGCAAGGGCGGCAAAATTCATTGCCCAAGCATGTGGAATGAACTGCATGCATGGGTGGTGAATTTTGCCACCCTTGCATGCAAGAGGGAGGAGGAAAAGACATAGGTGGTGAATTTCACCACCTGTGCATGAAGAATTGTCAAAGAAAAGTAGGGGCAGTGAAAATGGCAACCCTTGCATGTTCACCTAGAATGTGTAGGGGCAGCAAAATTTGTTGCTCCTACAGACATGACTTGCATTGGTAGTGAATTTCACCACCCCTGTAGGTCAATGAGCAGAGCATGAATCTGCGATGAAATTTTCCATGGATGCAGGTGAATAGATTAGCAAGGGCAACATAGGCGGTGAATTGTGCCACCCGTATAGGTTCAGATGAAACCCACGGGCAAGGGAGGGTAGCGCCAACGCATGTAGAGGAACCCTAGAAGACCAACGGGGAAGGGGTGAAAAAAAAAACAAGATCAAAAGAAAACTAAAATAGAAGAATAAACTATGACAAATAAAAAACCTACCTGGGAAAAAAAATGTGGTACGAGCTCAAATCTACCAAAATACACTTTTACCCATTCGCTAGATCATCCAGAGGTAGAGGGTAGGAAGAGAGGAAGAATGAAGTAAAATGAGGTTAAAACCAGATTTAATGGGGTGAAAATCATCCCCAATAACCCAGTGTGCACTGTAATAAATGCTATGCATGGTAATCGAGGCAGTGGAGGGGTGGCAAAATTTGCCACCCTTGCACTTAAAAATAGAAGAAAAATGCAGGGGTGGAAAAATTTGTTGCCCGTGTAGGTCAAGATGCAGGGTCGGCAAATTTTGTCACTCTTACATTTCAAAGGTAAAAATGCACTGGCGGTGAAATTCACCACCCGTGCATGAAAATAGAAGAAAAACACTAATGCTAAAAAAGGCAGATTTTGGTCTCCTAGTCGTATCAAGATCATAACAACCTTCACATTTTGGGGAAAATGTAAGAAAATATGTTACAAATTTTGAATGGTGTAGTTGGGCCAAGATGAGAATGAGAAAAACCCATCTTGAAAATAGACTTAGAGAGACAAAAGGTGAAACAGACAAGTTTCGCAAGGGGTTGATTCTAAAAATGAGCTAAGCTGATTTTGGAAACAACAGCTGGGTCCTATTAGGGAACTTCCATTAATCAACTTGATCAATGGGAGTAGAAACCATTCTCTAAGTGCCTTCATCTAAGCCATTAGGCTACGGATTCAGGCTAAAAACAAAATAAAATAGACAACACATAAAAAACATACATATATACAAACGGACCCATCTAAGCTTCAAGGATTGAATAGCTTCAGATATTGCCCACTGTGGGATACTGTAAATTGTGTTATGTCTTGATATTCTAGCAAGAAGCTAGCCTCACCATAGAGCTGTCGAATGGTGAATGGACCTCTCTATAAAGATTCAAATTTGTCGTGCATTCCCTTCGGTTCTCGCCTCTTGTCCCATAACAAGACTTGATCTCTAATCAAAATTCATGAACTTTAGTCTTTTTATCAAACAGTTTCTTCACCTAGTTCTAATGCACTGTAATCTGGTCAACCACCATGGTTTGTTGTTCATTTAGTTTGGTTAGACACATGATTCTTTTGTCGACCAAACTTTCGAAGGTTGAGTCTTTGATTGCTTTGGCTAACCTGAGTGCTGGTATTTTTAGGGTGATGGAGATTTCTACATTCAAGCCATATAGAATTTGGAAAGGTGACATACCTATAGCCCTTTTGGGTGTTATCCTATCCACCCATAAATCATCATATAATGCCTTGTACCATGTTCTCTGATTGTCATCTACCGACTTCTTGATAATAGTGACCAGGTTCTTATTACTCGATTTTGTTTGGCCATTTCCTTGAGGGAAATAATCTGAAGTGTGGGATAGGGTAATCCCATAATAAAAAAAAATTGAGTAATTTCATGCGAGGAAAAATAGGCCACATTATCTATTAAAATTTTGAGTGGGACCCCAAATTGAGAGATGATATTTTCCTTGAGAAAATTTCACCACTTCAGACATAGTGTGCTTGGTTGGGATGGTCTCCACCCACTTGGTAAAGTAATCCATTGTTGTGAGGACATAATCATGTCCGACACTCAAAGATGGGTTGATTGTATCAATGAATTCAATACCCCACTACTAAAAGGCTCCTCGATTACTACTGGCTTGAAAGGCAATGCAGCCAGTTTAGGCTTTCCAACAAAATGTTGACACAATTCGCACCTATGCACCCATTTGTAGGCATTTTGGAATAGCATGGGCCAATAGTATCTTGCTCACAAAATCTTGTGCACTATCATCGGTATAGAAAAATGCCCTCTATAGGCCAAATTGTGGAAAGACTCCAAGAGTTTTTCTTGTTGCACCTTATGAACACAATGAAGAAATGCTTCGTCTAGGTTCCTTTTGTATAGACCATTATCCCATAAAACATAACTAACATCTTTTAATTTAAAATTTCATTTCTCCTTATAAGAGAGATGAGTGGGACACTCACCATATGTTAGAAAATGGGCAATATCAAAATACCATTCATCATTAGTGGAAACAAAGAGGACCGTAGGCATGCCTTCAATCTCTATTTCTTCACTTTCTGCTTCATCTAGAATGTTGTTGGTGATCAATTGACAAAGACCCTTTCCCCTCACAAGTTTGGTAGGTTTGATGTCTAGATCAAACTCATAAATCTTGGTGATCTAGTTACCCCTCTCCGCACCAAACTCCTGTTGAGTCAAAATGGACTTCACTGTTGTATCAAGTACGAGAACTTTGGTGTGCAAGTTCAGGATATAAAACTTGAAATGCTTGATTGCTTTGACCACCGCATATGCATGTTTCTCCATATTAGAATATTTTAGCTCATGAACCTTGAGTGGACAACTCATGAAAGAGATAGGAGATTCTATACCTTCTTGGTTTTGTTGAATTAAAATGGCTGAGAGTGTATGTTCAAAAGCATAACTATATATTTTGAAGTTTTTGGTGTAGTATGGACAAACCAGGATTGGTGCGTGAGCAATTGCTTCTTTAATTTCTTTGAATGTTGATTTGCCCTTAGCAGTCCATTTGAAGGTAGCATTGCCTTTCATCATATTGATGATGTGGTGGGTCTTCTCAGTGAACTCAAGAATGAATCTCCAAAGAAAATTCACCTTTCTGAAGAAAGAGTGAACCGCAGTTTTACTGGTAGGTAGAGTAAGTTCTTGGATAAAATTGACTCTTTCTGAGTCAATTTTAATACCTTCTTAAGACACAATGTGTCTAAGAAGTTTCCCTTCAGTCACCCCAAAGATAGATTTCTTTGGATTTAGAGAAATACCATTCTGACAGCAGCGTTCTAGTATTCTTTATAAATGATGGACATGGTCAGAACGATGTTTTGAAAATATTGACAAATCATCTAGGTACACCATAATGAACTTGCCCATTTCATCCTTAAAAGTGAGATCCATCACTCTTTGAAATGTGGCACCTATATTTATTAGACCGAAAGGCATTCTTTGATAAGCGAAGGTTCCCCAAGGTGTGGTAAAGGTAGTCTTATGTTGATCTGCTTTTCCAACCTCAACCTGATTGTAACCTGAGAAATCGTCTAGCACTGATAACTTCTTATAACTTGTTACCATTTATAGAACTTGATCCATGATAGGAAGAGGGTAGTTATCTTTTAAATATAACTAATTCAAGTTCCTGAAATCCATGCAGATTTGAATTTCACCATTTTTATTTTTGACAGGGACTATCTTGGCAATCCATGTGGAGTGATGGATTGAAAAAATTATCCAGGCATCAAGCATTTTTTGTATTTCAGCTAAAATAGTACCTGAGATTTTTGGGTTATATTGCTTGGACTTTTGTTTATAAGGCACAAAATTTGCCTTAAGAGGAATGTCATGGTGAATGTCATCAAGCCTGAGGGATTTCAGGTCGTCATAAGAATAAGCCAAGACATCTATATATTGGTGGAGTAGATCAGCAAGCCTAAATCTCTCCTCAAGAGTGAAGCATTTCCCAATGTTTACCATCTTAGGATCTCCCTTGGTTCCCAGGTTTACCTAATCAAAATCCTGGGAAGAGTTTGAATATGTCCGCTATTGTTTGATAAACCTATCATGGTTATCAAACAATTTCTCTAGGGAAACCAGGCCTTTGGGAATCTTATTCCCCTTAAGCTAAAGGAAATCTTCACCTATGTTCAGATTTGATTTAGAGGTTGCTTCATATTCTCGAAGTTCACTGCCTTAAAAATGCAATTGTTAAAAACTATCCTTTTGCTCCAAGAAGGCAATGATTTGATCATCATTATTGAATACTTACCAATGGCTGCCATTATCAGGTACACTTGGCCGAAAGACTAGTTCAATAGTGTACTTATCTCTTTTAAAATTTGGGTGGGGAACCAAGAGAGTAGTAGAGACAGCCAATGCATCTGCCTAGTCATTGAATTCCCTTGGAACGACAGAGATGTTGAAAGTGTCAAAATTTTTAATTTGGTCCCAGACAAGATTGTGATAGTGGCACAATCTTTCATTTTTTGTTTGATAGAAGTTTCTTACCTGGAAAACCACCAATTCGGCATCCCCTTTAGCATGGAGTAGATTAATTCCCTTTTCTCTAACAGCCTGTAATCCAAATAACAGGGATTCATACTCAGATATGTTGTTGGTATTATTAAACTGCAACTTGTAGGACAAAGGAACAATATCTCCTTGAGGAGATACCAACACAACTCTAGCTCCTGAACCAATAGAGGAGTAGATGCCATCAAATTCTAAGGTCCATACCTCATTAGACACTACTTTTTCTTTGAAAATTTCTTCGCTTGGAAGAAGAAGTTCTTCCGTGTGTTCATTTTGCTTTGTCGATTCTCTCGTTGTGTCAGCTGAACATATTTCCAAGTTGCCACCTATAGGAGTTTCATCAGATGCCTCATGGATCTCATTCATAGATAGGAAGTAATTGCCCATGCCAGAAGTCTCAAATAAAATTTGAGCTTCCAGTGCTGATGATCGGGTGACTACATATCTTGCCTCTTTTTTAGGAAGCAATTTCTTCATAACACCTTAGATTGGGATTCTCGCCTCTGACAAGTCCATGTTTAGCTCACCTCCAACATCTTTGCAAAAATTTTGCCCAAGTAGAATGTCGTAAGAGGCTGGAACATCAGCCACTAAAACCATCATTTTTATCCTCTTTTTTGGAAAAGATGTGAAAGCAAATTGGGCATTTTTTATCTGACCAAGGAGTGGAATTTGCTTGTTTTCCATAGAAAAACACCTCCCAAAAATTTTGGTCAAAGTTAGGCCAAGGGAATCTGCCAACTTAGCTGGCATGACATTGTTCGAGGCTCCAGAGTCTATTATACAATTACTCAGTTTGTAACCATTTATTAGTAGGGAAACATAAAAAGGTTCTATTTTCCTGAGTGCAACAGGAGGAGTCACGAAAAGATTATTTTGGGTGGATTTATCTTTGGGGGGATCATGAATGGCTTTTAAAGAATCTTGTCCTATGGAGACGGTGTTATTTTTCACATATTCTGCCAACCTATCAAATTGTTCAGGATTGGCTCTCAAATAATCAATTTCTATCATTTAAATCTTAGTTTTCCTGGTGTGATCAATTATATCAAATAATTGAAAAGAATTTGAGACAAAAGAAGAGGGTCCATCATCTAGGTCTTTAGTGGGTGTGGCACTGGTCTGAGCAATAGAAGTGGAAGGTATGGGGTGGTTGGAGTTACTTACTTTTTTGTGAATTACCTGATCTTTTGATTGAGGAGGCAGTGGAGTCCCACGTTTAGCGATGGAGACCACCTGTCGAGGTTCTTCTTCTTCTTTCCCTTTGTCAACCTGTGGAGCTGACTGATTTTGAGATCTGATGAAAATAGAATAAGATCCATCCAACCCTTCTCCTTTACTTTCAGCTTCATCTTGGTAATCTAGGAAACCAATATTGGAGTCGCCAGCTAATTCTTCTTCCTGCTTGTCAGAGAGATTAGCATCATCTTGTTGGCCCAACTGAGGTTGGAACAAAAAGTCATGTTCAGTCTCTAGGTAATCAATCACTGAATTGGCAGGTGCTACTTTAATGGCCAATTTCCCTGGAGGTGGAGGTAGATGACTTGGTCACCCTTAGTTCTAGGTAGCATTGCCCTGATATTGTTGATTCTAGAATGTTCTCCTAGGCATATCTCAGTAGGTGGGAGCAGACGTACCTTGGGATATTTGTCTCTTCAAAGCTATCAGTTCATTTGTCAATTTTTGTACCATAGGATCTATAGTGCCTATATAAGAGCTTTCAATAGATGAAGAGTCTATTTTTACTAGGGTCTTTTCTGATCTTACCTACCAGGATAAGATCATCCTCAATCTCAGTAGCCAAATTTTGAGCCAATGTGAGATCCATAGGGCCAGCTTGCCTCAATAGAAAACTTACTTTGGGAAGTTGTGAGTTAATAAAAAAGCACTTAAGATTCTCTGATGTGGGCTGAGTGATAGTTGGAATCTGGTTCCTTAACTTGTTGAATTTGGCTATGAAATCCCTCATGGGTTCCTGGGATTCTTTTTTCATTTGTGTTAGCTGTGCTAACAAGGCATGAGCATCTTCATCCGGTTTAAATCTAGCTTCAAATTTGGACTTTAGTGTATTCCAGTCAATTATAGTTTGAGCTTGAAGGTGGTAAAACCAATCTGTGGCAGCGCCTTGTAGAGTTTCTACAAAAAGTCTCACTACTACATCCTCAAATTCCACACCGATTATGCCACATGCTATGGAGAAAGAGACAATATGCTCGTTGAGATGAACCTTCCCATCACCAAAAAACTTGGGAATTTTTTTTTTAGAACTATGAGGTAGGTCATGCAAGGGTGGGGTCAAATTAAGAGAACCAAAAGAATTGCCCCATGGGCCTTGAGCCATTATGCTAGAATGATTACATGGTGGGATAAAAAACCTTGGTGGATTATTTATAGGCAAGGCACTATTAATAGCAAAAAAAGAATCTCTACCCTGTGTTGGTGACCCGGGAAGGTCAAGAGGAAGACTCCTAGATCGTTGGAGGAAAGGTGGGGGATAAAACAGATCAAAATTGCTCTATTGCGCCAACTCAAACATGGGGTCAAAAATACCCTTAGATCTTTGGCTTCTTATGTAGCATGGAGTTGCCAGATTGCAAAACAAAAATGGAAAAGAGTAAGATCTACTTCAGTTTGAAGTTTGGGACTTCAAACTATGCACTCTTCCCCAGTAAAGTCACCAAAAAGCTATTGGGTGAATATTTTGTCATTAACTAACTGATGACAAAATGGGTATATCAACCACAGCACAAGGAGATTTATGCCATGAAAAGTGTGGGTTTACCAGATCTGGATGAGGTAAATCTCTCCTCTCATCAAGGGGAGGTTCCTTATGAATATTTATATGCTATATGTATATATAATTAAGTAGAAAATAATACTTGGGGTGGTCTAACATCATCCACCTCTCTTTTTTTAGAGGTGATGTCCAAGGAACAAGAGAGAGAAATCTTGGTCGTTGGCCACCAACATTCCTCTTCTTCCAGGAATTGTATCTAGCGTAGAGTAAAAAATCACCTAAAATAAGTAACAAAGTTAACAAAGAAACCTACGTAAGCACAAAGTCTTCCGTTGTATCCTTCACCAATTCAGAACAAGCGTCACCGTAGAGTGAAACAAAGCACAAAGTCTTCGTCCAAAACTACAAAGGATAAAAAGGATCACCAAGATAAAAGTAGCTCAAAGTCTTTCTTCTATCTTTTAGAAATGCCCTCAGATAATATCAACACACACAGTTTGCTTATTAATTCAAACAAATAAGAGATTATCAGGAAAGAGGACTTAAGAACCATTTCCTAAATAACGCAGATAACTTCAACACAAAGTCTAAAATAAACCTGCTTCTCATTCATTCAACAAAATATGATTTACAAGTTGAGCACAAAGTCTCAAAAAGTGTCTCAATTTCAGCAGAGTTTTTACTCTCAATTATCAGAGATCCCTTTTTACAAAAGAGGTCTCCACTATATATAGGGAGAAACTTTCAAAATTAGAAAATATTAAAATATAAAAATATTTTAGTCAAAGATGACTCATCTTTGACTTTTGAGATATTTTTATAGATTTTTTACATGTAATTACACATTAAAAAATTGCATGCACTTTTTCATGACAAAAGTGCATGAGAAAAGAAGAGAGAAGGGGAAAAAGTTTCAACCCTTGCCGCCAGACTTCTTCAAATAAGCATCGTACATAGCAATGGATGCCTAAATTCCTATATTGTTTGCCACAATGGTGTTCTTGAAGATGACCCTGGCTCTGATTATAGCATCTTTCAATATTGTGATTGCCTTAGCATGACTAGTTAATCTGGATCTCAGATTATCTAGAGTTAACTGAGTATCTAAAATATTGTCCACAGAAGACATTGAGAAGTCTTTCACTTCAAAATCTCTCTGAATCATACCCTTGAATCCTTGGATCATCTCTTCGGCTGAGAGAAATTAATTATCCCTGGTAGTGAGGTCACAAGGTAGTTCTTCCAATCTATTCAACAACCCTGTATCACTTTTCTCACTAGCATCTTTAGAAGACTCGAGATCTTTGATGAGCTCCTTGAGTACCTGAATCTTGTATATAAGTGATTCCTTGATCTCAAAATAGGAATCTTTGCTATAAATAACGCCAATGGATATCAAGGTGCTTCTTTTAGATCCTTCATTTCCCTCCATTTGCTGAGATATTTCTCTGCACTGTCAATGTCCTAAGAGATAAGAGAGACAAGGTCTTCTAAATCTATCCTCAGCTTCTTCATCTTGCCTATCTTTTTGGCAACTTTTGTAAGTAAGGAAATTTCGTAAGTGTTCATCTTCATAATGTAATCCTCCAGCACCTTCCCTTTCATATAGGTTCTCTCTGCTTTCTAGATGACAGGGTCATCTATAGAGAAGGCTTCTGGAGTTGTCACTTCAGAGGGAAGGGTGAATTTCCTTATTACTGTCATCAACTATTCTATCTTGGCCTTATAGTAGTCCTTCATCTCTTTTTCTCTGTCAAACTTCTGGACCATGATGTCCATTACAAACTATAGATTACTTTTCACACCTTCGTGAGTAACTTTTCCAAGTTCAAAACGAGAGATAGAATAGCTGCTCATGTCAAAACCCTCAAGGGTTGCGTCCTGTGGTGGTTTAGCTATTTCCAAAAATTTATGCCCCTTTTCCTCAACCAATTTTTAGAGGATCTTTGGTCTCTTAGGGGCCTTAGCTTTCACCAGCAGTATCTTGCCAAAATTGAAGTCATATGCAGAGATGGCTAGCTTCTTTATTTTAGGCATGAAAGCTGACATCCAAGGAGGGAGAGAAGAAGTACTTACTATGGCAATGGTTCCTACAGTTGGTGTCACCATGGTAAAGTTTGCACTTCTAGTGGTAACAGTGGTTTTAGTAGGAGTAACAGGCAAAACTATACCGGCCGTTGATTGATCAAGGGTAGAGCTTTCTCCTAGATTGAAGGAAGGAGATGTCAGACTAGGAATAGAGCCTGAGGAGTGGAGAGTATCTCTAGAAGCATCTTGAGGATCGCTAATCATTACTCTAAAAGGAGAGGTAGTTCCAAAAGAAGTAACACTGATAGGATATAGAGGTGAAGGAGATGCCATAGGAGACTGAGGTGGAGAATGAGAGGCGTCTGCAAGTGGTTATGCCCCTTCTTGGGAAGGTAGAGGGTCAATCATTTGCTGCTCTGAGGGCCTGTCATCTATCTCCATTTGTTGAGCTACCTATTCTTGGGAGCCTTATTCTCTAACTCCCTTAACTGTTGATTATGGATCTTCAACAACCTTTGATTTTTTAGAAACAAAGATGATTCTAGGCTTGTGAGGCCTAGATGGAGAAGGAACATCACCTTTGTTCTTGGTCCTATTTTCTTCCTTCTTTCTCAGTTCTACTTGGAACTCAGCCTCTAATCTTATAATAAACTCTTTTAGCATGATCCCTTTGGCTACTAACCAATCATTGGTGTTAGCCAATATTGGTTCGAATCTTTTCCTCAAAGAAGTTAATTCTTTTTGAGACCACTGAACTAGAGGAAGAGGGGAGTCAACAACCTTCTCAGCTAGGTACATATTGTTGATAATGTTTTTGTCATCAACCAGATTGGGGGGAATCTCTGCAAGCCCCAAATATTCGATCTGCTCCAAGGTTAGCCTGTTATAGTCCATTTTCCTAATTTCTTTAGCTATCTGCAGGTTTACCCAGATGTCTTCGATCATAGGCTCATGAAACTGAGTCTTTTTTTATATCATGTCTTTGACACCTCTGTAGTCAAAATTGTCCCTTCTCTTGAACTATTTCATAATAACCAGTTGCATCTCTATCTTCATGACCTTGGCTTTAGCTGCAGTCAAAATTGAGTATCTGTCAATTTCAATTGGAAACCTAAAACCTGGCTTCTTCAGTTCCATCTGTCTAGTGTGCACAACAACCATTTATCTACACAGGTTCATTAGGATTAACTTATCAGCAGAAAACCTGGGGAGCATATAGGGATAGCCTTGAAAAAAGCCAACTCGAAGATAGCAAAAGGAGGGAAATTATAGGAACATATAGCCATAGTCGTTGACGACCGTCTAGGCCTCATCAGATATTCTCTTCTACTCAAGCTGAGGGTCAAAGAGGCACAAAAATACTATGAAGAAGGTGTCATTTACCCTCCTAAAATGGTGGATTGATCCTTGCAGTGTTAACTAAGGGTAATATGAGTAGACTGGGGTGGTTTTCATCTCTCCTTCAATTGTCAAACCTAGAAAGGTTCACATTAAGGTAGCTATGTAGACTAGATATGAAGTCATATAGAACTTTGAAGTAGTTTGTACCTTGGTCAGTTGCTTGTGAAGAGCGTTGCTAATTTTCTCACCCTAGAAGATGGCCTGCTTACCTTAGAGGATGATTTTGATGAAAGGGTACATCCACTCATGGAATTGTGAAGAAGAAGGTAGGCCTCATACCCTGCTGAGGAGAGTAATCAAGTCACCAACCTCTTTAATAAAATCACTCCTCATGAAATTCTGTGACCATCTAGATAAATTGGTTTTGGGGGTCTTTAGCCACCTATTATTCATTACCTTCTTTGCCCTCTTGGGATCTTTGTCGTACTCTTTTTGTGCTTCTACAAAGTCAATCCTTAGTACTTCAATAGCAGGAGGGCACATGAAGACTTTGTCAATGAATTCAGGGTCTAGCCAAATTATTACGTTGCCACTAGCATCTGAGACTGATCTGGTGTCTTTGTTGTAGAACTAGGTGCACTAAAGGATGAACTCCATATAATGTGCTGCCACTAGGAAAGCGGCAACCAGATGAATATTGCTCTCGATGATCCTCCTCATTTCAGAGCTTAGGTTTGTCGCCTTGGTTTTGGTTATGAATTCAGCCATATCTACGTGGCCAATCTCTGTATCTCTAATGTCATCAACATTAGAGGTGATCAAAGTGATTGGAAAGATGCCCTGGTACCGATACTTCATGGCCTTTGACTTCTTCAGAGAAGCCTCAGTCATTGTAAATAGTCTTGATGGAGTAGGTGCCGATGAACAAGAATCTTTAGAGGGTACTACAATCATGATCGTTCAATTAGGGAATAGTGGGCAAATTGGGGAATTCGCACGTTGGGTGATCATGACCAAGAAAGGGCACTTAAAAGGGCCAGGTCAGAAAATGAGGAAAAAAGGAGAGGAGGAAAAATGAAAAATAAGAAAATTTCTTAGAGTGGAGAAATTTGAAGGAAAAAATGCAAGGGTGGCAAAATTTGTCGCCCAAGCATGTGGAATGAACTGCATGCACATGCAGCAAATTTTGTCACCCTTGCATGCAAGAGGGAGGAGGAAAAGACATGGGCAGTGAATTTCACCACCCGTGCATGAAGAATTGTCAAAGAAGAGTAGGGGTGGAAAAAATGGCCACCCTTGAATGTTTGCCTAGAATGTGCAGGGGCGGCAAAATTTGCCACTCTTGTAAACATGACTTGCATCATCGATGAATTTTGCCGCCCCTGTAGGTTAATGAGGAGAGCATGAATATATGGAAAAATTCACCATGGATGTAGGTGAATGGAGCAGCAAGCGCAACATGGGTGGTGAATTTTGCCACCCATATAGGTTTAGATGAAACCCGCGGGCAAGGGAGGGCGGTGAAAATCATTACTGACGCATGTAGAGGAACCCTGGAAGGCCGATGGGGAAGGGGTGAAAAAAACATAAACAAGATCAAAAGCAAACTAAAATAGAAGAATAAACTATGCCAAATATAAAACCTACCTGGGAAAAAAATGCGCTACAAGCTCAAATCCACCAAAACACACTTTTACCCATTCGTTGGATCATCTAGAGGCAGAGGGTAGGAGGAGGAGAGGAAGAATGAATTAAAATGAGGTTAAAACCAAATTTAATGGGGTGAAAATCATCCCCAATAACCCTATGTGTGCTACAATAAATGCCATGCACGGTAATTGAGGAAGTGTAGGGGCAGCAAAATTCACCGCCCTTGCACTGAAAAATAGAAGAAAAATGCAAGGGCGGCAAAATTTTCTACCCGTGCAGGTTAAGATGTAGGGTCGGCAAATTTTTCCGCTCCTGCATTTCAAAGGTAAAAATGCACTGGCAGCAAAATTCGCCACCCGTGCATGAAAATAGAAGAAAAACACTAATGCTGAAAAAGGTAGATTTTGGTCCCCTGGTCATATTGAGATCGTAACAACCTTCACGTTTTGGGGAAAACGTAAAGAAGAGATGTTACAAATTTTGAATGGTGCAGTTGGGCCAAGATGAGAACGAGAAAAACCCATCTTGAAAATAGAATTAGAGAAACAAAAGGTGAAACGAACAAGTTTCACAGGGGGTTGATTCCAAAAATGAGCTAAGCTAATTTTGGAAACAACAAGTTGGAAGTTTAAACTCCATCAATCTCAGCATAGGGTTGTTCACGCCTAGTGAATCCCAAATCCTAAGTTGATTGTAATAGAGTATGCAGAGACATAGCTTAAGCATAGTTTAGATATAATCATTTTTTGACCTTAGAAATATGTTGTATCAGTTTAAAATCTATCAAAATTTCATTGGAAAATGAAATATCATACAGACCTTTCTAGCACATAGTTCTAGCAATGTATCTAGAGGCACAGTCATTAGTTAATGAAGATAAAATGGTATTTTGAGTGGTAAGGGTAGTTTTTTAAGGATAAATAGGTGGGAATAAATTTATTATGTTTATTATGAGTCTTTAAAATCATTTATAATCCACTCAACACTCAGTACTAGTAATTTTAAGCCTAAAACCAGTCTTGAATCCTAGAAGGCCTATACCACCATGAAGACACTTACAGACCCTTATAAGCAAAATGACACAATGAAAAATGTTTAAGGGGATGTTTCAAGTCCTATTAATTTTATTTAAATTAATTTAAAAATATATTAAAGGTCAATTTAAACCTCAATAACGTATTCAAACTATGCAGTCTAGGCAGCCAACTTGACCCACTTGTTTGAATATGCATACCTCTCACTACAAGAAGACTTAAGTAAAATGATCTTACCAAGAGTTAGGAATCCTATCACACTTTAAATATACGTATGATTTATTTTTATTTAGTATTTTAGGTTTATGAACCATCACTAAGATTATAAGCATATCCAGAATCCATACAAAACCCTACAAGTCAACTTCTCTGCATACGTATATTTACACACATTTTACATGGGAACCCAAGATTCTTAATAAATTTTAAGGGGTATATGTAATAAATATCCATGGAAATAATTTATATTTTTTAATTTTGTAATTTATGAACCATCATTAAGAATGTGGACCTCCAAATCCCTCCCTCAACACTACTATAGACCAGTTTTGAGAAAAGTGAATTTTATTGCACTCAAACACCCATGAATCACCCTAAAAAATATTTAATCATGAATCAAAATCATAGAGGTTTCATTTCCATGGCATTTTTTTGTACTGATGGTGTACAGACCTATAAAAAATAGGGTTTTTTGAGGAAAAAGTGTAAAAAGAGAGGTACAAAGTAGTTTAAGGAGATGACAATAAATGGAGAGTGAATTTGACACTTATTTAACCTTAAAAATCCATAAAATTCTCAAAAAAATACCTGAAATTTTTTTTATTACTCTCTTCAAATTAGCCAATCTGTAGGAGTGAAGGACAAGGTGACCTAGACACCTAATTTAATAAGTTTATAGGTGTTTCTTTCCCAAGAAGACCTATGTTATGATATGGGATGTTTATTCAGGTATAAAAATCACTTTTCCATAGGTTTATAAACTTTCATGCAAGCTTCCATGGTCATAAAAAAAAAGGCTACTAGACCTAATTGGCCTAGTAGACCTACTTGGTTAATTAAATGAAGTTGAGGATGGCTTATAAGTCTATTGAGAGTTAAATTAAGTGATAATCAAAGCATAACTAAGACTCATTCCACATAAATAAACTTAAAATACCAATCACATGCATAGTTGGTCTTCAAGTGGAAATTTCATGTACAACTGGTCTTCAACTATCAATCACATGCATGACTGATCTTGAGTGTCAATCCATGAGTTAAATGACTCTTAAGTGGTAAATTATAGGAGTTATTTGACAATATATAGGTGTATAATTATTTAAGGTAAGGTGTATTTAATCAACTACATCCTCAAATACAAATTTTCAATGCCAAATAGCCCATTCAAAGAATCATGTAATATCATCAAACATGAAGAGATTATTTGGAGAACTAGTGATAACTAGTTTGTACCTAAAGTGATGTATGAGTTAATGATGGTCATGGGTGAGTTACCCTCTCTCTTGTATGTCATTCTCTATTCCTCTTCTCTCCTCATTTTATATATATTTAGGCTTTAAGGCCTTTTTTAAGATCCCTCTCTTGGGCATGATAGTGAATTTTTATTAGTTTAATTTTCACATGTGGTAGTGTTTTCTCCCTTGGTAGGTCTTAATTTCACCTAGTTACTAGTATATCATCTTATTTGGGTCATATATAATGTTTGAATGTTGAGTGACTAAGCTTGGAGTGAATATATTGACTAGTTAGTGCCTTGAATTAGGCCTTCCATAATTTCCCTCATGCTTTGATCACCTAATGAAATCTTTATGTGAAATAATTTTTTATAAGAGTCCCTTAGATTTGTAATATTCAATAATTTTTATTGATTATTAGTGTTGTTTGGAGTTCAAATTTAATGGATGAATGATTACATTTGATGCATCACCATCACTAGTATAGGTTTTCCCTTTCAGTTATCTTTCTAACTCTTTTCACCCCCAAAGTAGTAGGTTTTAGTAACTGATTCAAATTTGATATATCAAAGGAACTAGCCTCATAATCTAGAGTTTTGGTCTAAGATACACATATCCTATAACCTATAAACCAATCCAATATTAGTCTAAGTTTGAAGGGGATCTGAGCAATTTGCTTTAGTAAGGTACAACTTGGGTTGTTAATAATTTTAGCATGCCTAGTGGGACTCATATTTAAGTGTTGGAGTATTTATTCATCAACATTTTGGTCTTCAAAATTAGATTCAATCACTCATCTAGGTCATCATTTCAAAGGTATAAGGAGCAATTCTTGTTACAACTTCATTATTTTTCATGTGTCTTCAAATAACATATGGTGGCATATGGGGAAGATTCCTATCATTCACTACCTTGTCAACAACCTTGTTATCCATCCCAATTTCAATATGGTCCCTATCCATCTCATTATGACCCTTATGAATCCTTCATTCACATTGAAAAACAATATGAGAGCCCTTATCAGGCCTATGATCTTTGTGAACCTCATTCACTTCCCTAGCAGCCTGCATATCAATCTAATTAGTCATGGAAATCTCATGACATTCATAATTATCTTAACCATTTTCCAAGACAATCCATATCAAGCTTTAAATAGACCTTGTTTGTCTATGAAAAACATATGGTTAGCAATGACACACAAAATAGCTATGGATAGGAAATCCCTAAGAATGAAAGCTTCATTGTAGCAAGATAAAGAAGAGTTTACATCTTTCATAAAACAAGTCCATTCAAAATTTATTGGTAATATACTTGACATAGGTGGTTTAGTTGAAGGCACTGAAGATAAGTTATCAATCCATGAGAGACACTAGATTCACCATAACTAGAAACATGTTCCCTCCTTCATTTCACATCAATCCTCCATTGAACTACCTTTTCCCTCTCAAGAATGTTAAACAAACATGTATCATAGCCTTCAAAATTCCTTTCAAGACTTTCCAAGATTTCCTACTTGGAATTCTATCTAAGAGAGACCTCAAAAGTTGTAAGAAGTGTATTTTGAGAAGGTTAACTCATATGTTTCATAGTATATTATGCAATGGCCTTTATCTTCTAATAAATAGGGAAAGATCTCTAACAAGATGGTGTTAGACTTTGAGGCTCACCTTGCTAAAAAAATTGAGATTAAAAACCAACATCTAGATTAGTCAATAGCAGCTACAAAAGTAACACAATATTAATAAAGGTTCCTCCATTCATACCCATGGTTGCAATAAATGAAAAAAAAGAAGTCCCTAAACCCAAGTTTATTACTTGGAAACAAATGTAATAGCCTAGGGAGAGAGAAGAGTAGTCAAGAAAAATCCGAGATACTAAAGTCAAGGACAAGAAATAAATCATTTAGTCCTCATCACTCCCTCCTCAAAATCCCTAGGCATTCCTCTTATGGAATTCTATTCAATAAAATATGTAGAAGAGATAGAAAGTGATGGTTGTCAAAATTTTGCATCCCAATGAACATGATCAAGCATCCATGGAAACACATTTGGATTTGACTCACCTTCTTGAGTATTTGCAAGGGTCCATCATGCCAATTCTTGAGAAGGAGCCTCTCCTTTGTGAAGAAAATGAAGAGAATTTAATTAAGGTAATAGAAGATGAGAATGACTTGAGTGACCAAGAATAGGAAATAAACATTGGAACACCCCTTGGTAAGGATAGGCATGATCCAATTTTCCATAATGAAAAAGAGGATGAGTTGCAAGATTTTTCACTTGAGTAAGAGGAAGATGTTTCTCAAGATCTTGCAACAATTACCAAAAAAAATTGTAGGCCAACCAATGAAAATGAGATACAAACAATTCTTTCTCTCAAAGGTAGCCATAAAAACAACTCATATAGAACCATTGTTAATGTTGAGAACATTCCTAAAGTTGATGATGATTGGTAGAAATTGTACCATGAGTTCTTGAGTGATATTAAATAATTAAGTATGGCAAAATTGGATGGTGGAATAGGACAATAGATTGGAGTTTCACATGAAGATACCACCAATGTTTTGGAGCTTGAAGAAGGAAATGTAATTCTAGCGACACCAAGACAAGATGAGATGAAAATATAAGATGAGACACAAGAGAAAGAGGTTTTAGTTGAACAAAAAGAGGATGTTCCTCAAGAACTCCTTGGTCACATGGTAACTACCCTTAATCATGATAACTCATAAGAAATTGATATAGATGTAAGGCAAGGGCATGACCTTATATATTCTTAAAAAATATAAGGAAAAGTATGTGTTCAAAAATCTTCTAGCTTTATTGAACATGAAGAACCAATTCTTAGTCACTCAGATGAGCTAGATTTTGAGTGGGTTGATGAGATGACATTTTCCATTGAAAATGAAGATGACCAACTTGTAGTAGATTTAGAGATGATTGATCAACTTAATGACTCATAATTAAATGGTAAATATGGTATTGAACCCCATGTCTTTCCAACTGATCATGAAGAGATGGCCTTTTTTGAAGACTTGGAAAGCTTTTGTTCAAAGTTTGATAGCCTATATCCACCCCATAAGAAGCTTGAGGATGGTCTTGTAAAGAACACTAGTATAGTTGTTCATCCTAAGTCTTATAGGAATAATCATGGAGACTAATGACATTTTTTATCCATGCTTGTACACCTATCAAAAAGTTGAAGAACTTGACAAACCACTATGTCAAATAGATCATAATGGAGGCACTAATCAAAGTATATCAATTGAGTTGAAAATATAATCATTGTATGATAATTTGGAAAACCATCAACAACCCATGACTAAAGAAGAATTAGCATTATTGATGCAATAAAGATAGATATAGGAGTATGACTAGATCTTGGACTCACATATACAATCCATACACCTAAGAGTAGAACTAGAATGCCTAGATCCTTCCTCAAGAGGCCATGAAAGTGTTATTGCTCCCAACTACAAGAAGGAGATATCAAGATGTATAAATCAGATTTCATGGTGCCATAGTGGAAAATCAAGTTTTCCATTTGATCTTGGAGGAAAGAGTTTGACCTCTAGTTAGTTATTTTAGTTTATTATCTCATTTCAATAAGTGGTTAGCACAAGCATTAGTTTGTTTCCTTTTTGTTTTATTTTCCTTAGGTTAGGTGTGTTTTATTCTTAGTTTAGGTGTGCTTTTTATGTTTTTTCTATTGATTCTTGTTATTTTTCAAAGTCATAAGAGGTGTCACAAAGTATAAAGCATGATTGGAAGTCCAAGGTAGTCATCAAAATCATGTTGTTATGTTTTAAGGATATCATTGTCATGAAAAATTAGTGTTTTTTATTGACCAACAGGTTGGTTAACCCCTGTGAGTCTCCAAAAAATTTGTAAATTTGGCCTTTCAAATCCAAATTCCAACCCCTACACTAAAAATATTTTCATGTCCTAATTATCCTTAGTCTTTATATGATGTGCTTAATCATCATATTATCTATTGAATATAATGTCAAGAGTGAGTCTCATGTATTGTCACTAGCATATCTTGTTTCAAGTGGTATTAAGTAGTGTCAATATGTTTAAGGATGTTTGGAGGTCTTTGACAAAGAACTCAACTGGTCTTGTGATCTAAAAGTGCTCTGATGGAGATGGTGAAGAGGGCAGTTGATGTCTGGTCATGAGATTCTCTAGTATATTCAATATATATAAGGTATGAAGATGGATACAATATTTAAATTGTGATAAAAATACATAAAATCCTCATTCAAACCTTTTAATAAGGCTAAAATGTATTCTTCATGGTACTTAGTGGCAAATCTCCTTTATAAAGTTGTGTGTATACTGACTAAAAGAGAGGTTTTGAGTCTTTTAATGATAATTTTTTAGTCAAAAATCCAATAAATCATTCATAATACATTTAAACACATTTATATTCATGAATATGCTTTAAGTCAAATGTCTCATGCTTTGGAAATATCTCCTCTTCAAGTCTAAAATGTAGTATTTCCCTCCAAAGAGATCCCATGTGTCAAAATACTCCATTTTGATCTCAAAAATAATTATTACTTGTTTTAATAATATATTTGACTTGTAATCTTCTTTTTCTTTCCCTAAATTGGTGGTTAAAAGCTTAATGTTTGGATAAAATACAAGAGAACGGCTATTTTCATGTGTTTTCATGTAGAAGTATAGATTTGTACAGACTTTTCCATAAAAAAGAGATCATGAAATTGAACAAGGAGTCATGAAAGGTGATTTAGAGAAGATTAAATACAAAAATATCTAAAAAAGGTTAAAAACTGATCCACAAGCACTACCTAGCTTTTTTTTACCTCAAGAGAGCCCTTCACGTTTGTAGATGGTATGGCCATGAGAGAGCATATCAATATCTAGAATGTTGGGCAAAGGAAGGGGTATAATAGAAATTCCATCATTGGTAATTGGTTATTAGTTTGGCTCTCTCTCATTTATGAATAATACTTTACAAGTTAAGAAACTCACAATGCATTCTTCATTCAGACAAGCAACTGGCTTTCTGAGTTTTCTCCTTTCCTAAGCATTATTTCAGAAAGATGAAAGTTTAGAGAGATTTTCAAGAGTTTAAACTACCTTTCCATGAAATTATTCAACTTATTGACACACGTGTGAGGGTACATGGGTATAAAAAATACATACACTTCTAATTTGTAGTCTATAGGTAATTTGGAGAGATGGTACGGTTCAATGGTTGATCTATGAGTGTCAAGACTCATCATGACATGGTTTGTAGGTCTCTTTCATGTTATTGTGTTCTTCTTTAAAGATTTTCAAATTTTATTAAAGGTACCATATAAAATAATCCATAAATTTGATCTCAATATCTTAATGGAGTATTATTTTAGCATAATTTAAGGAAACTTAACATTTGTTAAGGTTGTTTTATGATTCCTAGGTTTTCATTTTAGCAGGGTATGCTTATTCAAAGACCTCCAAAGTGGTATGTCTGATTGATGCATATGCCTATGATTATATAATTGTATTCATGAATATAAAGGTGTTATATTCATGTGTCTTTTCACTCCCTATGTCTCTTTTCATTTTCACAACCTTTCTACTACCATTCATCATTGTTGCAAGCTTGCTACTCCACCTCTATTCTCATTCTCCATGATCCATTGTCATCATGCCACTTTTCATCCAATTCCACCTCATTGATCCAATATTTTTAGGATTCAATAAACTATAAATGATTATTTTCAATAGGTTATTATTATGCTACTCTACACACTGTTAAATAGGGAAGAATGTCCACCTACAGCCAAGGCAAACACAATCAAGAACATTACATGGAAAGTTGTAAGAAAGGGGAGACTAAAAGATATATCATTAAAGGTATTTGATTGAAATATATCATCACGTTTTAATTAATGTATGATAATTTCATGAATATGTGTTTAGTATTTTCAATATCAGTTTTTGTCACAATCTGTACAAGCAACACATGAATCTTCACCTACAATAGGGTTTGAAGGCTCTTGAAGTATGTTAATACTAGATCAAATCAAGACTATGAGGAAGGTGTTGTCATGTCTTTAGGATAAATGATGTTTCTACCCATGTTTAAAATTCACCTAAGGTGTTAAATAATTACAAGTCATCAGGTCTAAATTACAAGGTAACATAGTCATTCACCTCATCAAATATGCACCTACAGCCAACCTAATGATGGAGCAAAACTTAGTTTTGACCAAGATGGAAGGTTGACTTGTGATGTTTATCAAACATGGTTTTGGTGTTTTTACCTAATTAAGGTTTATAATAAATTTTAATCATTGAAGTTCCTTTAAAAAGGTGTTATGAACCAATCATAATAGTCACTATTTCCTATACAACCTACAAGTACTAGTATTATACTATGTATATGAACAAGAAACCATGTTGAAGTGTGATTAAGAACATTTGAGTAATGATTTTAAACCCAAATATAATATAAATCATATTTAAATGAATGAAGGAAGACTAATAATCATGTGAACAATCCTAAAAACATGAAAACATAGTCAAAAGAAGCTACTATGTGCACTTACCCTTGAGAGCTTTCATTTGTAATGAAAGAGGAAGAATATTGTTGACATATTGAAAGGAATGGATTTAAATTAATATGATTAATACAGGGTTTTAACACACATATACTATTCATACACCCTCTTACAATCATTAAAATTTTAGAACACAACTAGTATAGTTGAAAAACCAAGAAAATTACAAACATGGTCAATGTAAAAAGCTAGTTTTGAGAGAATTTGAGGTTTTGAAGCCTCTTCAGGTGTAATAAAAAATTAAAAATTGGTAAAATTTGTCATTTTTAGTATAAAAATTTATCCATTCTATTTTAAATGTCATTTTAATAATGGAAACACTCACTATTTTATCTCAGACAGACCTCAGTCTGTTGATAGTCCTTAAAGAGACTAGGTTGGTTACTTGGAGGTTTGAAGGCAGGTTGCATAAGTGAAATTAAGATTCATGAAGAATTTTTGAGATATTATATGATTATTTTAATGTATTTATATTCTCTGTGGAGTATATTATAGGAATGTCTCA